>NC_069450.1:10139830-10169859 GCF_026875155.1 Cherax quadricarinatus | reverse complement strand
GGAAAAACCCCTGATGATATAAATATCCGCCGTTCTTTTACATCTTTCAATCTAATTAGGGAGCGAGGGGTTCTCCCTGAACACTGGAAATTGGCTACTGTACTACCATTTCGCAAACCTGGCGCCTCGGGGCTTGACACCTCTCATTATCGTCCCATTGCCGTGACCAGCATGGTCTGGAAGGTGATGGAAAGATTGGTGAATAGACATCTGATGTGGTTCTTAGAGACACAATAGCCTTTCCTCTTGCCAATATGGTTTTCACAAAGGCTGTTCTACTTTAGACCCCTTGCTCCACTTAGATATGTATATTTGAAATGCCTTTGCTAACAACCACTGTCCTAGTGGTCTTTTCTATCTAGAGAAGGCATATGACACCACTTGGAGGTATAACGTTCTAGCCCGAGCCCACTTTCTTGTCCTATAGACATTTTCGGGTCTGCATTGGCGGCTTTTTTTCCTCGGACTTTGTACAAGCCGAGGGAATCCCACAAGGTTGTCCTCAGCACTACTATTTTTCTCTTAGCTATAAATAACCTCCCTTCTGTTCTTCCTTCGCATATTTGGTTCTCACTTTGTTGATGATTTTGCTATAGCTTACTCAGCTGCCGACTGTCGACTAGTAGCAGCCTCCCTTCTGGTTGTACTCGCCAAATTCACCTAATTGTGGTTGCAGGGGTCGAGACTCAGCTCCTGGGCCATTTCTCATGGCTTTAAATTTTGTAGTACGAAAATCCGATTCATTACCTTCACTAGGAGTCCACTTATTCCGGATACTCCCTTGTACTTACACTGTTGACGTATTTTGGCATGTGATACTGTGAAGTTTCACCTGTTCTTTGATCACTGGTTGATGTGGAAACCTCGCATTTCTTCTTTAAAGACAACTTGCCATGGTCAGCTAAATTTCCTTAAGGTTCTCGCACATCATTCATGGGGAGCAAATTGTAGCACTTTTCACCCTTTGCATTCCACCCTAGGCTTGTCCAAGCTAGATTATGATGACCAAATCTATTCTGCAGCCTCTCCCACAACTCTGTTAGAACCCATTCATCACCAAGGACTCCGTCTGTGCCTTGGTGCCTTTCGTTCATCCTGTTGAGAACCTCTATGCAGAAGTGAATGCACCGTATTCCATCTTTGTTCAGTCGCCATGATACTCATTGCCTTCGCTGTTATGTTTGATCTCATGACCGCCACAATTCTTCCATATATTGGATATTCGACCCTGTTGACTCCATCCCTTTTCTCTCCACCTACATTCACTCGTCTTCTCTTCAGTTACCACCTTTCTTTGTTAATGTAGCATCTCACTGTCCCCTGGGGGATGTTACATGCTGTTAGTGTTGTACTTTCCTACTGCCATGCATGAAAGCCCCAACTACCTATGGCTGCTTACAGCTTCTCTTTTTGACCTCTCTTCCGCTCTATTTCATGCCTTCGCAATGTACATGTGGTTCTAAGTCCTTGTGTTGGCGTCGGATTCACAGCAGTGTTGTTGTTGTGATAGAAAAACACAGGCCTGTATCTCTAGGCTTTATTGAACATAGAATCTCATAGTACTTCTGCCAAAACAAAATATAATGACTAGTACTTCTAAAGAACGGCTTCTTACAGGGTTGGTGATGTCTTGCATATGTCAAAGAAAAGTTATATCTACAGGCACATATTTAAACTCGCCATGTAATCTGCATCACATATTATATGGAGAGAAGAGAAGGAATCTCACACCATGTGTTGGCGCCCATGACACACGCCAAACGGTTGTGTGAGGGACCACGAGTGGGTGGTGGCAGTATTATCCTGATGATGCTCCCACAAGAGCAAGTATCACTACAAATCTTTCCCTTCTAAAATCTCAGGAGACAGGAATCCCCAAATGTTAGCGTGTGGCGACATACTCCGTCTACCGACACTTCGTAGCCCTTGAGCCACTTACCAGGTTCAGTATTTTCCCAGCGGGGTTTGTAACTGCTGGAGCAGAATCCTCTATTTCGTAGGGGGTAGTCTCATGGGGCTTTTCAGGGAGAAAACGATGCATCTTTTCTCACATCTATTGGTGTACCTTGAAGTTTCTACACTAATGGGGTTTTCAATGGGGCTAATTCGTCTTGTAGATACTGTAGTGGCTCGTCACCATTTTGGTTGCGAAGGTGGGCCGTAATGCTGGATTAGCTTGCAGGAGCTCTACCTGTACACTAAAGGATCTGTTCTTGTATCTCCTACGGTGACTCTTTCAGGTGAAGGGTCCAGGATGTCATAACCAAGTGGGCACGGAGGCTCTCGTAGAGGAACGACGTGAATCGTCGAGTCTTTCATTGAGAGGGTTGCATTAGTAGCTGTGACAGCAATGATCTAATAGTGAAGGAGCATCAGGTAGGACAGTTTGCCAGTGTTGAACAGGTAGTTTGAGTGACTTCAATATCATTGTAACTGCTTTCCATATAGTACCATTGAACGCTACACTTGACCATTGCGTCTTGTGGGTTTTGTAGCTTGTTGTTCTGCTGCGGGCAATACCTTTGCTAGCCAAAAAACTCCTGAAGTTCGTTTACTCATGACGAGGATCTCTGTTGAATGGATATAAGCTGGCATGCCAAAAATAGAGGACAACTGTGAAAGACAACTAATAACAGTTGAAAGCAGTCATATTTGCACAGGGGAATACAAAGGGTTACCTTGGAATATTCATCTACTATGTTAAGGTAATACCTACTATGTTTTGTGCTTGGTAGAGGTCCTTTGAAATCTATATTCACTCTCGAAAGGCTGGGTGATTTTTGAGACGAGTCTTCTCTGGCTAAGGAAAGTTGGCTTGCACTCTGCAAACACTCTGCATGCTCTGATCACTTGTCGCACATTTCCACTGAGTAGGGCATGTTCTTGTGATTGACAAAATGGTACAGGTGTGTAAATCCTGGGGACAACTAAAGCCTTGTGAGGCGAGTGTGATTGCAAATCATGACATGTGTCTCCACAGTTGGGACCTATAGAATGCATCAGTGAGATGTTTCTTGACGGTTGGTACAGAATATCAAGTCGTAACACGATAGTTCCATCCGTCCAGCGTAAATATTTGTCTTCTTTTTCTACTTTTGTGCTTATTGTCGAACATATACATTCATGGTCCGTTGGTCAGTCCTTATGGTGAAATGTCTACCAGTTAAATAATGCCTCAAGTGGCGAACTGTTTTCTATGATGGCCTGGGCTTCCTTTTCTACAGCAGCATAACAATTTCTCTGATCCTTGGAAAAGTTCTCCGCAAAAGAAGACTGTGGTTCGTCCTGCTGGATAAGACTGAACAAATGGCAAATGTCAGATGCATCCGTTTCCAATTCGAATGGTAGGGACTCATCAATGGCTTCATATACTGAGATTTTCAATGTCCTGTTTGAAGTATGGAAAAAAGCGGCTTCTGCTTCCTTTGTCAAAGAAATGTGTTGCACTCAATGGGCGGACTTTACTTAATTAGTTGTAGATCCATTGTGAGTAATAAGCAAAGAGACAAAGAGTTCTTCGGAGGACTTTTTGTCTTGAGGCATTGGAAGTTCCCATAGAGGTCGTTGTCATTCAGGGTCTAGGAAATATTGAATCCTTCCACTCATAACAAGGATGCTAAGCATTTAGTTTGAAAGTGCACTTTTCCTCATTGTTTATGATATTTTTCTTCCTGGCGGCTTCCAAAAATTATCAAGGTTTGAGTCTCTGTTCCTCCTGGGTCTAGACACAAATGGTAACTTTATCTAAATACGTGTAAGTTCTCATGAGTTGTCTTCTGAATGAGTGAATCCATAAATTCGTTGGAAGCAGGCTACCCCATTGGTGACTCCAAATAAGGACTCTGGGTAACTGATACAGGCCCATCACTAGCCTGAAACGTGTGTATGGTTATTTCTTCATTCCTTTATAGGGAACTGATGATAAGCACTCTGTAGATCAATTGTGCTAACCCACACACAGTACTGAAGCAATTTTGTTCCACTATCATCAATTCGAGGTAGAGGGTTCCCATCAGAAGTGTGTAAATTTGTTGATTGTCTCAGAGTAATCGCGATAGCCAGTCTCCGTTTCCTATATCATCACTTTAAACAACAACAAACTGTGCACGCAAAGGGGAAATACTCAGTATTCTATAATACCCTCCTTCAGCAGCCTCTGAGTTTTTCTCAATGAATATCCGATTCATAAGAAATAGCGGCGTGGTATTAGCTGATATAGTGGGCAATCCGCGGTAGATTTGCAAACAGCTTGGTGGGTCTACCCTTAAGTGCTAAGTCCTCAGACTACTCAAGAGGAGGCTAGTTCACATGACATATGTTAAGGTGACACTTACCTTGCAGCTTACTGAAAGTCCTGACCAAGGATAACAGGAGCATTAGTTTTGCAGTAGCTATAATGTACATCTTGATAATCCTTCCATTAACTCTTGAGATTACCTTACAAAACCCTTAGGTCTGAATAGAGAGTGATGTTGATGCCCATGGAAAACTGATACATGATGAGTGATGTATAAGTCATGGGGTGGAGTTTAACTAGTCAAGGTTGATGTAACTCTCCTGAGCTGCACTATCAATAAGGACAATCTACTCCTGTTCCTCTGATGATTACTTTCACAAATGCCTTTGACAGTGAATTTGGAGTAGCCCTGAAGTCATGTTGCCCTAGAGTCGACTGATCACTGGAATGTGTGGATGGCACTAGCTCTTGTTGATGCATAGCAGGGACATACTTTAGCAAAGTGACCTTCTGTGCATTTATGGCACAATTGCTTCACGAGGCAGGACTACTTTGGTAACGTGGGTTGTCTGAAATTCACAATAGAACACACATACCTGCTGCCTGCTGGTTTATGAGGCTGGTTCCACAGTAAACTTCATTGCATGAGTCTTGGTCAGGAATTGAGCACTTACCATCGAGAAGGTGAGTGGTTCTGTATACTTCAGAATTCTTCTGGGCTGAATCTAGAGCTCTTGCCTGTCAAAGGCAGCGGCTAAGTCGAGAGTTTTGAGTTCTCAATACTAACGATGCTATCGGCCTTTATTATTGGTGTTTGCAGGCCATGATTAAAAGGCATACCTGATGGTCTCTTCACAAATACTGAGCAGCTGTCATGCTTGGAAGTGGACAGTCCTTACCTAAAATTTCATGTGCTTGGAAGGTATTCCTCTAAGATTCACTCAGTCTGCTGGCGGCGATAGTTTGCAAGGCGATAGCGTGCAAAGATTTCATTTGTAGGTCTTATATACTGAGGACTTGTAGGGTTTTGATAGCATCTTGTAGGTATTCACTTAGAAATAGCCTCAATATTTAGGTGACACAAAATTGGAAGAGCAGGACTTAGTTTATCTAGTGCTTAGGATGGGCACTCCCAAAGAAGTTTTCGAAAGTCTTAAACCAGGGTTCCATTCCTGAGAAGCCGTTGATAAGCTAGTCTCTCAGTTTCACAGTTAACGCTCCATGTTGTGCATGTAGTCTAGCGCAGGGATCACCACCAGGTACCCAAGTTTCTTGTTCATTAAAATGTTGTGATAGAAACCAGGCTTATCTCTAGGCTTTATTGAACATAGATCTTCATAGTACTTCGGCAACATCAAAATATAATGACTAGTACATCTAATAACGCGCCATTCTTCTAAGGGATGGTGATGTCTGGCATATGCAAGAAAAATGTTTAAACTACAGGCCACATATTTTAACTCACCATGTAATCTGGCAATCACTAATATATGGATAGAGAGAGAGAATCAACACCATGTGGTTGGCGCCCATGAACACACACCAAACTACTGTTGTTGTTAGGGCCCCGAGAGGTGGTGCGTATTATCCTGCTGCTGCTCCACACAGGAGCAGTATCACTACAAGAGTTCCGGAGCAGTTCGTGCTAGAGCATTTGTTTATCCTCGCGCTAGTACTTATCATATTGCACTTATGCCTGTGTCACCATTTGTGGTCGTTTTCAGACTCCTTTGTGCCTTTACAGGCTATACATTAATTTGATACACCTCGCCCCTTAGTTCTTCGGATCAACTTGGTTATGCGTATCTCTAGCAAACAGAGATAGTTTTTTGTGAGTCCCTGTCATGTTGACATACAGGGCATGGAAAAGTAGACACTGCTGCGGGCTCAGCAGTATACATGCTTCCAGTTTCATAGGAGGTGTTCCATTCAGGACTAGTTTGCTGTGATTTGCTACCCCACCTTTGCACCTGCTGGCAACAATGTTGGTCTGATCTGCTCCATAAAACTTCAATTTTATTAAACCAGGCTATTAGGTTTCTGGCCTTTTCTTGTCATCTGTGTCGAAGTTGGGAGACTACTCCCTTCTTCGCATGGGAAACACCCGTCTTACTCGCGGGGTATCTCGTGGAGCGTCACCCTGTTCTTCTGTGAGAATGTCAAGTTCCAGTATCTGTCAGGCCACATTTCTGTTGGAAGGCCCCCATGTCAACGGAGCATGATAGAATTTAACTCCTAAGTCGTGTCTGCTCTGCTGCCCTTTCTTACCTGCCCTTGCTGATTGGACCTCCTTTATCTTGACTCTGACTTTTGGAAGCACAAAACTCTCGATGATGTGCCACTAGCACTACACTCAGCCTTTCTATTCTTAATCTCTGCTAACCTCTTCCCCCGCATATCCACTTTCCTTACTGTACTCCATATACCTATTATCATCCCTCGCCCTAATGTTATCCCTGAATCCTTCCCTGCGCACCCCCCCATGCATGCCCCTGTGGCTCCCCACCTGCTCCTCCCCCCAACCCCCTCCGCCCCCCCCCCCCCCCCCGCCCCCCTGCCACCCCCCCCACCCCCATGCCCAACCCCCTCCACACCCTTAACCCTCTCCCACTGCCCTCTGTATAACCCTTGTGGTTTAGTACCTTCTTTTTTATTATAATATTACAGCGTGAACTCGGCTCGCTCTGATAAGCTGTAAGTGGTTAATTTTGGCCAATATTTTTTTATGAAAGATAGGGTTGCACGAGGTGCACGCAGTATAAAATAAGTAAAATCCCTCCGCACATGTGTGCATGATGAAAAAAGCAAAACTAACCATATGTTTGGTATAAATAATGACTGAAGTGTTTTCTAGGATGGCATTTTTGGGTTTTATTGACTTGATAGAATGGAAGACCTACTGATGAAATAGATGATTTTTATTAGTTTCAGGAGCACAAGTGACAGGCTCACAGTAGTGGAAATATTCTATTATTACCAATTTTCCTGTGGATAGGTAAATATCTCTGCTGTCCCTTTATTTTTTCTTTCCTTTATTTTTTCTTGAATAAGAAGGAAGTATCACCATCATGGAGTCTTTGTTCTATGATCATTCTCCTCCTTCCAGGCCCCTTTTTGTTACTGCATCCTGTTCTGACCCGGCTTCATTATTGAACCATTCTCCAGACTTTTCCCATACCCCTGTACCTCCTGGTGGTGACACTTTGTCACCTGCTCCAGGCACCAAGGCTCCGCCCATTTCTTCTAGTGCCTCTGCCTCTTGCACACCTTTAACTCTGTGTCTGGCTTTCCCAAATACAGTGCAATGGTTTTCAGAATGCCCACCTGCTTCAGGTCAGGCTGTCTGTGATCCTATGCCTGCACGTTCCAGACCATTTGCTGATGACAGTTCTTCGATTTCTGTTCATTTCACCCAGAAACGACCTACACAGCACCCAATTTCTTTACGCGCCATGTTTACAAGTACACAGTGAACCAAATTCTTTTCCCTACAACCAACATCTCCAACTGATTGTCTTTCAGACCACAGTATTGATAAAGCTCATTTATGACATGTTGGCCAAAATATACCCTTTCACACTCTTCGGAGCAGTGTGCCCATTGTTACAATTCAGAATGCAGATCAAGCTCATGATTTTTCCCATCTTATTTCCATTGATAACTTTCCTATCCCAGTTCACAAGCACACTGCTCTCAATTCTTGCAGTGGTACAGTGGTCTTACCACATAGCATTGTGCAGTGTGATTTTCTGTCTTATGGTGATATTTTAGAGCAATTAGCCCTTCAGAACCTGATTCTCAAAGTGGATACATATCTCCTTCCCACTTGCAGCCGGAGGCGCTTTCCCAGTAACATTGCCTGCTTAACCTTTGACTGCCGTGAACCCCCATCCTCCATTTATATTGCAGGACATCGCCTAGGGGTCTGTAAAGTGGTCCCTACACCCTAACCTTGTCGAAATTGTTGGCACTTCAGACATCCCTCTAAATACTGCAGGTCCGCAGTAGAATGCCTGGTCTGCGATGTCACGGATCATGCCAATATATCTTGCAGTCTTCCCCCCCCTCTCCCCACTTGTCTCAATTGCAGTGAAACTCGTCCTTTTTTCCGCTGATATCAGGTCTATGTTAATGAACGTGAAATGTGTTGTCTTAAGAAGAGCAAAGGCCTTATGCTATGGCTGTCACTGGGCTCCACCTTCAGGGGAATATTCCTGTTACAATTCTCGAGTAGCTAAAGACCTCCAACTTTGGTGGTCCCCCTGCCTACCAGCTCCTCTGGTGCCATGTCTTCTAGGGTCACCCCCACCTCTAATTCTTTTGCAGTTTTACCCTCCGAAATCCCCACCTTCTTGCCTCTTCCTACTTCTACTTCATCTTGCCCCACTAGTTTCTCAGTCTAAGGGGCCTTGCACACCTTTACCTTCTTCAAGCCTATCACTTCGAAGTTGAACCTGTCTCCTAAGCCCAAATCTCTTCGCATTCCTCCTGTGCTTATAATTCCCCAACAGGTCTCCTTTTCGGCCTCGGTGCCTAGCTCTCCCCTCCTTTCTAACTCTCACCTCCTTTCTAACTCTCACATGAAGATGGAGATTCAACCCCCCCCTCCATCATGTGGTCCCCTCTTCTGTTCCCCCCTAGACTTCTTCCCCAGCCCCATTCCAGCCTCCTTCCTTTCCTGTTCTGTCACAGGATTCTTCTGTCCCAGGATTCTTCTGTCCCTGCCGGCACATCTCTCCAGGTTCATACTCCTCCCCTCTCAGACCTCTTTGGTTCCCTCCATAGCCTCCCCATCTCTACTTCCTCTACCTCGCCTGTCTCTGAGATCATGGTATCGGCATTTCTCCACAATTTATTGTGGAGAAAAAACCCTCAATGGACACCAGTGTGCCTCCTTATGCCCCTTCTAATTTTTTACAACCCTCACAACAATCTTTTCCTTCACAGCATTCTGATTCCTTCTTCCTTACATACTTTCCGTTACCTCCACACATTGACTTCACTGACCCTACTAGTCCATAGACTTTATCGCTTCTCATTGTTGGCATACCTATCTTTATGAATAATGACTTGTTTACAATGGAATATATGTGGCCTTGGGTAATCAGGGAGAGCTCCAGGTGTTGCTCTCCCAGTTTTCCCCAGTATGTCGGGTTACAAGAGCCTAAAGGTCGTTCAGCGGTTATCCATCCCATTTTAGGCTGTGTGCTGTTGCATTCTTTTGATCCCTTTCCTGATGAAACTATTAATGAGTGTGTGCTTCTTGTGCATGTTGGTCTACCATTTCAACAGGTTTTTGTTTCTCATCTGCATTATACTGCAGCCCATATTTATTTCACAGGTGGTATACAGTTTGCTCTCTCTATCTCTTTCCTTCCCCTGCATTCAGTATTTTTATTTTATTTATTTTTTTATTTATTTACAATTTGAGCACACATACAGAGGTACAAAAAAATAAAGATAAGAGCAGCATGCCAAAGCCACTTATACTATGCATAGCATTATGGGCTGGCTTAAAATTAACTTAAGATTAACTAAGCAATGATGAAATCAGTGATAAAACATTAATGTAAACAGATTACTATAAAGCACAAGTGAGTATTACAAAGACAGGTCATATGGTTGCATGCATTGTTGTACATTCAGTCGTATGGAGTATTCTGTTAGGTAGTGTATTTAAAAAAATAGTTAGATTGGGTTTTAGGTTTAACATTTATGTGATATAATTGTGAGAAACATTTAAGATATACAATTTATAAGGTTCAGTTATTCAGTATTTATTTGGTTTTGGGTGAGTAAGTGATCTTTGAGAAGAGACTTGAATTTATAAACAGGTAGTGTTTCTTTTATATTTACAGGTAATGAATTCCAGATTTTAGGGCCTTTTATGTGCATTGAGTTTTTGCATAGTGTGAGATGGACACGAGGAACATCAAAGAGTGATCTGTGCCTTGTGTTATGGTCATGTGTTCTGTTGAGGTTGGCAAGGAGATGTTTGAGGGGAGGGTTAATATCAAAGTTAAGTGTTCTATGTATGTAATAGGTGCAGTAATAAGTATGGATGTTTTGTATGGTGAGTAGGTTTAGTGTATTGAATATTGGTGGAGTGTGCTGCCTGTAGTGAGAATTTGTTATCAAAGTATCTTGGATGTTGCATTCTTGATCTCTTCTCTGCCTCCACCCATCTTGTTAGGCGATTTTAACGCTCATCATCTTTGGGGAGGTTCCCACTGTGACACTCTTGGTGATCAGTTGGAGACTTCTCACTTCTCATCCTCTTCATGTTTTAAATACTGGTGCTCCCACCTATTTTGACTCGCACTTGGTCTCTTGCATCGATCTTTGCTTCTCGTCGGTCCCCTCAAGGAAGGTTCCTTGATGTTGGTGAGGGGCTCTTGATTTAGGGAATTGGATCTGTGCTCCAGTTCCCCAAATTAAGCCTGAATGCCTTTCACATCCCCCCCCAGGCGCTGTATAATCCTCCAGGTTTAGCGCTTCCCCCTTTGCGAATAACCACTCAGTTATTGCAATATTTTTTGACCTTGAGAAGGCATATGACACAACTTGGAGGTATAATATTTTAGCCTAAGCCCACTCCTTAGGCCTTCGAGGCAATCTACCATCCTTCCTTAAGAACTTTTTAACTGACAGGCATTTCCGTGTTCGGGTTAATAATGTGCTCTCCCCGGACTTTATCCAAGCAGAAGGTGTCCCCCAGGGATGTGTTCTGAGCACAACACTTTTTCTCCTTGCTATTAATGATTTGGCCTCTAGTCTTCCATCAAATATTTGGTCATCACTCTAAGTGGATGACTTCGCTATTGCCTGTGCAGGTGCTGACTGTCACCTCATTAGAGTTTCTCTCCAGCATGCAGTCGACCGTGTTTCCAATTGGGGCCACCACACATGGGTTTAAATTTCCCAGCACTAAAACCCACCAAATTACTTTCACTAGACGCTCTGTCATCTCCGATCATCCTTTGTACCTCTATGGCTCCCGTATCCCTGAACGTGATAGTCAAGTTTCTGGGCCTCCTTTTTGGCCGTAGGTTATCCTGGAAACCTCACATTACCTCTCTGAAGGCAACTTGTCACAGCCGGCTGAACCTTCTTAAAACCCTTGCTCATCTTTCATGGGGAGCTGATCATCGGACCCTCCTTCGCCTACATTCCACCCTCATTTTATCGAAACTTGATTATGGTGACCAGATCTATTCAGCAGCATCTCCTGCTACTCTCTCTAGCCTTAACCCCATTTATCACCAAGGATTACGTTTATGCCTTGGTGCTTTTTGCTCTTCCCCTGTCAAGAGCCTCTATGCAGAAGCGAACGTTCCATCCTTATCCGATCGCCGTGATGCCCATTGCCTTCGCTACTATGTACACTCTCATGATCTCCGCAATCCTTCCATTTATAGAATGGTCACTGATATTAGTAGACATTCTTTATTTGTTCGCCGCCCCTGTTTACTCCATCCCTTCTCTCTTCACCTTCATTCGCTCTTGTCTTCTCTTCAATTACCACCTTTCTATGTACATGTAGCATCTCACTTTTCCCTACCCCCCTGGGAAGTTCCAGCTGTTCGAGTCTGTTCTTTCTCTCTCCCTTGCTCGAAAGCCCAACTGTCTACGGTCGCTTCCCGCTCTCTTTTTCTTGACCACTTTCACTCTCATTCTCATGCTATTGCTGTGTACACAGATGGCTCTAAGTCTTCTGATGGCGTAGGATTTGCAGCAGTGTTTCCGGACAGCATCGTACGAGGGCATTTACTATCTTCGGCTAGTATTTTTACTGCTGAATTGTATGCCATCCTTACAGCACTTATCCGTATTGCATCTATGCCTGTGTCATCATTTGTGGTTCTCAGACTCCCTTAGTGCTTTACAGGCTATACAGAAATTTGATACACCTCACCCCTTAGTCCTCCGTATCCAACTTTGGCTACGCCGCATCTTTACCAAGCATAAAGATAGTTTTTTGTTGGGTCCCTGGTCATGT
Source organism: Cherax quadricarinatus (assembly GCF_026875155.1). Lineage (NCBI taxonomy): Eukaryota > Metazoa > Arthropoda > Malacostraca > Decapoda > Parastacidae > Cherax > Cherax quadricarinatus. The sequence goes on along the minus strand of NC_069450.1, from coordinate 10,157,623 downwards.
TGACGTACAGGGCAATGAACAGGCAGACACTGCTGCGCGGTCAGCAGTACATGACCTACCAGTTTCATATAGAGGTATTCCATTTATGGACTATTTTGCTACAATATCTTCCCACTTTCACACCCGTTGGCAACAACGTTGGTCTACTATGCTCGGCAACAAACTTCAATCTATTAAACCGAGTATAGGTTACTGGCCGTCTTCTTATCACCAGTGTCGAGGTTGGGAGACTACTCTCTCCCGTCTTCGCATTGGCCATACTCGTCTTTCTCATGGATAGGCGCCCTGCTCCTCTGTGAGAATTGCCAAGCTCCATTATCAGCCAGCCACATTCTGTTGGACTGCCCACTTTATCAACGAGCATGCAGAATTTACCTCCATCGTCATCTTTGCTCCGCTGATCTCTCTTTACTTCCCTTCTCGCTGATGGTCCCACCTTTCATCCAGACTCTCTCATTGACTTTGACAGAAAACTGACTTACTTCACAAATTCTGATACCTTCAGCCCTTTCTACTTCAATCTCTTGCTACCCTCTACCCCCGTACTATCCCCTGCCCTGCTGTTTTCTGTAACCTACTGATCATCCCTCCTCCCTTCTGCCATCCAATACCCTCGCTTCCTTCCCTACCCTGCAGCACTGTATAGCCCTTGTGGCTTAGTGCTTCTTTTTGATTATAATAATAATTAGTGCTTCCCCCTTGATTATAATAATTTGCTTCTCGTCAATTGCCATTGATTATGCTTCGTCTGTTCACCCGGATTTGCACGGTAATGATCACTTTCCTATTATTATTTTTTCTACTACATATTCCTGACCACCTCGTAGCCCCCATTGGCAATTTGGACAAGCGAATTGGGACTTGTACTCTCATCTTCTACTTTCTGTGGGGACCCTTCTTCATCCTCTATTGATGAGCTGGTGCACCAGTTTTCGGCCTTAGTTTTGACGGCAGCATCACGTTCTATTCCTCAAACCTCAGGGAGGCATTTTCAGACATGTGTACCTTGGTTTCCTGCGTGTGCCCGTGCAGTGCGTATAAAATGTGCTATGGGGGGCCGCTATTGATATAATTGTACCGCATATCGTCTTAGATTTTAAGTGAGCAAGGGCAGTCGCTCACCGTGTCATACACAATGCTAAATGCACTTGTTGGCAAGACTGTGTTTCTACTGTTACCTCGACTTTCCCTATGTGTGCAGTTTGGAAGAAGGTACGGAAGTCGTGTGGCAAGTATACTCTGGACCCAGCTCCCATTTTGCAGGTTGCTGGTGCTATTGTTGTGGAACCTCTTACAGTTGCCTTGGAAATCGGGAACTGTCTTGTCTCTCTCCCAAGGTCTTCACCTCTGTCCCTCATTTCTCACTTCTAAGTCTGCCAGGGAGCAATCACCCTTGGATTTCTCTTCTAATGAGATGGAGCCATATAACATACCTTTTACTCTTAGAGCTAGAGTCCACACTTTCCACTTGCTGGCCATCAGCAGCTGGGCCTGATGATATTCATATCCATATGCTACAACATCTGCATTCTACAGCCCTTAAACAGTCCTTTTGCGTCTTTTCAATCTTATTTGGATGCGAGAGATTCTCCCTCAACAATGGAAATCTGCCAGTGTACTACCATTTTGGAAACCAGGCACTTTGGGGCTTGGTACCTCTCACTATTGTCCCATTGCTCTGACCAGTGTAGTCTGCAAGATGATGGAACGAGTGGTGAATAGATGTTTGATAAGGGATTTGGAGACTCGATACGCTTTCTCCTAGCCAGTATGGCTTTCGCAAGGGCTGCTCTACTTTAGACTCCTTGCTCCACTTAGATACATATGTGCAAAATACCTTGGCTAATAAACACACTCCTAGCAGTCGTTTTTGATATCGAGAAGGCATATGACACCACTTGGAGGTATAACAGCTTAACCCAAGCCCACTCCTTAGGCCTCTGAGGTAATCTACCGACCTTGATGCTTTCTTATCTGAAAGACATTTTCATGTCTGTGTTGGCTCTTCACTTTCCTCAGACTTTGTCCAGGTCGAGGGAGTCCCATAAGGTTGTCTTTAGCACTACCCTTTTTATCTTGGCTATAAATGACCTGCCTTCCATTCTTCCATGACATATTTGGTCGTCACTTTGTGGATAACCACTATAGCTTATGCAGTCGCTGACTGTCACCTGGTAGCAGCCTCCCTTCAGCTTGTGATTGACCATATTTCCCATTGGACCACTTCTCATGGATTTAAATTTTCTAGCAAAAACCTATTTCATTACCTTCACTAGATGTCCTCTTGTCCCAAATATTTTATTGTATTTAAACGGTTCGTGTATCCCAGAATGTGATAGTCAAGTTTTTTGGACTTCTATTCGATAGCCAGTTGACATGGAAACCTCACATTTCCTCTTTGAAGGTATCTTGCCATAGTCAGCTGAATCTCCTTAAAATTCTTGCGCATCATTCATGGGGAGCAGATTGCCGGACTCTCCTCCATTTTCATTCCACCCTAGTCTTGTCCAAGCTGGATTATGGCGACCAAGTCTGTTCTTCGACTTCTCTTACAACTTTTTCTAAGTTAGATCCCCCTCATCATCAGGGTCTACGTTTATGCTTTGGTCCCTTTCGTTCATCCCCTGTTGAAAGCCTCTATGCTGAGGTGAATGTTCCTTCCTTAGCCAATCATCGTAATGTTCATTGCCTTTACTTTGCTCGCCCTCATGACCTTAGTTCCTTCTACATATAGGTTGGTCTCAAACGTTAGTAGAAGCCCGTTATTTGTTCAGCGCCCCTGCTTACTCCAACCATTTTCCCTTCATCTTCACTCCAGTCTTCTCTCCAGTTGCCTCCTTTGTATGCTCATGTAGCATCTGCCTTTTCCCTTTCCCCTTGGGAGGTTCTGATGGTTCGTGTCTGTTTTCCCCTACTGCCATGCGCCAAAGATCTCCTACCTATGGCTGCTTCTCAATATTTTCTTTATCACTTCCGGTTGCATGCTCATGCTGTCACTGTTTATACAGATGGTTCTAAATCTTCTGACGGTGTTGGGTTTGTGGAGATGTTCCCTGATGATGTCCAGGGTCATTTGTTAGACTCGGCTAGCATTTTTACCACCGAGCTGTATGCCATCCTTATAGCACGTCTCCATATTACATGTCTCTCCTTTGGCGTTTGTGATCATTTCAGATTACCTCGTTGCTTTACAGGCCATTAAACAATTTGATTCCCCTCATCCATTGGTCCTTCATATTCAACTTTGGTTGCGCTGTGTGGCTAGCAAAAACACATCATTTTCTGTTGGGTCTCTGGACACGTTGATGTGCAGGGCAATGAATAGATGGATGCTGCTGCACGGTCGGCAGTACGTGATCTTCTGGTTTCCTATGGAGGTATTCTGTTCAGGGATTATTTTAGTCATCTCTGCGCATCTTCATGGCCGTTGGCAACAACAGTGGTCGGACGTGCACCATAACAAATTGTACTCTATTAAACTGCTTTTAGGTTTGTGGCTATTTTGCCACCATTGCTTACTCAGGATACTGTGCTCTCCTGTCTCCGCATCGGCCATACTCGCTTTACCCATGGGTATCTCATGGAATGACACCCTATTCCTCTCTCTGAGATTTGTCGGGTCCTTATTTCGGTTCTTTACATTCTTGTGGATTGTCTGGCTTACCAGCAAGCTCTCGGGATTTCCTTCACTGACGCTGCAGCGCTGTATAGCCCATGTGGCTTAGTGCTTCTTTTTTTATTATAATTCACCGACGCTCTACTGCTCTTGCCTTATCTTCCCTTCTTGCAGATGGTCTACCCTTTGACTTACGATCACTTTTTGTCAGCGACTGCTTTACTATACAAACTTTGACACATGGCCCCTAGTATCTCTTCCAGCCCTCTGATCCCCTCTCCACCTAGCTGTTATAGCCCCGGCACTATTTTCTGCTCCTCAGCGCTGCATGACTCTTGTTGGTTTAGCGCTGATTAGTCTATACATCAGTCAGATAATTATTTAAACCTTACCTAAACAGCTCCATCAAATGCTCATATAAGAGTTAACTTCTACGCTTACCAGGTAGCATATGATGTGGCTTGTAGAAACTTCTTCAGTCATAGGACACAGGTAAATTTTGTAGGCTTGTTCATCTAGATTTGAAAATCTTTTAAACTTCTAACCCTGCCATACCTTAATACTGTCTGTAGTACCAATTCATTATGACTACATTCTAGAATTACTGCGAATGTCGATCGAGTCATAACACAAACCTTACGGTCAGAGAAGACACTTTGTCTTCCCATTGCTTTAAGTGACAGGCCGGCCAGGCCCAGCTTCTCATAGCCTGGCACCTGTGGTGTAATGTATGGGTTTGGCTAGAAGCATCGAAACGTATTAGGTTACTTAACCTACATCCCTAGATTAAATCAACTCTGTAATTATAATCTAGACTGGATACTAGGCTAATAAGGCTTAAATAAATTAGTTTTACAATTAAGGTCGTAGGGATGAAATGTGGCTGCTCTACAGCACTCCACCATACTGACTACTATGTAATACATTCCCCCCTCCCCCTGACCTTAACAAAGATAATGAAGGAACGCTGCAACAGGCCTGCTGGCCCATGGGAGGCAGGTCCAAGTCTCCTACCATCTTAAGTCAATGACCTCTTTAAGGGGGAGGGCTCCATGTTGTGGTAAAGAGGCTATTGGTCTGAGGAATTGGACCATTTGGTCTTCCTCAGACCGAACCTAATTACCCGTCAATTCCCCTTCCCTATCCCATCCCTCCTCCATCTCCTTCCTGTTTTCAACCTTCGGGGTTCTTTCCTCAGGTATTCTAGTTCCTAAGTAGGGGGAAGGGTACTGTGGTCCAACCCATTCCTTTGAGGTTTTTGGTGTAGTTTGCCATGGAATCTGGATCCACTGGGGATGTCCCATTTCCTCGCCAGTTCTCAGGGGGTGGCTTTGGGTGTCTTTCAAGTGACGGATGTATTTCTGGAGGCTGCCTGTCAGATTCCGGGGGTTGGTGATCAAAAGAGGTATGCTTTGTAGCGGGTATCCAGCTGCCCTTTCTTTTGTTTGCCGAGGTGGCTTGGTAGATGTGAGGTTGCTATCCCAGATTGCTGGTTTACTGGCATGAAAGGTAGGGTACGGCATGAGTTCCATGCTGCGTCTGCACTACTCATGGTGCTGGGGCCCTCTTAGGCATGGAGGGGGATTTATGGCCCTTTCATTCCTCCTAGGAGCTATCCCTCCACATTCGTTCCCCTCTTTTTTTTATTTTTTTTATTTTTTTGTTTTTAGAAAAAAAAAGTGACATAACCATGGAGTTCCAAGTCCATGACCAAGCTCCTCCTGAGTCCCTTTCTGCTACCACACCCTGTTTCTACCCTATCTGATTATTTGACCATTCTTCAGACCTATCTAATGCCCCTGTACCTTCTGGTGCTGTTTCATCACCAACTCCAGGTGCAGAGGTTCCGCCTGACCCCAATACATCTAACCTCCACACTTTGACCATGCTTCCGGCTTCTACCTCTACAGTGTGGCGATTCTCGGATCACCCGCCCATCTCAGGTCAGACCAACTCTGGTCCCACACCTAAACAACCAGGACCATTAACTGATGATACTTCAATTACCTCTCACTCTGCCCAGAAAAGATCAGCACAACAATCGCTTCCCTTACACATTACGTTTCAAAGTACACAGTGGACTAAGTTTTTACTCTACAATTGATATCTACTATCTATCAGATCATAGTATCAGCAAGGCGCTCCTACACCAATGCTCTCGAGAGCATTGCATGCATCATCATGGTACACAATGCTAGCCAGGCCCACGATCTTTCTTTACCACAGTAGATGCTATCCCTGTAACGATTCAAAAACACCCTCTTTAAAGGGGACTCCTTGCAACAGTAAAGAGGCTATAGGTCTGAGGAATTGGACCTCTTGGTCTCCTTCCTTGGACCAAACCTAATTACCCCCTAATCCTCTCTTCCCTACCCCATGCTCCCCTTTCCTCCCCTCTCCCCACCCTCCCCTTGTTTCCCATCCCATTTGTAGTCTGTGGGGTCCTCCCCTCTGGCATTAGTTTCTAGGTTGGCATGCCGGGGTTCGTCCCACTCCGTTAGGTCCCTCGGGGGTGGTGTGATTTGCCATGGAATCTGAATTATCTGAAGGTGCCCTGCTCCCTTCCCGGTGTTCCAGGAAGAGATCAGGGTGCCTTCCGGGTAATGGGCGTATCGCCTGAAGCTGCCTGTAGGTTCTGGAAGGTGGCCGCTGAAGAGGCTGTGCTTTGTGGTGGGTTTCCAACTACCCTTTTGTCTGCCGAGGTAGCTCAGTACATGTGAGGCTGCTATCCCGGAGTCCTGGGGAGCTTTTGGCCCCTCCATGCCCCCTATTGACTGTCCCTCTGCTGTCCCTTTTTTTTTCTTTTTTTTTTCTTAAAATAACAAGAAAGGAGATATCACAAAAGATGCACCGATTATTATGGAGTCATCCAGTGAAACCCTTTTCCCAGGCCCCATTCTGATTCCGCACCCTGTTCTGAGCCGACTTCATTATTAGTCCATTCTCTCGACTCTTATACCCCTGTACTTTCTGCCAGTGATGCTTCGTCACCTGCTTCAGGTGCTGTGGTGTCGCCCGTTTCTGTTCATGTCACTGCTACTAGCACGCCTTTCACAATGTGTCTGGCTTCCCCGAATACGATGCAACAGTTTTTGGATCGCCCACCTCCCTCGGGTCAGACCGCCCACGGTGGTACTACTAAACGTGCAAGACAACCTATTGATGACAGTTTGTCGATGATCGCTCAAAAATGACCTACAAGACAGTCGCTACCTTTGTGTACCAGGTTAACGAGTTCGCAGTGAACAAAATTCTTTTCTTTACAAACTATGTCTCAAATGGATTATCTGTCTGATCATGGGGTTGGTAAAACTTTTTTAAGGCATGTTGGCCAAAAAATATCTTTCCACGTTCTTTGAAGCAGTGCTTGTGTCGTAACTGTACAGAATTCAGAGCAAGCTCATGCTCTCTCCCACATCACTTCCATAGATAACATACCAACCACCGTTCATAAGCACGCTACTCTTAATTCTTGCAGTGGTACTGTTGTCTTACCGTGCACTATTGTACAGTGGTTTTTTGTCTTGCAGTAATGATATTTTAGAACAATTAGTCCTTCAAGACCTCCCTATTCTAAAGGTAGATGTATATACATCATGCCCACTCGTGGGCGAAGGCTCTTTCCTAGTAATATCGCTCATTTAACCATCGACTGCCGTGAACTTCCTCTGTCTATATTGCAGGCCATCGTTTAGAGGTCTTTCAAGTAGCTCCCATCCCCCAACAGTGTTGTAATTGCTAGCGTTTTGGGCACCCCGCTAAGCACTGCAGATCTACGGTGGAATGCCCTGTGTGTGGTGCAGCAGATCATTCCAATACGTCTTGTAGTTTTTCCCCCTCTTGTCTCGATTGCAAGGAACCTCATCCTTCCTTTTCCCGCTGGTGCCAGGTCTGTTGTAATGAATGAGAGGTCCGTTACCTTAAAGAGCGAGAGGGACTTACACTATGGCAGCCTCTCAGCTCTGCATTCAAGGAAAACTTCCTCTGTCCCGTATGCTCAAGTAACCCACAGACCTCCAACCACGACAGTCCCACCTCCCAATCACTCTGCATCCATGTCTTCCAGAGTCACCCCAATTTCTAGTGCTTTTGCAGTTTTATCCTCCGACACTCCTACCTCCGCACCTCTTTCTACTTCTACTTCTACCTGGGCACTCTCACCACACTCAACTCTCACAAACTGCACAACACTTCCACGATTTACGCTGAAACGATGCACTGGGATGTCCTCTCACTGCTCTGGAATCTTCTCGAGGCATTCACACAGAGCCCTGCTCAGTCGTGCCCTGGTCAGCCCCTTGGATCAGGAGCTATCCTTGAAAATCCTGCAGCTAGCCCGCCATACATAGGTTTTATCGTTTCTTATTGTTATCATTTTTATTTTTGTACATAGTCTTTTTTTACAAAGGAATATTCGTGGCCTTAGGGGCAATCGAGGAGACCTCCAGTTGTTGCTCTCCCAGTTGTCCCCAGTACACGTATGTGTTGGGTTGCAAGTGCCCACAATTCGTTCTGCTGTCATTCGCCCCATTTTCGGCTACTTGCCGATACATTCTTCCGATCCTTTACCTGACGAATCATTTAATAAAAACTCGCTTCTTGTACGATACCTTATCAAGTTTTTATTCATTCCTCCCTGCATTATACTGCAGCTTGTATTTATTTACACCGATGGTTTACAGTTTGCTCTCTTCATTCTCCCTCCAATCCATTGTCTATCTCTGATATCGCATTTTTAATTTCTTCTCTACCACTGCCCATATTGTTGGGTGATTTTTACACTCATCACCTGTGGGGAGGGTCCCACTGCGACTCTTGTGGTAATCAGATGGAGACTCTTCTCGCATCTCATCCTCTTTGTTTTAATCACGGGTGCTCTTACCCATTTTCACTCTCGAACTCGGTCTCTCTCCTGCATTGATCTTTCTATCTGTTCCTCGTTCGGTGCACTTGATTTCACATGGTCTGTTCTTCCAGATTTACACGATAGTGATCACTTTCCCATCTTTGCTTATACTACGTATGCCCGTCCATTTCGTAGCCCTACTTGGCAATTTGCTCGAGCAGATTGGGACTTGTACTCTCATCTTGCAGCTCGTTGTGAGGACCCCCTTTTCATCCTCTATGGATGAACTGGCACATCACTTTTCGACCTAGGTCCTAACTGTAGTAACGCATTCTATCCCCCAAACCTCAGGTAGGCATTCTCAGGCATGCATACCTTCGTGGTCTCCTACATGCGCCCATGCAGTGCCTTTTAAAACTTCCTGTGTGGGGCCGTTATTGATATATCGCGGAGCGTCTGTTGGATTTCAAGCGGGCAAGGGCAGTTGCTCGCCATATCCTCCATGACTAAGCGCTCTTGTTGGTGCAACTACGTGTCTACCATTCACTCATTCTCCTATGTGCACGATTTGAAAAAAAGGTGCAGAAATTGTGGGGTAAGTGCACTCCGCACCTAGCTCCCATTTTGCGGTTGATGTCGTGGAACCTTTACAAGTTGCCACAGCAATCGGGAACTATCTTGTCCATATCTTGCAATGGCTTCACCTCTGTCCCGCATTTCTTGCGTCTAAATGTACCAAAGAGCAATTGCCCTTAGATTTCTCCTCTGATGGGTTGGAGCTGTATAATGTACCTTTTACTCTTCAAGAACTGGAGTCCATGCTTTCCATTTGCTGCCGTCAGCACCGGGACCTGATGATATCCACATCAGTATGCTTCAACATCTCCATTCTACGGCCCTTCCCGTTCTTAGGTCTTTTCAATCTAATTTGGATGTGAGGGGGTTCTCCCAACACTGGAAATTGGCTATTATACTACTGCTTCGCAAACCAGGCACCTTGGGACTTGTCACCTCTCTCTATTGTCTCATTGCCCTGACCAGTGTGGTCTGCAAGGTGATGGAACAATTGGTGAATAGATGTCTGATGTGGCTCTTAGATATACACAATAGCCTTTCTCCTCGTCAATATGGCTTTTGCAAAGGCCACTCTACTCTAGATCCCTTACTCCACTTAGATATGTATATTCGTATATTCGCAATGCCTTTGCTAACAACTATTCTGTCCTAGCGGTCTTTTTTTTTTTTTATCTAGAGAAGGCATTTGACATCACTTGGAGGTATAACATCTTAGCCAGAGCCCACTCCTTAGACCTCTGCTGTAATCTACCAAACTTTATCTCTGCTTTCTTGTCCTCAGCACTAATCTTTTTCTCTTAGCTATAAATGACCTCTCTTCTGTTCTTCCTTCACATATTTGGTCATCACTTTGTTAATGACTTCTTTATGGCTTACTCGGGCACTGACTGTCGATTAGTAGCAGCCTCTCTACAGTTTGTGATAGACCAAGTCTCCCATTGGACCACTTCTCACAGCTTTAAATTTTCTAGTACGAAAACCCAGTTCATTATCTTCACTAAACGTCCTCTTATTCTGGATACTTCCTTGTACTTACACGGTTCACGTATTCCAACATGCCATATGGTCAAGTTTCTGGGCCTGCTCTTCGATCGCCAGCTGTCATGGAGACCTCGCATTTCTTCTTTAAAGACAACTTGCCATGGTCGGCTAAATCTCCTTAAAGTTCTTACTCATCATTCATGGGGAGCAGATTGTCGCACTCTTCTCAGTTTGCATTCCACCCGGCTAAGCTGGATTATTGTGACCAAATTTATTCTGTGGCCTTTCCCACAACTCTAAGTTAGATCCCAGTCATCACCAAGGTCTCCGTCTGTGCCTTGGTGCCATTTGTTCATTCCCTGTTGAGCCTCTAAAGTGAATATTCCATCCTCGTCCGATCGCTGTGATGCTCATTGCCTTAGTTATTATGTTCAATTTCATGACCTCCACAATCCTTCCATATATAGGATGGTCACTGATGTTAGTAGACATTATTTGTTCGTCGCCCCTGCTTACTCTGCCCCTTTTCTCTCCGCCTCCATTTGCTCGTCTTCTCGTTTTCTCTTCAGTTACCAGTTCATGTAGCATATCACTTTTCCCTGTCCCATTGGGAAGTTCCAGCTGTTCGAGTCTATTCTTTCCCACTGCTATGCACGAAAGCCCAACTCCCTACCGAGGCTTCCCGCTCTTTTTCTTGACCACTTCCACTCTCATTCTCATGCCATCACAGTGTACACCGATGGTTCTAAGTTTTCTGAAGGTGTCGGATTCGCAGCAGTGTTTCCGGACAGTCTCGTGCGAGGACATTTATTATCCTTGGCTAGCATTTTTACGTCTGAATTGTATGCCATTCTTGTAGCATGTATCCGTAAAGTATCTATGCCTGTGTCACCATTTGTGGTCGTTTCAGACTCCCTTAGTGTTTTACAGGCTATACGAAAATTTGATACACCTTGGCCCCTGGTTCTTCATATCCAACTTTGGCTATGCCGTATCTCTAGCAAACACAAAGATATTGTTTTTTGCTGGGTCCCTGGTCATATTGACGTACAGGGCAATGAACAGGCAGACACTGCTGTGCGGTCAGCAGTACATGACTTCCCAGTTTCATATAGAGGTGTACCATTCACAGAGTCATTTGCTGAAATTGCTACCCACCTTCGCACCCAGTGGCAAAAACGTTGGTCTGATCTGCTCCATAACAAACTTCATTCTATTAAACCAAGTATAGGTTTCTGGCCATCTTCTCGTCATCAAAGTCGGGGTTGATAGACTCCTCTCTCGTCTTTGCGTCGGCCACACTGGTCTTACTCATGGGTATCTCATGGAGAGATGCCCTGTTCCTTTCTGAGAATTGTCACATTCCAGTATCTGTTAGCCACATTTACCTCCAACGTCGTCTCCGCTCTGCTGCCCTTTCTTTACCTTACCTTCTTGGTGATGGACCCTCTTTTAATCCAGACACTCTTATTGACAGCGACTGACTTACTACAGAAACTCTGATGATGCCTCTAGCACTCTCCTCCGTCCTTTCTACCTTAATCTCTTGCTGCCCTCTACCCCCTGCACTATCCACTGCCTCACTGCATTCCATACCCTTATAATCATCCCTCTCCCTCTTACCACCCATTTCCCCTGCATCCTTCCCTGCCCTGCTGTGCTGTATAACCCTTGCAGTTTAGCACTTCTTTTGATTATAATGATACTTGTAGTGATACCATCATTCTACCTCATACCAATGTTGAACATAACTTCTAAATATGTGATGATGACATTCTCAAACATCTTGAGCTCCAAGACCTCCCAATTCTCAAAGTAGACACGTATGTACTACCTGTCTGTGGGCAGAGACCCTACTCTTGCAATGTAGCTCACTTAACTTTTGACTTGTGAGCTTTCGTCCACCGTTTATATTGCTCCACACAGTCTCCAAGTCCGAGAGTTGATCCCTACACCACAGTGCAGAAATTGCTGGCATTTTGGCCACCCAGCAAAACATTGCAGGTCCATGACAGAGTGCTTAGTCTGTGGTCCTGACGACCATACAACTACATCCTGCAACCTGAATCCTCCTTGCCTAAACTGCAGTCCTTGCCTCCGAGGTCCCTACCTCGATGCCTAAACTGTTCTTGAATCATCTCGCCTCTTCAAGGGGAGCTCCTTGTCACAGTGAAGATGCTCTTGGTCTGAGGAATTAGACCTTTTGGTCTCCTTCCTAGCCGGCTGAACCGCCTTAAAACACTCGCTCATCTTTCATGGGGGAGGTTGATCATAGAACTCTTCTTTGACTACATTCAGCCCTAATTTTATCGAAACTCAATTATGGTGACCAGTTATATTTAGCAGCCTCTCCTGCAGCTCTCTAGCCTCAATCCCATGCATCACCAAGGATCACGTTCATGCCTTGGTGCTTTTCGTTCTTCACACGTTGAGAGCCTCTACGCAGAGGCGAATATTCCATGATGCTCATTACCTTTGCTATTATGTTCACTCTCATGACCTCTGCAATCCTTCCATATATAGTCACTGATGTTAGTAGACGTTCTTTATTTGTTCGTCGCCCCTATTTACTCTGTCACTTTTCTCTTCGCCTACATTTGCTTTTGTCTTCTCTTCATTTACCACCTTTCTATGTTCGTGTAGCATCTCGCTTTTCCCTACCACCTTGGGAAGTTCCGACTGTTCGTGTCTGTTCTTTCCCACTGTTCGCGCGAAAGCCCAACTGCCTACAGTGGCTTCCTGCTCTTTTTCTTCACCACTTCCGATCTCAGTGTTATGCCATCGCAGTGTACACCAATGGTTCCAAGTCTCCTGATGGCACCGGATTCGCAGCAGTGTTTCCAGACAGCATTGTGAAAGGGAATTTGTTATCCTCGGGCAGCATCTTTATGGCTGAATTGTATGCCATTCTCATAGCACTTATCTGTATTGCATCTATGCCTGTGTCACCATTTGTGGTAGTTTCAGATTCCCCTAGTGCTTTACAGGCTATAAGAAAATTTGATACACATCCCCTGGTTCTTCATATTCAATTTTGGTTACACAATATCGCTAGCAAGCAAAAAGATAGCTTTTTCTTGGGTCCCCAGTCATGTTGACGACGTACAGGGCAATGAACAGGCAGACACTGCTGCCTGATCAGCAGTACATGACCTCCCAGTTGTATATAGAGGTGTTCCATTCACAGACTATTTTGCTGTAATTGCTACCCACCTTCGCACCCATTGGCAACAACGTTGGTCTGATCTGTCAGTGGAACGCCTTCCATCTGAGCAAAAAAACTAATGGAAAAATAAATATATAAAGAAACGACTCTAGGAATAATAAGAATATTGTCTTTTGTAGATTTTACTTTAAATATAATAAAAGTGGCCGTTGGTTCTGGTGCTGTTTGGGCAGGAGTAGGTAAGGCCCTGGATGGATCTCTGATGTTAAAGACGATGTAGGTAATCCTGGGCAGATTGTACCAGTCCGATGTTTTGGAATCTCCTGAACTACGTGGTTGGAACACAAGTAGGATAAGGGCCGGTAGTAGTCGGACAATGTTAATTAGTCCAATTAACAAGTATCTTGCTCCCTTATCTGGTGTCTACCCTGGATGACCACGCCAGGAGCATAGCTGGTAATAAAAAATAAACTGGTTACCAACAGTTAGGCAAATATAACATTTAAGAATGAAAAAGAGTGGTATTAAATGTCAAAATCATTACTGGTAACCAACAAAAAAATAATCGTGGTAGATCACCTTACCTGATCAGAAGAAGAATGGAGGTGAAGTGACTCTCCAAACTTCAACCCACACCAGGTAAGGTCAGTACTACCAGGAGTAGAAACTGAAGCACACAAGAAACCAGGAAACAGACCATAACATTGTATCAATCGCATCTGCTAGAAAAATGACAGGATGGATAATGAGAACCTTCAAAACTAGGGATGCCAAGCCCATGATGACACTCTTCAGGTCGCTTGTTCTATCTAGGCTGGAATACCCCTCAAGGAAGGTTCCTTGATGCTGGTGAGGGGCTCTTGATCTAGGGAACTGGATCTGTGCTCCAGTTCCCTGAGTTAAACCTGAATACCTTCCATCCCTCCCCCAAGCACTGTATATTCCTATGGGTTTAGTGCTTCCCCCTTGATTATAATAATAATAGGCTGGAATATTGCTGCACACTAACAGCACCTTCAAGGCAGGTGAAATTGCTGACCTAGAAAATAGAGAGAGAACCTTCACGGCATGCATAACGGAGATAAAATACCTCAATTACTGGGAGTGCTTGAAGTTCCTGAACCTGTACTCCCTGGAATGCAGGCAGGAGAGGTACATGATATACACCTGGAAAATTCTAGAGGGACTAGTACCAAACTTGCAACAAAAGCAAAAGACTTGGCAGACGATGCAACATCCCCCCAATGAAAAGCAGGGTTGTCACTAGCATAAGAGACAATACAGTAAGTGTCAGGGGCCCAAGACTGTTCAACTACCTCCCAGCATACATAAGGGGGATTACCAATATACCCCTGGCTGTCTTCAAGCAGGCACTGGACAAGCACCTAAAGTCGGCACCTGACCAGCTGGGCTGTGGCTCGTATGTTGGATTGCATGCAGCCAGCAGTAAGAGCCTGGTTGAGCAGGTGCTCCACCATGAGGCTTGGTCACAGACCGGGCCTCGGGGGCGTTGAACCCCGGAACACACTCCAGGTAAACTCCAGGTATGCTCATGCCCGCCAGATGGGAGTGCGGGACATAACTCGCTAATGGTTCATGGTTGCCTGAACAATCCTAACCCCACTTATAACCCACTTTTCCCTCACATGATCTTCATAATAAACTACATTCTATTAAACAGAGTATAGGTTTGTGGCTGCCTTCTTATCAATGTCAAGGCTGGGAGACTACTACTCTCCCATCTTCGCACTGGCCACACTCGTCTTGCTCACGGGTATCTCATGGAGAGGTGCCCTGTTCCACTCTTGTGGCTTAGCGCTTCTTTTTGATTATAATAATGTTCCACTCTTGTGAGAATTGTCAGGTTCCAGTTTCTGTTAGCCATATTCTGTTGGACTGCCCCCACTATCAACGAGCATGCAGAATTTACCTCCATCGTCGTCACCGCTCTACTGCCCTTACTTTACCTTACCTTCTTGCTGATGGACCGTCCTTTAACCCAGACACTCATTGGATTTTTGACAGCAACTGATTTACTGCACAAACTCTACTGATGATGCCTCTAGTACTCATAGCTCTTTCTACCTCAGTCTCTTGCTACCATCTACCCCTGCATTATCCACTGCCCCACTGCTCTCCATGACCTAATGATCATCCCTCTCCCTCTTGCTACCCAATACCCCCTGCATCCTTCCCAGCCTGGTGGCACTGTATGACCCTTGTAGGTTTGCACTTCTTTTTTTGATTATAATCATAATGGTCTCTTTCCTCAGACTGAACCTAATTACCTCCAATCCCCCCCTTTTTCTCTTTCCTCCTCCTCCCCATCCCTCACCTGTCCTCTCCTTATTTTCAGCCTTTGAGATTCTTCCCACAGGCAATCTAGCTCCTAGGTAGGGGGAAGGGTATTGTGATCCATTCTGTTCAAGTCCATGGCAGTGGTGTAGTTTGCCGTGGAATCTGGATCACCTGGAGATGTTCCAATTCCTCTCCGGTCTCCTGGAGGGGGGGGGCATGTTTTTCAGGTTATGGGTGTATCTCTGGAGGTTGCCTGTCAGATTCCGGGGAAAGTATACTTTGTGGCAGCTGTCCGGCCACCCTCTCTTTGTCCACCGAAGTGGCTCGGCTGATGTGAGGCTGCTATCCTGGATTGCCGGTTTACTGGCATGAAGGGTAGGGTATGGCATGGATTCCATGCTGCATCTGCACTACTTGTGGTACTGGGGTCCTCTTGGGTGTGGAGGGGGATTTATGACCCTTTGGTTCCTCCTAGGAGCTATTCCTCATCGGTCCCCCCCCCCCTTTTTTTTTTAACAAAAATCAAGAAGTGACATAACCATGGAGCACCAAATCCAGGAACCTGCTCCCCCCCCAGGTCCCTTCCTGATGCCGCTCCCTGTTCTGACCCTGCCTCATTGTTTGACCACTCTTAAGACATTTCTAATGTCCCTGTATCTCTTGCTGGTGCAGTTTTGTCACCCACTCCAGGTACCAGAGTTCTGTCTCCTTTGTTACATCTAATCACTGTACTTCTTTGACCATGCTTCTGGCTTCTCCCTCTACGGTGCAGCAATTTTCAGATCACCTGCCCATCCCAGTTCGGACCAACTCTAGTCTCGCTACTGAACGCCCAAGACCATTACCTGATGATACTTCTTTGCTTCCTTCTCAGTCTGCTTAGAAAAGACCGTCACATCATGCCCTCCCCTTACATGTTTCATAATACACAATGGATTAACTTTTTATACTCTACGACCAACTCTCTCTACTGCCTATCTTTCTGACCACAGTATTGGCAAGGCACTCCTATGCCATGTTGGTAGATATATATCCTTTCATGCTCTCAAGAGTGGTACATGCATTATCACTGTCCAGAATGCTAGCCAAGCTCTTTTTTCTTCTTACAACCATCGATGTTATTCCTGTAACTACTGAAACATCATTCCTTCAATTCTTGTGGTACCGTCATTCTACCCCATACAAACAGAATTTCCAGGTATGTGGTGATGACATTCTGGAATAACTTGAGCTCTAACACCTCCCAATCCTCAAAGTAGACACTTATGTCCTCCCTGCCCACAGGGAGAGATGATACCCTTGCAATGTAGCTCACTTAAGTTTTGACTGCCGTGAGCTTCCGTCCTCTGTTTATATTGCAGGACACCATTTACAAGTTCGAAAGGTGATCCCTACACCGCAACAGTATAGAAATTGTTGGTGTTTTGGTCATCTAGCGAAATATTGCAGGTTCATGGTCAAATGCCCAGTCTGTGGAGCCAACGACCATACCAAAACGTCTTGTAGTCTACCTCCATCTTGCCTTGTCATGAGGCTCACCCATCTTACTCTTGCCATTAATAATATATTTACTACAAGTGCATGTACAAGGTGTACAGGCCTAGCTGACATCAGTGACATACTACTATATAACAACATTGTGACTGGCCAAGGATTCGAAACCATGTCGTTTTGACCCTACCTTGTGGTGAGCAAAAATCACATGATGCCTTAGCCCACATGTCCTGTGGGCTAAGGCATTATGTGATTTTCGCTCGCCATAAGGCAAGGCCAAAACGACATGGGCTCGAATCCTTGGCCAGTCGTGTTGTTATTCATTCAGTACCACTTGTTCGTGGTCACAATAATACTGCTATATAGAAAGCCCCTTGTTATGTTCAGCATTTTGGGTAAATTAGGTCAGTTTTATCCCAGGATGCAACCCACACGCAGTCGACTAACACCCAGGTACCCATTTTACTGATGGGTGAACATGGACAACCAGTGTAAGGAAACAGGTCCAATGTT
The DNA here is from genome assembly GCF_026875155.1 of Cherax quadricarinatus. NCBI lineage: Eukaryota > Metazoa > Arthropoda > Malacostraca > Decapoda > Parastacidae > Cherax > Cherax quadricarinatus. The sequence goes on along the minus strand of NC_069450.1, from coordinate 10,140,133 downwards.
TTCACCCTTCGCCAGGAATCACCAAGTTTACTTATATGAGTGTGAAGGCTTACTCAGCCCTGTAACAACTTCAGACAGTATTACCAAGGCTGGTTCCTCCTCAGGAAAATTAATGAATAGAAAAAGAAATAATTCACAAAGATAAACACTATTATTTATTAAAGCAAACATAAAACAAGGAAACATGAAAAGTATATCCTATTTAAAAGAAAAATGAAAAATGAAATGAAAAAACATTTGAACTCAACGCTAATATATATTGATACTGGGGTGTCTGTGTTGGTGACACTGCGTGTTGTTGAA
>NC_069450.1:10100302-10139330 GCF_026875155.1 Cherax quadricarinatus | reverse complement strand
AAACTCCCTTAGTGCTTTCAGGCAATACAGAAATTTGATCCCACCTCACCCCTTAGTCCTCCGTATCCAACTTTGGCTACGCCGCATCTTTACCAAGCATAAAGATAGTTTTTTGTTGGGTCCCTGGTCATGTTGACGTACAGGGCAATGAACAGGCAGACACTGCTGCGCGGTCAGCAGTACATGACCTACCAGTTTCATATAGAGGTATTCCATTTATGGACTATTTTGCTACAATATCTTCCCACTTTCACACCCGTTGGCAACAACGTTGGTCTACTATGCTCGGCAACAAACTTCAATCTATTAAACCGAGTATAGGTTACTGGCCGTCTTCTTATCACCAGTGTCGAGGTTGGGAGACTACTCTCTCCCGTCTTCGCATTGGCCATACTCGTCTTTCTCATGGATAGGCGCCCTGCTCCTCTGTGAGAATTGCCAAGCTCCATTATCAGCCAGCCACATTCTGTTGGACTGCCCACTTTATCAACGAGCATGCAGAATTTACCTCCATCGTCATCTTTGCTCCGCTGATCTCTCTTTACCTTCCCTTCTCGCTGATGGTCCCACCTTTCATCCAGACTCTCTCATTGACTTTGACAGCAACTGACTTACTTCACAAATTCTGATACCTTCAGCCCTTTCTACTTCAATCTCTTGCTACCCTCTACCCCCGTACTATCCCCTGCCCTGCTGTTTTCTGTAACCTACTGATCATCCCTCCTCCCTTCTGCCATCCAATACCCTCGCTTCCTTCCCTACCCTGCAGCACTGTATAGCCCTTGTGGCTTAGTGCTTCTTTTTGATTATAATAATAATTAGTGCTTCCCCCTTGATTATAATAATTTGCTTCTCGTCAATTGCCATTGATTATGCTTCGTCTGTTCACCGGATTTGCACGGTAATGATCACTTTCCTATTATTATTTTTTCTACTACATATTCCTGACCACCTCGTAGCCCCCATTGGCAATTTGGACAAGCGAATTGGGACTTGTACTCTCATCTTCTACTTTCTGTGGGGACCCTTCTTCATCCTCTATTGATGAGCTGGTGCACCAGTTTTCGGCCTTAGTTTTGACGGCAGCATCACGTTCTATTCCTCAAACCTCAGGGAGGCATTTTCAGACATGTGTACCTTGGTTTCCTGCGTGTGCCCGTGCAGTGCGTATAAAATGTGCTGTGGGGGGCCGCTATTGATATAATTGTACCGCATATCGTCTTAGATTTTAAGTGAGCAAGGGCAGTCGCTCACCGTGTCATACACAATGCTAAATGCACTTGTTGGCAAGACTGTGTTTCTACTGTTACCTCGACTTTCCCTATGTGTGCAGTTTGGAAGAAGGTACGGAAGTCGTGTGGCAAGTATACTCTGGACCCAGCTCCCATTTGCAGGTTGCTGGTGCTATTGTTGTGGAAACCTCTTACAGTTGCCTTGGAAATCGGGAACTGTCTTGTCTCTCTCCCAAGGTCTTCACCTCTGTCCCTCATTTCTCACTTCTAAGTCTGCCAGGGAGCAATCACCCTTGGATTTCTCTTCTAATGAGATGGAGCCATATAAATACCTTTTACTCTTAGAGCTAGAGTCCACACTTTCCACTTGCTGGCCATCAGCAGCTGGGCCTGATGGATATTCATATCCATATGCTACAACATCTGCATTCTACAGCCCTTAAACAGTCCTTTTGCGTCTTTTCAATCTTATTTGGATGCGAGAGATTCTCCCTCAACAATGGAAATCTGCCAGTGTACTCCCATTTTGGAAACCGGGCACTTTGGGGCTTGGTACCTCTCACTATTGTCCCATTGCTCTGACCGTGTAGTCTGCAAGATGATGGAACGATTGGTGAATAGATGTTTGAAAAGGGGATTTGGAGACTCGATACGCTTTTCCTAGCCAGTATGGCTTTCGCAAGGGCTGCTCTACTTTAGATCCTTGCTCCACTTAGATACATTTTGTGCAAAATACCTTGGTAATAAACACACTCCTAGCAGTCGTTTTTTGATATCGAGAAGGGGATATGACACCACTTGGAGGTATAACAGCTTAACCCAAGCCCACTCCTTAGGCCTCTGAGGTAATCTACCGACCTTGATGCTTTCTTATCTGAAAGACATTTTCATGTCTTGTTGGCTCTTCACTTTCCTAAAATTTGTCCAGGTCGAGGGAGTCCCATTAAGGTTGTCTTTAGCACTACCTTTTTATCTTGGCTATAAAATGACCTGCCTTCCATTCTTCCTGACATATTTGGTCGTCACTTTGTGGATAACCACTATAGCTTATGCAGTCGCTGACTGTCACCTGGTAGCAGCCCCCCCTTCAGCTTGTGATTGACCCTATTTCCCATTGGACCACTTCTCATGGATTTAAATTTTCTAGCAAAAACCTATTTCATTACCCTTTACTAGATGTCCTCTTGTCCCAAATATTTTATTGTATTTAAACGGTTCGTGTATCCCAATGTGATAGTCAAGTTTTTTGGACTTCTATTCGATAGCCAGTTGACATGGAAACCTCACATTTCCTCTTTTAAGGTATCTTGCCTAGTCACTGAATCTCCTTAAAATTCTTGCGCATCATTCATGGGGAGCAGATTGCCGGACTCTCCTCCCTTTTCATTCCACCCTAGTCTTGTCCAAGCTGGATTATGGCGACCAAGTCTGTTCTTCGACTTCTCTTACAACTTTTTCTAAGTTAGATCCCCTCATCATCAGGGTCTACGTTTATGCTTTGGTCCCTTTCGTTTATCCCTGTTTAAAAACCTCTATGTGAGGTGAATGTTCCTTCCTTAGCCAATCATCGTAATGTTCATTGCCTTTACTTTGCTCGCCCTCATGACCTTAGTTCCTTTACATATAGGTTGGTCTCAAACGTTAGTAGAAGCCCGTTATTTGTTCAGCGCCCTGCTTACTCCAACCATTTTCCCTTCATCTTCACTCCAGTCTTCTCTCCAGTTGCCTCCTTTGTATGCTCATGTAGCATCTGCCTTTTCCCTTCCCTTGGGAGGTTCTGATGGTTCGTGTCTGTTTTACCCTACTGCCATGCGCCAAAGATCTCCTACCTATGGCTGCTTCTCAATATTTTCTTTATCACTTCCGGTTGCATGCTCATGCTGTCCACTGTTTATACAGATGGTCTAAATCTTCTGACGGTGTTGGGTTTGTGGAGATGTTCCCTGATGATGTCCAGGGTCATTTGTTTAGACTCGGCTAGCATTTTTACCACCGAGCTGTATGCCATCCTTATAGCACGTCTCCATATTACATGTCTCTCTCTTTGGCGTTTGTGATCATTTCAGATTACCTCGTTGCTTTACAGGCCATTAAACAATTTGATTCCCCTCATCCATTGGTCCTTCATATTCACTTTGGTTGCGCTGTGTGGCTAGCAAAAACACATCATTTTCTGTTGGGTCTCTGGACACGTTGATGTGCAGGGCAATGAATAGATGGATGCTGCTGCACGGTCGGCAGTACGTGATCTTCTGGTTTTCCTATGGAGGTATTCTGTTCAGGGATTATTTTAGTCAATCTCTGCGCATCTTCATGGCCGTTGGCAACAACAGTGGTCGGACGTGCACCAAACAAATTGTACTCTATTAAACTGCTTTTAGGTTTGTGGCTATTTTGCCACCATTGCTTACTCAGGATACTGTGCTCTCCTGTCTCCGCATCGGCATACTCGCTTACCCATGGGTATCTCATGGAATGACACCCTATTCCTCTCTCTGAGATTTGTCGGGTCCTTATTTCGGTTCTTTACATTCTTGTGGGATTGTCTGGCTTACCAGCAAGCTCTCGGGATTTCCTTCACTGACGCTGCAGCGCTGTATAGCCCATGTGGCTTAGTGCTTCTTTTTTTATTATAATTCACGACGCTCTACTGCTCTTGCCTTATCTTCCCTTCTTGCAGATGGTCTACCCTTTGACTTACGATCACTTTTTGTCAGCGACTGCTTTACTATACAAACTTTGACACATGGCCCCTAGTATCTCTTCCAGCCCTCTGATCCCCTCTCCACCTAGCTGTTATAGCCCCGGCACTATTTTCTGCTCCTCAGCGCTGCATGACTCTTGTTGGTTTAGCGCTGATTAGTCTATACATCAGTCAGATAATTATTTAAACCTTACCTAAACAGCTCCATCAAATGCTCATATAAGAGTTAACTTCTACGCTTACCAGGTAGCATATGATGTGGCTTGTAGAAACTTCTTCAGTCATAGGACACAGGTAATTTTGTAGGCTTGTTCATCTAGATTTGAAAATCTTTTAAACTTCTAACCCTGCCATACCTTAATACTGTCTGTAGTACCAATTCATTATGACTACATTCTAGAAATTACTGCGAATGTCGATCGAGTCATAACACAAACCTTACGGTCAGAGAAGACACTTTGTCTTCCCATTGCTTTAAGTGACAGGCCGGCCAGGCCCAGCTTCTCATAGCCTGGCACTGTGGTGTAATGTATGGGTTTGGCTAGAAGCATCGAAACGTATTAGGTTACTTAACCTACATCCCTAGATTAAATCAACTCTGTAATTATAATCTAGACTGGATACTAGGCTAATAAGGCTTAAATAAATTAGTTTTACAATTAAGGTCGTAGGGATGAAATGTGGCTGCTCTACAGCACTCCACCATACTGACTACTATGTAATACATTCCCCCCTCCCCCTGACCTTAACAAAGATAATGAAGGAACGCTGCAACAGGCCTGCTGGCCCATGGGAGGCAGGTCCAAGTCTCCTACCATCTTAAGTCAATGACCTCTTTAAGGGGGAGGGCTCCATGTTGTGGTAAAGAGGCTATTGGTCTGAGGAATTGGACCATTTGGTCTTCCTCAGACCGAACCTAATTACCGTCAATTCCCCTTCCCTATCCCATCCCTCCTCCATCTCCTTCCTGTTTTCAACCTTCGGGGTTCTTTCCTCAGGTATTCTAGTTCCTAAGTAGGGGGAAGGGTACTGTGGTCCAACCCATTCCTTTGAGGTTTTTGGTGTAGTTTGCCATGGAATCTGGATCCACTGGGGATGTCCCATTTCCTCGCCAGTTCTCAGGGGGTGGCTTTGGGTGTCTTTCAAGTGACGGATGTATTTCTGGAGGCTGCCTGTCAGATTCCGGGGGTTGGTGATCAAAAGAGGTATGCTTTGTAGCGGGTATCCAGCTGCCCTTTCTTTTGTTTGCCGAGGTGGCTTGGTAGATGTGAGGTTGCTATCCCAGATTGCTGGTTTACTGGCATGAAAGGTAGGGTACGGCATGAGTTCCATGCTGCGTCTGCACTACTCATGGTGCTGGGGCCCTCTTAGGCATGGAGGGGGATTTATGGCCCTTTCATTCCTCCTAGGAGCTATCCCTCCACATTCGTTCCCCTCTTTTTTTTATTTTTTTTATTTTTTTGTTTTTAGAAAAAAAAAGTGACATAACCATGGAGTTCCAAGTCCATGACCAAGCTCCTCCTGAGTCCCTTTCTGCTACCACACCCTGTTTCTACCTATCTGATTATTTGACCATTCTTCAGACCTATCTAATGCCCCTGTACTTACTGGTGCTGTTTCATCACCAATCAGGTGCAGAGGTTCCGCCTGACCCAATACATCTAACCTCCACACTTTGACCAGCTTCCGGCTTCTACCTCTACAGTGTGGCGATTCTCGGATCACCCGCCCATCTCAGGTCAGACCAACTCTGGTCCCACACCTAAACAACCAGGACCATTAACTGATGATACTTCAATTTACCTCTCACTCTGCCCAGAAAAGATCAGCACACACAATCGCTTCCCTTACACATTACGTTTCAAAGTACACAGTGGACTAAGTTTTTACTCTACAATTGATATCTACTATCTATCAGATCATAGTATCAGCAAGGCGCTCCTACACCAATGCTCTCGAGAGCATTGCATGCATCATCATGGTACACAATGCTAGCCAGGCCCACGATCTTTCTTTACCACAGTAGATGCTATCCCTGTAACGATTCAAAAACACCCTCTTTAAAGGGGACTCCTTGCAACAGTAAAGAGGCTATAGGTCTGAGGAATTGGACCTCTTGGTCTCCTTCCTTGGACCAAACCTAATTACCCCCTAATCCTCTCTTTCCCTACCCCATGCTCCCCTTTCTCCCCTCTCCCCACCCTCCCCTTGTTTCCCATCCCATTGTAGTCTGTGGGGTCCTCCCCTCTGGCATTAGTTTCTAGGTGGCATGCCGGGGTTCGTCCCACTCCGTTAGGTCCCTCGGGGTGGTGTGATTTGCATGGAATCTGAATTATCTGAAGGTGCCCTGCTCCCTTCCCGGTGTTCCAGGAAGAGATCAGGGTGCCTTCCGGGTAATGGGCGTATCGCCTGAAGCTGCCTGTAGGTTCTGGAAGGTGGCCGCTGAAGAGGCTGTGCTTTGTGGTGGTTTCCAACTACCTTTTGTCTGCCGAGGTAGCCCAGTACATGTGAGGCTGCTATCCCGGAGTCCTGGGGAGCTTTTGGCCCCTCCATGCCCCCTATTGACTGTCCCTCTGCTGTCCCTTTTTTTTTCTTTTTTTTTTCTTAAAATAACAAGAAAGGAGATATCACAAAAGATGCACCGATTATTATGGAGTCATCCAGTGAAACCCTTTTCCCAGGCCCCATTCTGATTCCGCACCCTGTTCTGAGCCGACTTCATTATTAGTCCATTCTCTCGACTCTTATACCCCTGTACTTTCTGCCAGTGATGCTTCGTCACCTGCTTCAGGTGCTGTGGTGTCGCCCGTTTCTGTTCATGTCACTGCTACTAGCACGCCTTTCACAATGTGTCTGGCTTCCCCGAATACGATGCAACAGTTTTTGGATCGCCCACCTCCTCGGGTCAGACCGCCCACGGTGGTACTACTAAACGTGCAAGACAACTATTGATGACAGTTTGTCGATGATCGCTCAAAATGACCTACAAGACAGTCGCTACCTTTGTGTACCAGGTTAACGAGTTCGCAGTGAACAAAATTCTTTTCTTTACAAACTATGTCTCAAATGGATTATCTGTCTGATCATGGGGTTGGTAAAACTTTTTTTAAGGCATGTTGGCCAAAAAATATCTTTCCAGTTTCTTTGAAGCAGTGCTTGTGTCGTAACTGTACAGAATTCAGAGCAAGCTCATGCTCTCTCCCACATCACTTCCATAGATAACATACCAACCACCGTTCATAAGCACGCTACTCTTAATTCTTGCAGTGGTACTGTTGTCTTACCGTGCACTATTGTACAGTGGTTTTTTGTCTTGCAGTAATGATATTTTAGAACAATTAGTCCTTCAAGACCTCCCTATTCTAAAGGTAGATGTATATACATCATGCCCACTCGTGGGCGAAGGCTCTTTCCTAGTAATATCGCTCATTTAACCATCGACTGCCGTGAACTTCCTCTGTCTATATTGCAGGCCATCGTTTAGAGGTCTTTCAGTAGCTCCCATCCCCCAACAGTGTTGTAATTGCTAGCGTTTTGGGCACCCCGCTAAGCACTGCAGATCTACGGTGGAATGCCCTGTGTGTGGTGCAGCAGATCATTCCAATACGTCTTGTAGTTTTTCCCCCTCTTGTCTCGATTGCAAGGAACCTCATCCTTCCTTTTCCCGCTGGTGCCAGGTCTGTTGTAATGAATGAGAGGTCCGTTACCTTAAAGAGCGAGAGGGACTTACACTATGGCAGCCTCTCAGCTCTGCATTCAAGGAAAACTTCCTCTGTCCCGTATGCTCAAGTAGCCCACAGACCTCCAACCACGACAGTCCCACCTCCCAATCACTCTGCATCCATGTCTTCCAGAGTCACCCCAATTTCTAGTGCTTTTGCAGTTTTATCCTCCGACACTACCTACCTCCGCACCTCTTTCTACTTCTACTTCTACCTGGGCACTCTCACCACACTCAACTCTCACAAACTGCACAACACTTCCACGATTTACGCTGAAACGATGCACTGGGATGTCCTCTCACTGCTCTGGAATCTTCTCGAGGCATTCACACAGAGGCCCTGCTCAGTCGTGCCCTGGTCAGCCCCTTGGATCAGGAGCTATCCTTGAAAATCCTGCAGCTAGCCCGCCATACATAGGTTTTATCGTTTCTTATTGTTATCATTTTTATTTTTGTACATAGTCTTTTTTTTACAAAGGAATATTCGTGGCCTTAGGGGCAATCGAGGAGACCTCCAGTTGTTGCTCTCCCAGTTGTCCCCAGTACACGTATGTGTTGGGTTGCAAGTGCCCACAATTCGTTCTGCTGTCATTCGCCCCATTTTCGGCTACTTGCCGATACATTCTTCCGATCCTTTACCTGACGAATCATTTAATAAAAACTCGCTTCTTGTACGATACCTTAATCAAGTTTTTATTCATTCCTCCCTGCATTATACTGCAGCTTGTATTTATTTACACCGATGGTTTACAGTTTGCTCTCTTCATTCTCCCTCCAATCCATTGTCTATCTCTGATATCGCATTTTTAATTTCTTCTCTACCACTGCCCATATTGTTGGGTGATTTTTTACACTCATCACCTGTGGGGAGGGTCCCACTGCGACTCTTGTGGTAATCAGATGGAGACTCTTCTCGCATCTCATCCTTTTTGGTTTTAATCACGGGTGCTCTTACCATTTTCACTCTCGAAACTCGGTCTCTCTCCTGCATTGATCTTTCTATCTGTTCCTCGTTCGGTGCATTTGATTTCACATGGTCTGTTCTTCCAGATTTACACGTTAGTGATCACTTTCCAATCTTTGTTTATACTACGTATGCCCGTCCATTTCGTAGCCCTACTTGGCAATTTGCTCGAGCAGATTGGGACTTGTACTCTCATCTTGCAGCTCGTTTGAGGACCCCTTTTCATCCTCTATGGATGAACTGGCACATCATTTTTTCGACCTAGGTCCTAACTGTAGTAACGCATTCTATCCCCAAACCTCAGGTAGGCATTTCCAGGCTGCATACCTTCGTGGTCTCCTACATGCGCCCTTTGCAGTGCCTTTTAAAATTTCCCTGTGTGGGGCGTTATTGATATATCGCGGAGGTCTGTTGGATTTCAAGCGGGCAAGGGCAGTTGCTCGCCATATCCTCATGACTAAGCGCTCTTGTTGGTGCAACTACGTGTCTACCATTCACTCATTCCCTATGTGCACGATTTGAAAAAAAGGTGCAGAAATTGTGGGGTAAGTGCACTCCGCACCTAGCTCCCCTTTTGCGGTTTTATGTCGTGGAACCTTTTCAAATTTCCACAGCAATCGGGAACTATCTTGTCCATATTTTTGCAATGGCTTCACCTCTGTCCCGCATTTTTTTGCGTCTAAACGTACCCAAAAAGCAATTGCCCTTAGATTTCTCCTCTGATGGGTTGGAGTGTATAATGTACCTTTTTCTCTTCAAGAACTGGAGTCCATGCTTTCCATTTGCTGCCGTCAGCACCGGGACCCCGGGTATCCACTCAGTATGCTTCAACATCTCCATTCTACGGCCCTTCCCGTTCTTAGGTCTTTTCAATCTAATTTGGATGTGAGGGGGTTCTCCCAACACTGGAAATTGGCTATTATACTACTGCTTCGCAAACCAGGACCTTGGGACTTGTCACCTCTCCTATTGTCTCATTGCCCTGACCAGTGTGGTCTGCAAAGGGGATGGAACAAATTTTTGGTGAATAGATGTCTGATGTGGCTCTTAGATATACACAATAGCCTTTCTCCTCGTCAATATGGCTTTGCAAAGGCCACTCTACTCTAGATCCCTTACTCCACTTAGATATGTATATTCGTATATTCGCAATGCCTTTGCTAAAACTATTCTGTCCTAGCGGTCTTTTTTTTTTTTATCTAGAGAAGGCATTTTGACATCATTGGGGGTATAACATCTTAGCCAGGCCCACTCCTTAGACCTCTGCTGTATCTACCAAACTTTATCTCTGCTTTCTTGTCCTCAGCACTAATCTTTTTCTCTTAGCTATAAATGCCCCTTTCTGTTTTTCCTTCACATATTTGGTCATCACTTGTTAATGACTTTTTATGGCTTACTCGGGCACTGACTGTCGATTAGTAGCAGCCCCTCAAACAGTTTGTGATAGACCAAGTCCCCCATTGGACCACTTCTCACAGCTTTAAATTTTCTAGTACGAAAACCCAGTTCATTATCTTCACTAAACGTCCTCTTATTCTGGATACTTCCTTGTACTTACACGGTTCACGTATTCCAACATGCCATATGGTCAAGTTTCTGGGCCTGCTCTTCGATCGCAAGCTGTCATGGAGACCTCGCATTTCTTCTTTAAAGACAACTTGCCATGGTCGGCTAAATCTCCTTAAAGTTCTTACTCATCATTCATGGGGAGCAGATTTGTCGCACTCTTCTCAGTTTGCATTCCACCCGGCCTAAGCTGGATTATTGTGACCAAATTTATTCTGTGGCCTTTCCCACAACTCTAAGTTTAGATCCCAGTCTCACCAGGTCTCCGTCTGTGCCTTGGTGCCATTTGTTCATTCCCTGTTGAGCCTCTAAAGTAAATATTCCATCTTCGTCCGATCGCTGTGATGCTATTGCCTTAGTTATTATGTTCAATTTCATGACCTCCACAATCCTTCCATATATAGGATGGTCAACTGATGTTAGTAGACATTATTTGTTCGTCGCCCTGCTTACTCTGCCCCTTTTCTCTCCGCCTCCATTTGCTCGTCTTCTCGTTTTCTCTTCAGTTACCAGTTCATGTAGCATATCACTTTTCCCTGTCCCCTTGGGAAGTTCCAGCTGTTCGAGTCTATTCTTTCCCATTTCTATTTCACGAAAGCCCAACTCCCTACCGAGGCTTCCCCCTCTTTTTTTTGACCCCCTTCCACTCTCATTCTCATGCCATCACAGTGTACACCGATGGTTCTAAGTTTTCTGAAGGTGTCGGATTCGCAGCAGTGTTTCCGGACAGTCTCGTGTGAGGACATTTATTATCCTTGGCTAGCATTTTTACGTCTGAATTGTATGCCATTCTTGTAGCATGTATCCGTATAAATATCTATGCCTGGGGTCACCATTTGTGGTCGTTTCAGACTCCCCTTTGTGTTTTACAGGCTATACGAAAATTTTTTATACACCTTGGCCCCTGGTTCTTCGTATCCAACTTTGGCTATGCCGTATCTCTAGCAAACACAAAGATATTGTTTTTGCTGGGTCCCTGGTCCTATTGACGACAGGGCAATGAACAAGGGAGACACTGCTGTGCGGTCAGCAGTACATGACTTCCCAGTTTCATATAGAGGTGTACCATTCACAGAGTCATTTGCTGAAATTGCTACCCACTTCGCACCCCGTGGCAAAAACGTTGGTTGATCTGCTCCATTTAAAAAACTTCATTCTATTAAACCAAGTATAGGTTTTGGCCATCTTCTCGTCATCAAAGTCGGGGTTGATAGACTCCTCTCTCGTCTTTGCGTCGGCCACACTGGTCTTACTCATGGGTATCTCATGGAGAGATGCCCTGTTCCTTTCTGAGAATTGTCACATTTCCAGTATCTGTTAGCCACATTTACCTCCAACGTCGTCTCCGCTCTGCTGCCCTTTCTTTACCTTACCTTCTTGGTGATGGACCCTCTTTTAATCCAGACACTCTTATTGACAGCGATGACTTACTACAGAAACTCTGATGATGCCTCTAGCACTCTCCTCCGTCCTTTCTACCTTAATCTCTTGCTGCCCTCTACCCCCTGCACTATCCACTGCCTCACTGCATTCCATACCCTTATAATCATCCCTCTCCCTCTTACCACCCATTTCCCCTGCATCCTTCCCTGCCCTGCTGTGCTGTATAACCCTTGCAGTTTAGCACTTCTTTTGATTATAATGATACTTGTAGTGATACCATCATTCTACCTCATACCAATGTTGAACATAACTTCTAAATATGTGATGATGACATTCTCAAAACATCTTGAGCTCCAAGACCTCCCAATTCTCAAAGTAGACACGTATGTACTACCTGTCTGTGGGCAGAGACCCTACTCTTGCAATGTAGCTCACTTAACTTTTGACTTGTGAGCTTTCGTCCACCGTTTATATTGCTCCACACAGTCTCCAAGTCCGAGAGTTGATCCCTACACCACAGTGCAGAAATTGCTGGCATTTTGGCCACCCAGCAAAACATTGCAGGTCCATGACAGAGTGCTTAGTCTGTGGTCCTGACGACCATACAACTACATCCTGCAACCTGAATCCTCCTTGCCTAAACTGCAGTCCTTGCCTCCGAGGTCCCTACCTCGATGCCTAAACTGTTCTTGAATCATCTCGCCTCTTCAAGGGGAGCTCCTTGTCACAGTGAAGATGCTCTTGGTCTGAGGAATTAGACCTTTTGGTCTCCTTCCTAGCCGGCTGAACCGCCTTAAAACACTCGCTCATCTTTCATGGGGGAGGGGGGGAGGTTGATCATAGAACTCTTCTTTGACTACATTCAGCCCTAATTTTATCGAAACTCAATTATGGTGACCAATTATATTTTTGCAGCCTCTCTTGTAATCTCTAGCCTCAATCCCATGCATCACCAAGGATCACGTTCATGCCTTGGTGCTTTTCGTTCTTCACACGTTGAGAGCCTCTACGCAGAGGCGAATATTCCATGATGCTCATTACCTTTGCTATTATGTTCACTCTCATGACCTCTGCAATCCTTCCATATATAGTCACTGATGTTAGTAGACGTTCTTTATTTGTTCGTCGCCCCTATTTACTCTGTCACTTTTCTCTTCGCCTACATTTGCTTTTGTCTTCTCTTCATTTACCACCTTTCTATGTTCGTGTAGCATCTCGCTTTTCCTACCACCTTGGAAGTTCCGACTGTTCGTGTCTGTTCTTTCCCACTGTTCGCGCGAAAGCCCAACTGCCTACAGTGGCTTCCTGCTCTTTTTCTTCACCACTTCCGATCTCAGTGTTATGCCATCGCAGTGTACACCAATGGTTCCAAGTCTCCTGATGGCACCGGATTCGCAGCAGTGTTTCCAGACAGCATTTGTGAAAGGGAATTTGTTATCCTCGGGCAGCATCTTTATGGCTGAATTGTATGCCATTCTCATAGCACTTATCTGTATTGCATCTATGCCTGTGTCACCCATTTGTGGTAGTTTCAGATTCCCCTAGTGCTTTACAGGCTATAAGAAAATTTGATACACATCCCCTGGTTCTTCATATTCAATTTTGGTTACACAATATCGCTAGCAAGCAAAAAGATAGCTTTTTCTTGGGTCCCCAGTCATGTTGACGACGTACAGGGCAATGAACAGGCAGACACTGCTGCCTGATCAGCAGTACATGACCTCCCAGTTGTATATAGAGGTGTTCCATTCACAGACTATTTTGCTATAATTGCTACCCACCTTCGCACCCATTGGCAACAACGTTGGTCTGATCTGTCAGTGGAACGCCTTCCATCTGAGCAAAAAAACTAATGGAAAAATAAATATATAAAGAAACGACTCTAGGAATAATAAGAATATTGTCTTTTGTAGATTTTACTTTAAATATAATAAAAGTGGCCGTTGGTTCTGGTGCTGTTTGGGCAGGAGTAGGTAAGGCCCTGGATGGATCTCTGATGTTAAAGACGATGTAGGTAATCCTGGGCAGATTGTACCAGTCCGATGTTTTGGAATCTCCTGAACTACGTGGTTGGAACACAAGTAGGATAAGGGCCGGTAGTAGTCGGACAATGTTAATTAGTCCAATTAACAAGTATCTTGCTCCCTTATCTGGTGTCTACCCTGGATGACCACGCCAGGAGCATAGCTGGTAATAAGAAAAAATAAACTGGTTACCAACAGTTAGGCAAATATAACATTTAAGAATGAAAAAGAGTGGTATTAAATGTCAAAATCATTACTGGTAACCAACAAAAAAATAATCGTGGTAGATCACCTTACCTGATCAGAAGAAGAATGGAGGTGAAGTGACTCTCCAAACTTCAACCCACACCAGGTAAGGTCAGTACTACCAGGAGTAGAAACTGAAGCACTCAAGAAACCAGGAAACAGACCATAACATTGTATCAATCGCATCTGCTAGAAAAATGACAGGATGGATAATGAGAACCTTCAAAACTAGGGATGCCAAGCCCATGATGACACTCTTCAGGTCGCTTGTTCTATCTAGGCTGGAATACCCCTCAAGGAAGGTTCCTTGATGCTGGTGAGGGGCTCTTGATCTAGGGAACTGGATCTGTGCTCCAGTTCCTGAGTTAAACCTGAATACCTTCCATCCCTCCCCCAAGCACTGTATATTCCTATGGGTTTGTGCTTCCCCCTTGATTATAATAATAATAGGCTGGAATATTGCTGCACACTAACAGCACCTTCAAGGCAGGTGAAATTGCTGACCTAGAAAATATAGAGAGAACCTTCACGGCATGCATAACGGAGATAAAATACCTCAATTACTGGAGTGCTTGAAGTTCCTGAACCTGTACTCCCTGGAATGCAGGCAGGAGAGGTACATGATATACACCTGGAAAATTCTAGAGGGACTAGTACCAAACTTGCAACAAAAGCAAAAGACTTGGCAGACGATGCAACATCCCCCCAATGAAAAGGCAGGGTTGTCACTAGCATAAGAGACAATACAGTAAGTGTCAGGGGCCCAATACTGTTCAACTACCTCCCAGCATACATAAGGGGGATTACCAATATACCCCTGGCTGTCTTCAGCAGGCACTGGACAAGCACCTAAAGTCGGCACCTGACCAGCTGGGCTGTGGCTCGTATGTTGGATTGCATGCAGCCAGCAGTAAGAGCCTGTGTTGAGCAGGTGCTCCACCATGAGGCTTGGTCACAGACCGGGCCTCGGGGCGTTGAACCCCGGAACACACTCCAGGTAAACTCCAGGTATGCTCATGCCCGCCAGATGGGGTGCGGGACATAACTCGCTAATGGTTCATGGTTGCCTGAACAATCCTAACCCCACTTATAACCACTTTTCCCTCACATGATCTTCATAATAAACTACATTCTATTAAACAGAGTATAGGTTTGTGGCTGCCTTCTTATCAATGTCAAGGCTGGGAGACTACTACTCTCCCATCTTCGCACTGGCCACACTCGTCTTGCTCACGGGTATCTCATGGAGAGGTGCCCTGTTCACTCTTGTGGCTTAGCGCTTCTTTTTGATTATAATAAGTTCCACTCTTGTGAGAATTGTCAGGTTCCAGTTTCTGTTAGCCATATTCTGTTGGACTGCCCCCACTATCAACGAGCATGCAGAATTTACCTCCATCGTCGTCACCGCTCTACTGCCCTTACTTTACCTTACCTTCTTGCTGATGGACGTCCTTTAACCCAGACACTCATTGGATTTTGACAGCAACTGATTTACTGCACAAAACTCTACTGATGATGCCTCTAGTACTCATAGCTCTTTCTACCTCAGTCTCTTGCTACCATCTACCCCTGCATTATCCACTGCCCCACTGCTCTCCATGACCTAATGATCATCCCTCTCCCTCTTGCTACCCAATACCCCTGCATCCTTCCCAGCCTGGTGGCACTGTATGACCCTTGTAGGTTTGCACTTCTTTTTTTGATTATAATCATAATGGTCTCTTTCCTCAGACTGAACCTAATTACCTCCAATCCCCCCCTTTTTCTCTTTCCCCCTCCTCCCCATCCCTCACCTGTCCTCTCCTTATTTTCAGCCTTTGAGATTCTTCCCACAGGCAATCTAGCTCCTAGGTAGGGGGAAGGGTATTGTGATCCATTCTGTTCAAGTCCATGGCAGTGGTTAGTTTGCCGTGGAATCTGGATCACCTGGAGATTTTCCCAATTCCTCTCCGGTCTCCTGGAGGGGGGGGGCATGTTTTTCAGGTTATGGGTGTATCTCTGGAGGTTGCCTGTCAGATTCCGGGGAAAGTATACTTTGTGGCAGCTGTCGGCCACCCTCTCTTTGTCCACCGAAGTGGCTCGGCTGATGTGAGGCTGCTATCCTGGATTGCCGGTTTACTGGCATAAAGGGGTTTAGGGTATGGCATGGATTCCATGCTGCATCTGCACTACTTGTGGTACTGGGGTCCTCTTGGGTGTGGAGGGGATTTTATGACCCTTTGGTTCCCCCTGGAGCTATTCCTCATCGGTCCCCCCCCCCCTTTTTTTTAACAAAAATCAAGAAGTGACATAACCATGGGGCACCAAATCCAGGAACCTGCTCCCCCCCCCAGGTCCCTTCCTGATGGCGCTCCCTGTTCTGACCCTGCCTCATTGTTTGACCACTCTTAAGACATTTCTAATGTCCCTGTATCTCTTGCTGGTGCAGTTTTGTCACCCACTCAGGTACCAGGTTCTGTCTCCCTTTGTTACATCTAATCACTGTACTTCTTTGACCATGCTTCTGGCTTCTCCCTCTAGGGGTGCAGCAATTTTCAGATCACCTGCCCATCCCAGTTCGACCAACTCTAGTCTCGCTACTGAACGCCCAAGACCATTCCTGATGATACTTCTTTGCTTCCTTCTCAGTTCTGCTTAGAAAAGACCGTCACATCATGCCTCCCCTTACATGTTTATAATACACAATGGATTAACTTTTTATACTTACGACCAACTCTCTCTACTGCCTATCTTTCTGACCCCCAGTATTGGCAAGGCACTCCTATGCCATGTTGGTAGATATATATCCTTTCATGCTCTCAAGAGTGGTACATGCATTATCACTGTCCAAATGCTACCCAAGCTCTTTTTTCTTCTTAAAACCATCGTGTTATTCCTGTAACTACTGAAACATCATTCCTTCAATTCTTGGGGTTTACCGTCATTCTACCCCATACAAACGGGAATTTCCAGGTATGTGGTGATGACATTCGGGAAATTTAACTTGAGCTCTAACACCTCCCAATCCTCAAAGTAGACACTTATGTCCTCCCTGCCCACAGGGAGAGATGATGCCCTTGCAATGTAGCTCACTTAAGTTTTGACTGCCGTGAGTTTTCCGCCCTCTGTTTATATTGCAGGACACCTTTTTACAAGTTCGAAAGGTGATCCTTACACCGCAACAGTATAGAAATTTTTGGGTTTGTTTTGGTCATCTAGCGAAATATTGCAGGTTCATGGTCAAATGCCCAGTCTGTGGAGCCAACGACCATACCAAAACGTCTTGTAGTCTACCTCCATCTTGCCTTGGGCATGAGGCTCACCCCTCTTTTCTCTTGCCATTAATAATTATATTTACTACAAGTGCATGTACAAGGTGTACAGGCTAGCTGACATCAGTGACATACTACTATTTTAAAAAACATTGTGACTGGCCAAGGATTCGAAACCATGTCGTTTTGACCCTACCTTGTGGTGAGCAAAATTTACATGATGCCCTTTGCCCCCATGTCCCGTGGGCTAAGGCAAATTTTGTGATTTTCGCTCGCCATAAGGCAAGGCCAAAAACGACATGGGCTCGAATCCTTGGCCAGTCGTGTTGTTATTCATTCAGTACCACTTGTTCGTGGGGTTTACAATAATACTGCTATATAGAAAGCCCCTTGTTATGTTCAGCATTTTTGGGTAAATTAGGTCAGTTTTTTCCCAGGATGCAACCCACACGCAGTCGACTTAAAAACCCAGGTACCCATTTTACTGATGGAGTGAACATGGACAACCAGTGTAGGAAAAAGGGTCCAATGTTTTCACCCTTCGCCAGGAATCACCAAGTTTACTTATATGAGTGTGAAAGGGTTACTCAGCCCTGTAACAACTTCAGACAGTATTACCAAGGCTGGTTCCTCCTCAGGAAAATTAATGAATAGAAAAAGAAATAATTCACAAAAATAAACACTATTAAATTTTTTAAAGCAAACATAAAAACAAGGAAACATGAAAAGTATATCCTATTTAAAAGAAAAATGAAAAATGAAATGAAAAAACATTTGAACTCAACGCTAATATATATTGATACTGGGGTGTCTGGTTTTTGGTGACCCCTGCGTGTTGTTGAAATTGTAGCCATTGCTGATGTGGGAGGGGGTCGCCAGGTGTTGGTGACAACCCCGGCTCGTTCACAGTCTATACCCGTGAAATAATCAGTCCAGATGACAGGAAAGCAGGTTTCCCTTTACCGCTGCAATGAGGAGGGGTTATGTCCTGCTATGGCATACATGTACACAGGTAAGTAGATCCAACATGGGACATCTCAGAACTTTAGTCCGTCTCCATCAATTCTTCTCGTTGGTTGGCAGGTGACCCAATCTGTCATTCCAAGCTGTAAAGAGAGACAGGTTACCCACTGCTTAAGAAATCACTCTCCATGATAAGTACAATACCTGAAAGACATGGTGATTATTAAGACTAACATAAAGCAAGACTGAAAGGACTAAGTTTATTATTGGTCAAAAGAGAAGCTTTCAACCAATAAGTCCACTAGAATACGAGCAGGCGTGTAGTTACAGTAGTGCTGGGAGTTGAGTTGAGTGATTACTGCTTTAACGGAGCCCCATCTCATGGAGAGGCGCCCTGCTCCTCTCTGTGAGAATTGCCAAGTTCCATTATCAGTCAGCCACATT
This sequence comes from Cherax quadricarinatus, assembly GCF_026875155.1. Classification (NCBI taxonomy): domain Eukaryota; kingdom Metazoa; phylum Arthropoda; class Malacostraca; order Decapoda; family Parastacidae; genus Cherax; species Cherax quadricarinatus. The sequence goes on along the minus strand of NC_069450.1, from coordinate 10,120,832 downwards.
CTGTTGGACTGCCCACTTTATAAACGAGCGCACAGAATTTACCTCCGTCGTCGTCTTCGCTCTGCTGCTCTCTCTTTACCTTCCCTTCTCGCTGATGGACCCACCTTTCATCCGGACTCTCTCATTGACTTTTTGACAACAACTGACTTCACAAATTCTGATACCTTCAGCCCTTTCTACTTCAATCTCTTGCTACCCCCTACCCCTGTACTATCCCCTGCCCCGCTGTTTTCTGTAACCTACTGATCATCCCTCCTCCCTTCTGCCATCCAATACCCTCGCTTCCTTCCCTACCCTGCAGCGCTGTATAGCCCTTGTGGCTTAGCGCTTCTTTTTGATTATAATAATACCGGAGCCCCACACGTCACATTTCGGGGGGGGAAGGAAGGGGGGGATAGTGGGAGCTAGACTTACCCTACCTTAACAAGCAGCCGGCAATCAAACTATCACTTTCAGGGTGGGGGAAAAAGGGGGGGATAGCGGGAGCTAGACTTCCCCTGCCTTAATAAGTAGCCGGGAATCAAACTATCACTTTTGGGGTGGGGGAAAAAGGGGGGGATAGCCGGAGCTAGACTTCCCCTACCTTAACAAGTAGCCAGCAATCAAACTATTGTTACCATGTACGTGCTCAATACTCCTATCTGTTGAGCTTTTCCCTCACACTCCCCCATACCAAGACTTATAGTCAAGGAGTATAAGAAGAATAGGTGAGGAAAAAGTTCTAACATGTGGAAGTCGCGTAAGGCAACAAATCTTCTACTGACTCTCACGACTTAACCAGTCAGAGAAATAATTGGATGAACCTTTGATATACACAATATGGAACTTAAAAAGCTTGGAGGGGCCAATGTCCACCTCAAGAGGCGGGCTGTTGGGTTTCCCTTAAAAGTTTCTAGGTATATCAAAGGTTTTGTGATCCATTTCTAAAATGAATTCTTTTCCCAGTAAATAAAATTTAAGCTTGGAGATAACCCACCACAAGGGCAAACATTCCTTTTCTATAGTGGAGTATCCCTTTTTGTTGGAAGGAGTTTCCGGCTTAGGAAGCATAAGGGAAGGGAGTACCATCATGGTATTGTAGTAGCACTGCACCTAAGCCAGTATTGGAGGCATCAGTTCTTAAACAAAATGTTTTATTAATATCTGGAATCTTAAGTATAGGGTCTTTCGAAAAGATACTTTTAATCTCATTAAACTTTTCCCGAGATACGTCGGAAAGTTCAAGAGGTTCCTTCACAGACTTTTTAAGGAAGTCGGATAAGATGCCTGTAAGATCAGTAAGGTTCGGGATAAGCCGTGCATAAAAATTTACAGAACCAAGAAAGCTATGCATGAGCTGCTTGGTTTTGGGGAATTTAAATTGTAATAAAGCTTTGATCTTACTGGAAAGAGGCTGCAAGAGTTATTAGAAAGTATCATTCCAAGATTAATCTTGTTATACCCAAGGAAACATTTCTTCGGCTTGGCAGTGAGGCCATGTGAGCGTAGCCTACGTAAAACTGAAGTTAATGTTTGGATATGTTCGGCCCATGTGGATGTCATTAAAGTAAATGTTATCAAAATAAACTGAAAAAATTTGGCTATTTCCCAAGCCCTTTTTCATCAGTCTCGCATAGGTACACAGGCATTACCAAACCGAAGGGCATAGTTCTATACTGCATCAATCCTTGGGTTTTGTAGGAAAAGTGGTTGTACTGCTTAGAAGGATCTAACATTACTTGATGATATGCCTGTTCAATATCAATCTCTGAAAAGAAGGAAGCATAAAATTTGTGTAAATCGCTATCTATTAAGGGCATAGGCTCAGCATCCCACCGAGTTATAGCATTAAGGCCTCTGAAGTCAATAGTAAGTCTATATGAATTATCCTCCTCCTTAACCATGACTATTGGTGAGCAATATGTACACAATGAAGGTTCAGTGATCTTTAGTTTTAATAATTTGTCTACCTCTTGGTCAAATGCATCCCTAAGGTGAACTGGAACTGGGTATAATTTCCGTTTAATAGGATTGTCCGTCACTAAGTCAATCTTATGGACTACCGTGGAGGTAACACCTGGAATATCAGTAAAGACGTCTGAAAAGTTTCTCACACATTGAAGTAGTTCATGTCTCTTATGGTCATCCAAAGATTCATTAATATTAATGTTGGTTGTGCCCGAGTGGTCAAGAGTCACCAAGTCATGTAGCTCTCTGTCATAGTCTAAGTTAGGGGAGCCCAATTACGCACCCCTTTAAACATTCTTCAGTTGTCTTATCAAGTTCGTGTGGAAAAACTAAGTCAAAGTTATTAAGGCAGTTAACCGAATTTCTTCGGTAATATTTCTTAAGGATGTTGATATGATGAAACTTAGGTTTCCCCTTGACTTCTATGAGGTAGTCAACTTTCCCACAAATTTTTAATACTTTATAAGGACGTTTCCATGCTACTAATAATTTATTTGACTTGATCGGCAAAAGTACAAGAACTTCATCCCCTACTTTAAAACTTCTCCTCTGACTTTTGGAAATCAAAATAGGTTTTGTACTGGTCCATTGACAAGCTTAAGTTCTTTGAAACTATGTCAGAGGTCTCCTCAAGTTTGGATCTAAGGTCAAGGAGAAACTGATAAGACTGAACCTCAGCCTATACGTCCTCATTAGTCCATAAGTCATGAAGGATGGACAATGGACCTCTGGCCTGTCTACCATAGAGAAGTTCAAAAGGTGAAAAAACCCCCCGGAGGGCACTGGGAACTTCCCCCATGGCAAACAAAGCACAGGGTAGGTAACGATGCCACTCCTTAGGTTTAAGGGAGCAAAGTTTCCTTAAAATGACTTGAGAAACGAATGCTGGCGCTCAATCCCCCCATTACAGCTGGGAAAGATAGGGTTGTGGTGAAGAGAGGCTTCACTCCCCGAAGTTGGTAGAGATGTTGCATTAAGTCAGATGTGAATTGTGTCCCACTGTGAGGGAAAAGTTCAATAGATAGGAGTAGCGAGGGAGTATATAGTAATAGTTTTATTGCCCGGCTATTGTTAAAGGGAGGGGAAGTCAAGCTCTCGCTATTTCCCGCCTTTTTTCCCTTCCCCCAAAGTGTTAGTTTCATTGCCGGCTACTTGTTAAGGTAGGGTAAATCAAGCTCCCACTATCCCTTTCCCTCCTTCTTCCCCCCCCCCCCCCGAAAGGTGACATGTGGGGCTCCGGTCCAAACAGTTTAAACACTAGATCGCAGCTCCAGCACTACTGTAAGTACATGCCTGCCTTGTATTCTAGTGGATTTATTGGTTGAAAGCTTCACTTTTGACCCAATAAAACTTGTCCTTTCAGTCTTGCTCTAGGTTGATGTTGTAATAATCACCACATCTTTTAGGTATTGTACTTATCATGGAGAGTGATTTCTTAAGGGAGTGGGTAACCTGTCTATCTTTCCAGCTTGGATGACAGAGAGGGTCACCTGCCAATCAACGAGCAGAACTGATGGGATGGACTAACGTCCTGAGACTTCCCCTTTTTGGATTTAATTGCCTGTGCACCTGTATGAAATTGCAGGACGTAACCCCTAAATCATTGCAGTGGAAAAAGAACCTGCTTTCCTGTCATCAGGATATAATACTCACGGCTATACTGTGAAGAACGAACCGGTGGGTTGAAACCCAACACCTGCGACCCCTCCCCTATCATCAGCAATGGCTACAATTTCAACAACACAGTGTCACCACACCAACACCCAAAGTTTTAAATTAGCGTTGAATTCAGTTATTTATATTTTTCATTTTTCATTTTCTTTAATGTAAGATTAATATTTCATATTTGAGTGTTTTAATTTTATATTTTCTATATAATAAAGTGTTTATGTTTGTCCCCTTATTATTTCTTTTTCTATTCATTAATTTTCCTGAGGAGGAGCCACCCTGGGTAATACTGTCTGAGTTGTTACAGGGCTGAGTAAGCCTTCAAAAAGTGGTGACCTTGCCAGGATCAACTCGACTGAATCAAGATTCAATCCATCTCGAATCTACCATTGGCACTTCAACGCCGCATCCCAAACAGATGGTTACCACCAGCCATGAGTAATCATTCTCTATGGTAGGACTGCATACAGGTATTTAAAGATTTGGTGATTGTTGTCTCAATTTATTGAAAAGTCAAGTCAATTCAGGAATTTACCTGGAGTTTACCTGGAGAGATTCGGGGGTCAACCCCCCCGCGGCCCGTTCTGTGCCCAGGCCTCCTGGTGGATCAGAGCTGATCAACCAGGCTGTTGCTGCTGGCTGCATGCAAACCAATGTATGAGCCACAGCCCGTGGTCAGGATCCGACTTTAGTTGCTTGTCCGTGCCAGCTTGAGACTCCCAGGGGTCTGTTGGTAATCCCCCTTATGTATGCTGGGAGGCAGTTGAACAGTCTTGGGCCCCTGACACTTATTGTATGGTCTCTTAACGTGCTAGTGACACCCCTGCTTTTCATTGGGGGGATGTTGCATCGTCGCTAAGTCTTTTGTTTTCGTAGTGAGTGATTTTCGTGTGCAAGTTCGGTACTAGTCCCTCTAGGATTTTCCAGGTGTATATAATCATGTACCCTTCCCGCCTGCATTCCAGGAATACAGGTTTAGGAACCTCAAGCGGGTCCCAGTATTGAGGTGTTTTATCTCCGTTATGCACGCCGTGAAGGTTCTGTGTACATTTTCTAGGTCAGCAATTTCACCTGCCTTGAAAGGTGCTGTTAGTGTGCAGCAATATTCCAGCCTAGTTGAACAAGTGACCTGAAGAGTGTCATCATGGGCTTGGCCTCCCTAGTTTTGAAGGTTCTCATTATCCATCCGTCATTTTTCTAGCAGATGCGATTGATACAATGTTATGGTCCTTGAAGGTGGATCCTCCGACATGATCACTCCCAGGTCTTTGACATTGGTTTTTTGCTTATTTTGTGGCCAGAAAATTTTTTTTGTACTCTGATGAAGATTTAATTTCCTCGTGTTTACCATATCTGAGTAATTGAAATTTCTCATCGTTGAACTTCATATTGTTTTCTGGGAGCCCACTGAAAGATTTGGTTGATGTCCGCCTGGAGCCTTGCAGTGTCTGCAATGGAAGGGCACTGGAATACTAGTTAATTTCTGCCATCTATTTTTGTGTGAGCTTGAAACACTTTGGGGGATTAGACTCTAGGGACCCGAGATTTTCCAGTTACAATTTGTTTCATTGCGCTCTTTATTATATCAAGGGAACTGTTTATAGGGCACTCTTGATTTGTTTGGTGAGAAGATTGGATGGTCAAGTGACCCCATTCTACTTACTGTTTGCTCGGAGCCGGCATAGAACCCTTCGTTTTAATTAATGCATATTGTTTAATTGAAGCAGGGATTGAGCCCTCTGGGTTTATTTACAGTTTGAGTGGAGCAGGAATTGAAACCCTCGTTTTCTTTAATACCCATTTCATTTCCCCTGATAGTTTAAGTTATTCTTGCAAGCAGGAGGAATACCAGTTTTGGATGAATGCTGGAAGTAAGTTTAGGAAATAACAGGGAAAAATTTAGAATCTTTCATAGTGCAAAGATCCAGGAAAGACTTGAAAGGAGAGAATTGAGAGAGAAGAAAGACAGTTAGAAAGGGAAAGAGAAGAAAAAAGGAGAGAGAATCGAAAGAAAAGGGAGAAAAAGGAGAGAGAGGGGAATTAAGAGAGAAATCCAAAAAAGACAGAAAGAGAGGAGGAAGACAAAAAGGAGCGTGATAGACTTGATCGTGAGGGGGAGAGCTAGAGTAGTGAAGAAAAAAGTTAAATTAAGAGAACTTGAGGAAAGAGCAAAGGATAGGGAACGTGAGGAACAAGCTAAAATATGTGAGGAACAAGCTAAGATACTTGAGGAACAGGTTAAATTAAGAGAACTTGAGGAAAGAGCAAAGGATAGAGAAGTTGAGGAAAAAGCAAGAGAACATGAGTTAATAGAGAGAGAAAAGGATTGCGAGCTCAAAAAAATCTCACCTTGAATTAGAGAAAAAAAAGTTAATTTTAAAACAACAATTAGAGGAAGGAGTAATGGAAAAAACGTGCAGTCAGTGCACATATCCAACACCTAATTTACCCCCCTTCACAGAGGGGGAAGATATAACTTCATACATTATCAGGTTTGAAAATTACCGCTACCTCTGTGAATGGCCTGCTGAACCTGGCTACCATGTTAGGAATGTTATTTTCGGGTTTACAGCCTTGAATATCTATGCAACTTTGTCGCAGGATATCATGTGAAATTTTATAACCTACTGAAGAAGGTAATCCTTAAAGCTTATCAAAAACCACAAATTCTTACAGGAAAGATTTCAGGTATGCACCTTACAGCCTGACCAGAACTTTCGCAGTTACAGGTAACACTCTTTCGTTGTTGACTTTTGGATAGAGAGTTCAGGAATTGATCACAGTTATGAATCTCTTAGGGGACTTCATGGTTGCTAACCATTTTCCTGGCAGCTCTTCCCCATCAGATACGAACATTCATCAGAAAAACGTAACCTGATTAAAGCTGAGGAAGTTGCTGAGGCTGCTGACCTGTATGCTGAGGCTCACAATTCCTATAAAGACCTAAAGGGTTTCGAACCCTAAGGGCAAGGGTTCATCTGCCCTTAAGAATCAAAGCCTCTAGTGGAAAGTAAAAATGACTTCTTTTTTTCCCTGTTTTGTCATTTGTGTGGTGTTAAAGGGCCCATAAACGTCCAGATTGTCCTTCTAAGAAGGTCCAAAAAGTTGGAAGATGTTTTAAAGACTGTAATGACCAAGCACCTTTCTGTCAGGAACAGTTAATGGACTTAATGTGTCTACCATTTTACGAGACACTGGATGAAACATGTATAGTCATTTTCTGATAAGCTGTTCCCTAACCTTAAAGAAACTCATTCCTCTGCTATTACTTTCAGACTACTTGGGCCGTACGGACACTTTTCCTAGCATCCGTTGGTTACATAAGGTCTAAATGGTTCACAGGTTGGTCTGAAGCCGTACTAGCTCCCATCACTTCTTGCTCCGAAACTAATAGGTAATTTTAAAAGGTGCCATTCTTCCTTTGAGGTTGACCTTTCATCACCAAAGAGGGGACATAGGTGTTTCGATCCTCTTTCTGTAGAGTCAGAGAAGTCCCTCAAAAGTTCAGATGAGACAATGTCTCGTGAGATTCATGGGGGAAATTAAAAACCAGTGATGATACTCTCGAAAGCGAGGTAGTAGGATCACCGGTTCACTTATTAGATGAAAGTGAAGATATCACCTCCGATACCATAAATGTCTTGACTAGGGCGCAGACCAAAGCCCAGGTTTCTCCTACTATCCATCCTTTGATTTTCCCTGACTTTAAGCCTTTAGATATATCGAAGGACCCCTCTTGTCAATTTACAACGTAATTGCCATTCTCTTCAGGAATTGCCATAATGCCGCTAAACAAAATCAAGTTATCCAAAGGAAAAACTTTCATATAATTTTGAATAAAAAAAAAGGTATCTTGTACAAGTTAGTATTAAAATTTAAATTCAGATTAGATAGACTATCCATCTTAGTTGTTCCAAGTCAATGCAAAAAGACTGTTCTTAAAATGGCTCATGACCTGCCAGGGGCCGGACATTTCTCCCCATCGTAAAACCTTAAAAAATTAGGGAAACCCATTTTTGGCCAAAATGTCCTCAGATGTCACTACCTATTGTAGATCGTGTAAAGTTTGCCAACTGTCATCCCCGAGGTACCAGGCGAGTACCTATGGTCAAAATGCCAATCTTTACGGTTACCGTTTGAAAGAGTAGCTATTGACGTGGGTTGGTCCTTTATCCCCACTTTCATCTGGGGGACATAGATATATATTAACATTAGTTGATTATGCTTCGAGTTTCCCTGAAGCCGCTCCCTTAAAAACCATAACCACTACAGAGGTGGCTGAAGCCCTTTTGTCCATCTTCTCCAGAGTGGGCATCCCTAGAGAAATTTTGTCAGACGTGGGACACAATTAAACATTGACTTAATGCAAATCTATACCAAAACTTCTGGGATGAAGCCTCTCTTCACACACCCTTCATCCCAGTTTTAATGGGAGGATTGAGTGCCAGCATTCGATTCAAAAGTCCATTTTAAGGAAACTTTGCCCCCTTAAACCCAAGGGTGGCATCGTTACCTACGCTGTGCTTTGTTTGCCATGAGGGAAGTTCCAGTGGCTCTTTGGGGTTTTCACCTTTTGAATTTCTCTATGGTAGACAGGCAGAGGCCCTTGTCCATCCTTCATGACTTATGGACTAATGAGGAAATGAGTGTGAGGTTCAGTCTTCTTACCAGTTTCTCCTTGACCTTAGACCCAAAAAACTTGAGGAGACCTCTGACATAGTTTCAAAGAACTTAAGCTTGTCAATGGACCAGTACAAAAACTATTTTGATTCCAAAAGTCAGAGGAGAGTTTTAAAGTAGGGGATGAAGTTCTTGTACTTTTGCCGATCAAGTCAAAAAATTATTAGTAGCATGGAAACGTCCATATAAAGTATTAAAAAAATTTGTGGGAAAGTTGACTACCCCATAGAGTCAAGGGGAAACCTAAGCTTTATCATATCAACATCCTTAAAAAATATTACCGAAGAAATTCGGTTAAACTGCCTTAATAACTTTGACTTAGTTTTTCCACACGAACTTGATACGACAACTGAAGAATGTAAGGTTTTGCGTAATTGACACCCATAACTTAGACTATGAAGAATATATGACTTGGTGACTTTTACCAAATTTAGACGCAACCAACATTAATATTAATGAATCTTTGGATGACCATAAGAGACATGAACTACTTCAATGTTGTGAGTAACTTTTCAGACGTCTTTTCTGATATTCCAGGTGTTACCTCCACGGTAGTCCATAAGATTGACTTAGTGACGGACAGGGCCTACCAAACGAGAATTATACCCAGTTCCAGTTCACCTTAGGGATGCATTTGACCGAGAGGTAGACAAAAATTTTTAAAACTAAAGATCATTGAACCTTCAGTATCTTCATATTGTTCACCCGTAGTCATAGAAGAAGAGGATAATTCATATAGACTTGCTATTGACTTCAGAGGCCTTTAAAGCTATAACTCGGTGGGATTTCTGAGCCTATGCCCTTAATAGATAGCGATTACACAAATTTTTATGCACTTCCTTCTTTTCAGAGATTGATATTGCACAGGCATATCATCAAGTAATGTTAGATCCTTCTAAGCAGTACACCGCTTTTCCTACACACCAAGGACTGATGCAGTATAGAACTATTTCCCTTCGGTTTGGTAACTGCCTGTGCTACCTACGTGAGACTGATGGAGAAAGGTCGTGGTTAATATGCCAAAATGTTTTTTGTTTATTTTGATAGCATTTATGTAATGACATCCACGTGGGGCGAACATATCCAAACATTAAAAATCAGTTTTCCCTAGGTTACGCTCACACGGCTCACTGCCAAGCCGAAGAAATGCTTCCTTGGGTATAACAAGATTAGATATCTTTGGACTGATACTTTCTAATAACTCTTGCAGCCTCTCCCCAGTAAAATCAAAACTTTATTAGAATTTAAATTCCCCAAACCAAGAAGCTCATGCGTTAGCTTTCTTGGTTTTGTAAATTTTTATGCACGGTTTTTTCCCAACCTTACTGATCTTTACAGGCATCTTATCCGACTTCCTTAAAAAGTCTTGTGAAGGAACCTCTTGAACTTTCCAACGTAGCTCGGGAAAAGTTTAATGAGATTAAAAGTATTTTTTTTCGAAGACCCCATACTTAAGATTCCGATATTAAAAAACATTTTGTTTAAGAACTGAGGGCCCCCAATACTGGCTTAGGTGTGGTGCTACTTCATACCATGATGGTATCCTTTCCCTGTATGCTTCCTAAGCGGAAACTCCTTCCAGCAGAAACGAGTACCCACCATAGAAAAGGAATGTTTGGCCTTGTGTGGGGTATCTCCAAATTAAATTTTATTTGGTGGGAAAATAATTCATTTTAGAAACGGACCACAAACTTTTAAGGGAACCAACAGTCGCCTCTTGAGGTGGACATTGGCACTCCAGGCTTTTAAGTTCCATATTGTGTATATCAATGGTTCATCCAATTATTTCTTTGACTGGTTAAGTCGTGACAGTCAGTAGAAGATTTCTTGCCTTACACGACTTCCACATGTTAGAACTTTTTCCTCGCCTATTCTTCTTATACTCCTTGACTATAAGTCTTGGTATGGGGGAGTGTGAGGGAAAAGTTCAATAGATAGGAGTAGCGAGGGAGCATATAGTAACAATAGTTTCATTGCCGGCTACTTGTTAAGGTAGGGTAAGTCAAGCTCCCGCTATTCCCGCCTTTTTTCCCCCTCCCCGAAAGTGATAGTTTCATTGCCGGCTACTTGTTAAGGTAGGGTAAGTCAAGCTCCCACTATTCCCGCCCTTTTTCCCCCACCCCAAAAGTGATAGTTTGACTTCGGCTGCTTGTTAAGGTTGGGTCAGTCTAGCTCCCGCTATCCCTTCCCCTCCTTCTCCCCCCCAAAAGGTGACGTATGGGGCTCCGGCCAAACAATTAATCACTAGACTCACAGCTCCCAGCACTACTGTAAGTACATGCCTCCTTGTATTCTAGTGGAAATTTATTTGGTTGAAAGCTTCACTTTTGACAATAATAAACTTAGTCCTTTCAGTCTTGCTCAGGTTGACTGTTGTAATAATTCACCACATCTTTTAGGTATTGTACTTATCATGGAGAGTGATTTCTTAAGCAGTGGGTAACCTGTCTATCTTTCCAGCTTGGATGACAGAGAAGGTCACCTGCCAATCAATGAGCAGAAACTGATGGAGATGGACTAACGTCCTGGAACTTCCCCTTTTTGGATTTAATTGCCTGTGCACCTGTTATGAAATTGCAGGACGTAACCCCTCATCTTGCAGTGGTAAAGAACCCGCTTTCCTCTCATCGGGATATAATACTCACAGCTATACTTTGAAGAACAAACCAGTGGGTTGTAACCAACACCTGCAAAACCCCCCCCCTATCATTCAGCAATGGCTACAATTTCAAAACACCCGTGTCACCAACACCAGACACCCAAGTTTTAAATTAGCGTTGAATTCAGTTATTTATTTTTTTTCATTTTTCATTTTCTTTAATGTAGGATTAAAATTTCATTTTAAGTGTTTTTATTTTTATAAATTTTTTATATAATAAAGTGTTTATGTTTGTCTCTTTTTTCTTTTTCTATTCATTAATTTTCCTGAGGAGGAGCCAGCCTGGGTAATACTGTCTGAAGTTGTTACAGGGCTGAGTAAGCCTTCACACCCACGGTCAGACAAAATTTCTCTAGGAATGCCCCCTCTGGAGAAGATGGACAAAAGTGCTTCAGCCACCTCTGTAGTGTTATGGTCTTTAAGGGTTACGGCTTCAGGGAAACTCGAAGCATAATCAACTAATGTTAATTTATATATATCAATGTCCCCCAGATGAAGGTGGAGATAAAGGACCAGCGATGTCAATAGCTACTCTTTCAAACGGTACCGTAAAGATAGGCATTTTGACCATAGGTACTCGCCTGGTACCCCTGGAGGATGACAGTTGGCAAACTTTACATGATCTACAATAGGTAGTGACATCTGAGGACATTTTGGGCCAAAAATAGGTTTCCCTAATTTTATTTAAGGTTTTCCGATGCGAGAAATGTCGGCCACTGGCAGGTCATGAGCCATTTTAAGAACAGTCTCTCTGCATTGACTTGGAGCAACTAAGATGGAATAGTCTATCTCGTCTGAATTTAATTTGGATACTGGCTTATACAAGATACCTTTTATATATTTCAAATTTATATGAAAAGTTTTTCCTTTGAATAACTTGATTTTGTTTAGCTGCATTATGGCAATTCTGAAGAGAAGGGCAATTACGTTGTAAATTGATAAAAGAGTCCTTTGATATATCTAAAGGCTTGAAGTCAGGGAAAATCACTTTCGGGGTGGGGGAAAAAAGGGGGGGATAGCGGGAGCTAGACTTCCCCTACCTTAACAAGTAGCCAGCAATCAAACTATTGTTGCAATGTACTTGCTCGATACTCCTATCTGTTGAACTTTTCCCTCACAATGAGTGAGAAATCTGTTGTCTCAGAGGCAGAAGGCTTTCCATATGCTTTGGCAGTCTTTAGTTTGCACCTCCAAGGATTCGATTCTTATGACCAGAGTCTTTGGTAAGGTGGGTAAGGAAGAAGGATGGGTAAGGATAGAAATATTGGAAAAGGGTGGGAAGGGGGAGTGAGGTAGGGTATGAAAGGTAAGTGGCCCAACCACTTTGGTGCAATTTAAAAAAGTGTATGTGTAATAATAGAAAATTCTTGAAGGGGTATAATACTAACCCATCAGAATCACATAGATATAACAGATATATAGGTACATGACTCTGAATTGGTAGTAGATATACAAGTTGCATTTTTTTTTTTTTTTTTGCGATTGCATAACGAATATTTGAACGACAAGACAAGCGATAATTATCTGGACAATTCATAAGAAAATTACTTGACAAATTAGCTTCTTTCAAGGTGGTGTCCCGCCACAGCAAATTTATATCAGTAGATGTGGAAGTAGAATTGTTATATAAGATATCTCCCTAATTAGGGGCGATAATTTTCTTAGTAGACATAGAAGGGTTCTGGTGTTACCCAATCATCTTCATCTGCAGGGAGGTTGCATAACATCACTGGTCGATGGTAATCGTCCTTATGGATGAAACGATGCACCCTCTGTGGGAGAGTCATTCTTTGGGTCCTGTGAGGAGGAGTGTTAATGATATAGTCAGTAGTATTTTCAACTTGGGGAGGAAGTTCTATCTGGTATGTAGAGTTCTTGTATTGCATAGATGTGTCTCTTCTTCAGCGTATCAAGGCGTACATTAAGGCAGTAATATCCTGTTGTACGTGTAAATCTGCCATTGTGACTCTGTCTCTCCTTCTGGTACCCGTAATAAAGCAGAGAGCTCTATTCTGGACCCGTTGCAACCGTAGCATGTTGGTCTTCAATTCAAAGTTTATTCTCTATAAGGATTACAATGCTGAGTTCACAGAATTTGGTTATTGTGTGGTTTACATGTAAAATACTAATTACAGAGGGTGCCACTAGAACACCTAGCATGGCTAGGCATTTCGGGCAGAATTAGATTAATTCTTACTTTAAAATATTACAAATTATGAGGTAAGTTGGTATTATGGCTAAGTGACTAAATACTAGTTTGTGAGTTTAGCAATGTGGGAAAGCCATTGCAGCCCGCAGCAACAGCCTGGTTGATCAGGCTCTGATCCACCAGGAGGCCTGGTCACAGACCGGGCCGCGGGGGCGTTGACCCTGGAACTCTCTCCAGGTAAACTCCCATCTGGCGGGCTGGGGCATACCTGGAGTTTACCTGGAGAGAGTTCCGGGGGTCAACGCCCCCGCGGCCCGGTCTGTGACCAGGCCTCATGGTGGATCAGCGCCTGACCAACCAGGCTGTTACTGCTGGCTGCACACAATCCAGCATTCGAGCCACAGCCCAGCTGGTCAGGTACCAACTTTACGTGCTTGTCCAGTGCCTGCTTGGGAAAACAGCCAGGGGTCTGTTGTACTTTCCCCCTTATGTATGCTGGGAGGTAGTTGAACAGCCTCGGGCCCCTGACACTTATTGTATTGTCTCTTAACGTGCTAGTGACTCCTCTGCTTTTTATTGGGGGGATGTTGCATCGTTGCCGATTTTTTTTTTTTTTGCTTTCGTGTGAGTGATTTTCGTATGCAAGTTCGGTACTAGTCCCTCTAGGATTTTCCAGGTGTATATAATCATGTATCTCTCCCGCCTGCGTTCCAGGGGTACAGGTTCAGGAACTCAAGCGCTCCTAGTAATTGAGGTTTTTTTATCTCACCCCTGCAATGTCCACTGCCCTGCTGCCACCCTATGACTAATAATAATCCCTCTCAATCTTGCTACCCAATACCCCTGCACTCTTTCCTGCCCTGCTGCCTGTATGAGCCTTGTAGGTTTAGCGCTGCATTGCATGACCTAATAATCCCTCTCCCTCCTGCTATCCAATACCACTGCCCCATTCCCTTTGCTGTATGACCCTTGTCGGTTTAGCACTTCATTTTGATTATAATAATTAAAATGTTGTATCTGACCAACAGGAAACAAATAGTCAAGATCAACAACACAGAATCAGAGCTCCTGCCGATAGCATGCGAGTCCCTTACTGTTTTTTTTTTTTGTTATGTAAATGACATACCCATCAGTGTCAAATGTAAACTTCTCTTGTATGCAGATGACAGTACTCTGTTAGTCTCAGCAAATGGTTAATAGACAAACTGTAAAGTAAAAGGACACAAGTGCAACTAATTTGACATTTTTATTGTGGCAAGGTTTCGTTCTCCAGAAGCTTTGTCAAGCCATTACAAATAGTACATGGACACAGAGGGTATATATAGGCTCAGAGTGAGGTGAAATACTAGTGATAGTAGTAGTAGTAGTCATATAAGTTGTAGTAATAGTAGTAATACAATATGGTAGAACGATTCCCTTGCACATGAAAAAAAGGATAAAAAGTTTTACTGGGGAAAATTGGACCTTTGGTTTTCCCTCCGACCAAACCCAATTCCCCCCAATTTTCCCCTTTCCACCCCACCCCCCAAAAAAAACCCCTTTTTTTTCCCCCCCTTTCCCTACCCCTCCCCACCCCCCCTTGCTTTGGTTTCTTTTGTAGCCCTTATGGTCCTCCCCCTGGATTACAGTTTCTGGGTAGGGTGTGGCATGGGGGGTTAACCCACCCGTGAGGCCCCCGGGGGGTAGTTTTTTTTCCAAGGAATTGATTTTATCTGTGGGGCCCCTGCTCCCTTCTGGGTGTTCGGGGAATGGGGGGGGTTTCCCTTGGGTAAGGAGTATCTCGGAAAAGTTGCCTGTAAAATTTTTTCTGGGAGGTGGGGGCCGAAGGGATATGCTTTGGGGCAGGTTTTTCGACTGCCCTTTTGCCCGCCGAGGTAGTTGGTAGATGTGAGGCTGCTATAAAGGACCCTGGTTTACTGGCGTGAAGGGTAGGGTATGGCAGGGGTTCCAGATGCATTTTCACCCGGGGGGCTCAAGCCCCCTCTCGGATGGGGGAGGGGAGTTTTGGGGGCCCCCCCATGCTCCTAGCGACTGTCCCCCACGCCCTTTTTTTTTTTTTTCCTTTTTTTTTTTCTTAAAATAAAAAAAAAAAGGAGATATCGCAGAAGATGCCCCTTTTATTATGGAGTCTTACCCAGTGAAACCCCTCCTCCTCCCAGGCCCCATTTGAAACACGGTTCTGTCCAGGCTTCTTTTCGGACCTTTCTAGACTTTTTCATACCCCCTGTCCTTCTGCGGGATGCTCCATCACCTGCTTTGGTGCTGCAGCATCACCCGTTATGTTTTTGCCCCTGATTCTAGCTGCTTTTCACAATGCATCCATTCCCCGAAAACGATTTGGACGGTTTTTTGGGCACCTAGCTCTGGGCAGACTATCCGGGGTACTACTAAAGGGTCCAAAACAGCCCCATTGACGACGTTTGTCGATGACCATCAAAATGACCTACAACATCATCCTTTGCAAAACCCGACTAACGAGTATGAAAAGGGCAAAATTCTTTTCTTTGCGACGCGTCTCAAAAATGAGTATATTTCTGATACAAAATTGGGGAAATCCTTTTCGGCACGTTTTCCAAAATATGTCCTTCCACGCTCTTTAAAGTGGTGCATGTTCATAAATACAGAATTTAAAAAAGTCATGCTCTCCCCCCCACACTTCCCCCGATAAATAAATCAACCCTTATAAACCCTTCTTTAATTTGCGGTGTCTGGTCTTCCCGCATACCATTGTACAAGTGATTTTTTTTCTTGAGCGAGGATTTTTAGAACAATTACCCCTTTGAACCTCCCCATTCTTAAGGTAATGTACTCCTGCCTGCCCTGGGCGGGGACTTTCCCCATAAAAATCGTTTTAACCTTCGATGCTGTAACTTCCACCCTGTCTATATTGCTGGACATCGCCTAAGGTCCATCAAGCGTTCCCCTCCCAAAAAAATGTCGTAATTTCTGGCGTTTGGACCCCCTCTAAACATGCAGGTTTGTGGGGAATGCCGGTCTGCGGTGCGCAGATCTTCCCTTACATCTTGTAGTCTTACCCCCTCTTTTCTCGGGGAAACCCCAGCTTCCCTTTTTACGCCGTTCCAGGTTTATCGTAATGCGAAGATTTATTTTTATAAGAGTGTGATGGCCCCACTAAATATGGCTGTCCCTCAGCTCCCTCATGTCCCTATGTTGGGTTCCCCAAACCCCGCGGTCCCCCCCCTCCCCTGTTTTGTGTCTTTGGGGTTACCCCAGTTTCTGATCCTGACACCCCATTCACACCCCGTACTCCGTGGTGATCATTACAACTCTTCCGCTTCTCATCCTCTCATTTTTAAAATACGGGTGCTCCTACCCATTTTGACTCTCGATTCATCTTTTCCCCCTGCATTGATTTTTTTATCTTTTCCTCGCCATTGCACTTGATTTACGTGGTTGTTTTTCCAGATTTACTATAGTGATCATTTTTATCCTTAAAATAACAAAAAGGCCCAAAATCCCGTGACTGGAACGTACACAAATAACCGCAATAAAGAGAGAAGCTTACGCACGTTTCGGCCGACTTGGACCTTTTTCAAATCACACTAACAGAGGTGGACAGGAGGTTATATAGGCAGGAAGGGTGGAGGGAGTAGTAGTAGTATGTATAGTGTTTGTACAAGAATTGTAATAATACCGACAGGATGAAATGACACATGCCCAACACCCGGGGTCCCATCCTTCTTACTGCTACTATACCTGAACCTTTCGTAACCCTCATTTATTATTTTTTGAGCAGTTGGGACTTTT
The DNA here is from genome assembly GCF_026875155.1 of Cherax quadricarinatus. Taxonomy (NCBI): domain Eukaryota; kingdom Metazoa; phylum Arthropoda; class Malacostraca; order Decapoda; family Parastacidae; genus Cherax; species Cherax quadricarinatus. Next base: position 10,103,961 of record NC_069450.1, on the reverse strand, counting down.
TTCCCTTTTTTGCGCTGTTGTGAGGACCCCCCCTTTTGCGTCATTTGAATGGAGCACCTCTCCCCCTTGTACCCCTTTCCCCCGCATCCTTTTTCCCCGCCCTGTGCACTGTATGACCCCTTTTGGTTTTGTGCTTCTTTTTATTATAAATGATCTCTTTATATTCAAAATAAGTACCAGTATTGTAAGAAGGAAGCAAAATACTTGAGTCTTTTCTTAAGTAACTTTTTTCGGTATTTACTTTTTTTAAAAAAAATGAAAAATTTCTCACTATTTTACTGAAGTACTGAAATCTGTTATTATTTCACTACAAATTTTTAATGATACATTCCCATTAAAACATCAGTAAAATCTGAAAAGTAAACACCGAGAAAAGTTACTCAGGGACAGTACTCGGGTAGTTTTATTTTTTTTTACAAAATGGGAAAGGTACTTACTAAAAAAAAGTATAACTTGCAATACCCCCCAAAATTTAAAAAAATATATAAAAATCAAAAGTAGACAACCAAATCCTAGTTTCCACAGGGGGCAGGTCTTGGGGGGGTATTCCCGACCTCCTCTCCCCCCCTCGGCAGCTGACTTCATCAGTCAAAAAGGGTTACTCAGTCACTCTCTCGCTGGGCGGGCCCCCTCGGGGCCTGGGCATAAACACTCCCTGTCACCCACGTTTTTGCAAATAAAGGGAAGAAGCCCCAAAACTTTATCATTGCTCCCCACTTCGATCAACACACGCATTTATTACAGAAAACTTTAGGTAGTTTAATAAGCGTTATAACTCATAAGCCCCTTAACTCCTCCAGCTGTTTATGGCTGACCAAAATCCCTTGCCCGGGGGCGGCAGGAAACGAGTCTTGGGGGTTTAGCGTCTTTCACTACAAAGGTGGGGGATTTCCCCACATGAGGTAGTATGTTGCAGGGGCGAATAGGTCCACAAACTTTGTGCCACCACAGACTACGGGTGCTAGTGCCCGCACAACAAACACTTTGAAATGGTGGTCTGGAGTGTCTCTTTTAGTGGCTGGACGATGGGGCCTGCTCCTGCTAGTGGACTACCCAAAAATTTCACGTGCTTTCCCCGAGAAGATCCAGCCTTGATCTCCCCAATCTTGTGGATTGCGCTGGGGGCTTCCTTTAAAATGCGATTTTAAGTTTAGGCTCGCCCCCCTCCCTTGATGGTCTCCCCCGGGCTGGCACAGGAAGTACAAAATATTGGTGTTCTTCGTACCCTTGTTGAGGACAAAATAGTCACCCAGGTGGGACCACAAGTTTTGCGACTTGGCCCTCAGCCTGAGCGGTCTGCTTAACCCCAAACCCCGCAGATCCTCAAAAACACCCCAGGCAAAAAGAAAAAGTCTCCCCCGTTTGTAAGATAAGTGACAATGCACCCCGGTGACGCTGAACTGAAGACGTAACAACGCTGTCAATGTGCTCTGTTTGACAAGTCATGTTTACCCTATCAGCCCCCATGACAACTTGGAGAAACCCCCACAACGACAGGAACAAACAAGTGTCCCATTGAAAAAGGTTTCCTTTCGACTCCAAAAACATAAAATTTTTTTTTTTTTAGCAGATCAAAGATAGCAAAAACTTTTTTAGGGGAAGCTAAGTGGTCCGCTAACGGTTTTGAAGTTAGGGGGGAATGCAATCTGAAAAAACGAAAAGTTGTTCTAATTAGAAACAGGGGATTGCAGAATGTGCCCACCACTGTGAGCCTCACTTCAGTTCTCAAAGAATATCAATGAATCCCCTTAAAAACCAAGAATTCAAAGAGAATTGTAGGGAACAGGTAGTAAAAAAAAAGTGAATGAAGACTAAAATTTCTATAGACAACACCATGTCTACCTCTAGGGTTGCGGACCCAAAAATTAGCTTGTGTTTAAAACGTGTAAGGGGTGGGTGTAAAGGGTGTGTGTTTTTATTGGTATGGGACCAGAAATTTTGTTTGTAACAAAGCACTTTGGCAAGTACCCCATAGCAGTGACGAATTTGTTTTTTCCAATTTTAATACAAATGCCCTCGCCATATATGTGATTATGATTTTTTTTTTTGAAAAGGGCCTTCACTTTATTCATGTCAACACAAAATCATTTTTCCAAAATTTTTAAGAGTTAGGATTCTGCTAACAGAAAAGGGGGCGTTAATCATTCTGAATCCCGGTTATTTAACGTTGACTGCGAGGCAAAATAAAGGTTTCACTTTAAAACCTTAGATAGGAACAGAAAAAGGGGGGGGGGTATTTCCTACATAAGAGAAGACGTAGCTTCAAACCCAAAACCACTTTTTAAAAAACAAATAACTGGAGACCTATGGTTTGAAGTGCTGCTTCCCAAAACAAAAACCCATCTTTTTAGGAAAATGTTACTGCCCTCCAACCCAAGACCATTCTTTGAAGCTTTCCAGGGTCTTGCCGAACTTAACTTTGCGAGACAGAATATGGAGACTTCATATTGTTTTCAGCCACAAAAAAAGGGGCTATCAAAAGGGTTTAAAAGCAAATTTGGGTTTAAAAATATTTTTAACTCACCAATTAATACACCAACATGGATCACCGGTTCTCAGCCACCCTAATTGACCAAACTTGTAACCACTCTGAGAACATTAGTCAGTCGGGGCGTCTTCCCACAGCCTTGTAATCTTTATCCTTTACTGCACCGGGGGAAAATCACTAGGAAGGATAGGCCTACCAGGACAATAAAATGAGGTCAATAGAAACTGCAGTAAAAAAACACGTAAATAGGTACACAATGTGATTGGACAGTGTAACAAGTTGCACGAACGTAAATGATGCCTGGGAAAATTTAAAAAACAGTGTTCATACATCCCTTTATAATATTGCACCCGTTAAAAAAGGTTAGGATTAAAAGGGGAACCGAACCCCCGGTACTAGAATATTAAATAAAATGAATTCGAGACCCTTGCCAAAATGATTTGGGGTCATTACGAGGGACCTTCACCAAATTCCTTTTAATAACAAAAAACTAAAGGGGACCAAATAAACCAAATCCAAACATAAAGCTGGGGAAAATAGCTAAGCAAACAGACCCCAACTTTTGCCCAGAACAGATTTAAATCTGTGGCACTCGACGTATGCCAAGGCATATTCCCTTTTAAAAAAAAGGGGAGTAGATGTAAAATAGAAAAGGGCAGGCGCCTTTTACAGGCGACGGAAAAGAAACGAGCGCCTAAAAAAGGCCCCAAATATCTGCAATGCGAGGGAGCACGGCCAAGAAATGGCAAACATCAAACTAAAGCTAAAGAATCTTGTAGGAGTAGGAATCGCGGGAAAAACTAAAAGCCCTAAAGAAATCGAAAGAAAACCCCAAAATATTTCTTTTCTTATGCCAAATCAAAGTCGAGAACAACATCCATATTGGGGGCCCTCTTTAAAAAGTGGGTCCACCAGTGAAGCAAGGAATGAGTGAGTCTCAAGTCCAAATGACTCAGTTTTTTTGCAAACCGCAACCAGACGAGAGTCGATGTCTAATTTTATTTTTTTCAGATAGCCACAGAATTTTGGAAGCCAAGCCTTCTTGTTACCCGACGCCAAATGACTTCGAACAGGCGAAAAAAAGAATGCCCATCACTCTGACCCCGGGCCGGCTCGTGGAACTCCCTTTTATCAAGAACTGCAAGAAAACCCTATCACGTGCTTTTACACC
>NC_069450.1:10059623-10099802 GCF_026875155.1 Cherax quadricarinatus | reverse complement strand
GACTTGCCTCCTGTTACCCAGCCGCTATATAGGACTCCTACTGTTTTTAGCGCTTACCCTTGCTTAAAAAAATAAACTTTTCTGAAAATATCTTATGAATAGATATAACTTTTTTTTTTTTCGGATTCACGCTCTATATATGAAATTTTTTTTTTAAGAACGTTCATTAACATGTAGAGCATCATCCGGTCAGCTTCAAACTTTCAAGTCTCATGTGTTTTCCTCAAAGGAAGCTTCACATTGATTTTAAGCTGGAGAAAGTTTTAATATGCCAATTATTATTAATCAAATTTTGTTTCTGTGATGTAATGGGAAATGAGACACAGTTCGGGAATTTATTTGGTTTTTCGGGGGTTTAATACACAAAATCTTTTTTTTTTTTTTTGAGCCCATAACATCTACGGGGCCTAAAGACCATTGAAAAAAAATTTTTAACATTATGCTGCCAAAGCCTAAATAACAATCATATACATATTAAACGCTGATTTTATTCAGCATATATAGGTCCCACTTTACCTCTTGTGGAAAAAAACTGGTGAGGGGTCGGGGGGGGGGCGGGGTGCGGGGGGGGGGGGGTGCGGGGGGGGTGCTGCAAAGACCACATCAGGTGAAGTACACTCTTACATGTTTTTTATATTTTGCTGAATTATATTTGTATGGGCACCTTGCACTCTTACCGTCGTGTGTATTGATGTGGAAGACCCCTGCTGGGTTTTGTGAGACACGGGGATACCTTTCTGGTTTAGCACAGTGCCCCAAAACACTTTTATTATTATTACTAGTGGTAGTAGTAATAATAATAATTATTATTATTTTATTGTCATTATTATTATTATTATTATTATTGTTATTATTATTATTATTAAATTTATTATTATTATTATTATTATTATTATTTTTATTTTTATTATTATATTTTTTATTAATGCATCAGCCGTTTCCCCCCAAAGCAGGGTGACTCGAAAACAGAAGAAACACTTTCATCATCTTTTCATTCCATCCTGTCTTGCCTGAGGTCCCAATCACACTACAGTTTAAAAACTGCAACAATACAAACCCCCCCTTCTTCAGAGTGCAGGCACTGTACTTCCACCTCCAGGACCAAGTCCGGCTAACCAATTTCTCTGAATCTCTTCATAAGTTACTTTGCTCACTCTCCAACAGCACGTCAAGTCATAAAAACCATTGGTCTCCACTCTCTCCTAATGCTCACACACGCCTGCTAGAAGTCCAAGCCACTCGCACACAAAAAACCCCCTTTACTCCAACTATCCCCTTTTCCCAGGATGACCTCTACCCTGCCTTCCTTCCACTACAGATTTATACGCCCTTAAAGTTTATTCTATTTTGTTTCATCTTCTTCCCAAATGTCCGAAAACCCCCTCATCAGCCCTGTGGATAATACTTTTAGAAATCCCGCACCCCCTAATCTCCAAGCTATGGATTCTCTGTATTATATTCACACTGCACATTGCCCTCAGAAACGACCAGCCATCTTCTTGTTGCAAAATTCACCCTCCATGCTTCACTGACACCTATAAAGAGCATTGTTACCACTATACTCTTACACATACCTCTCTTTGCTTCATGGATAATGTTTCTTTGTCTCTACAGACTCCTCAGTGCACCCTCGCCATTTTTTCCTCGTCAGGTTCTATGATTCACTTCATGTTTTATAGACCCATCTGCTGACCGGTCCAATCCCCGATATAGAATACATTCACTTTCCTCCATGCTCCCCCCTCCAATCTGATATCCAGTCTTTCATTACCTAAATTTATTGTTATCCTCATCACCTTGTTCCTTCCCATGTTCACTTTAAATTTCCTTCCTTACATACACTTCCAAATAGTCCACTAACCTCTGCAACTTCTCTTCAGAATCTCCCAAAAGCACATAATCATCACAAAAACCACTTGAAAACTCCCCCTTTGTGTTTGATTCTTTATCTTGAATCCCACACCTCTTGCTGACACTCGAGTTAATTTCTCTTACAAAACCCCACTATAAAATGTTGAACAACCCAAATGACATCACATATCCCTTCCCAAAGGGCCTATTTACTGGAAAAAAATCTCCCCTCTCCACATTTTTAAACTGGCCTTGTGTCCCCATATAAACTCTTAACTGCTTCAGAACCTACCCCTATTCCTAAATTTGAACACTACCATATTGCGTCCTTATCCCCCCCTATCAGGTTTTTTTGAACTCATAAAAGCAACGAAAAAATTCTTTACCCTTTTCCTAATTCTTTTCACCTATATGCACACTGTTCATTTGCAATCTTTCTCTCCCCCTTTTACTCTTAACTCTTTCGGGTTTTAAATATACCCTACACTTTACCAGGGAACTCCACTTATTCCCCATAATTTTTTTTTTGCTCTCCTTTGTCTCCTTTGTTTTATACAAAGGAACTATGCATGCTCTCTGCTTTCCTAGGTACCCTTTGCCTCTTCCAAAATTTTTTTTCCCACCGATTTTAACATTCCCGTTTTTTATTCCATCAATCCCAGCAGCTTTACTCCCTTTCATTCTACCCACTGCCTCACACACCTCCCCCACACCCACAACTGGCTTTTCCTCATTCCTACAAGATGTTATTCCTTCTTCCCAATGCACGAAATCACAGCTTCCCCTATCTTCATCAACATTTAACAATTCCTCAAAATATTTTCTCCATTTTACCTGATACCTCTAACTCTCTATCATAATAACTCTCCTCTCCTACTTTTAAAAAATTTCAAATCCATTTTTCTCTAGGTTTTCTCGACTTATTAATCTCACTCAAAAAAAAAATTTTGTAATTCTCAGCAAAATTAGTTGATAGCACTTCACCAACTTTCTCATATGTGATCGTTTTACATTTCTTCACCACTCTCTTAACCTCTTTTTTCTCTCTCCATATATCCTCCTTCCTTTGTATCACTTATACTTTGTAGAAATGTCATAATACTATTTTTCTCTCTCTTTACATCATCATTCCACCAATGGGCTCTTCTTTTCTCTCCCACACCCACTTTTCTGAAACCCACAAGCTTCTGCTGAACACTCTAAACACTATATTTTTAAATTTACCCATACATCTTCTACTCCATTGCCTATACTCTCACTGGGCCCATCTATCTCCAATAGTTGCTTAAATTTTTACCCTAACTGCCTCCTCCTTTAGGTTATAAAACCTTCACCTCCTCCTCTTACTTGCTGATGCCATTTTCCTTGTATCCCATCTACCTTTTACTTCAGTGTAGCTTAAACTCTATAAACCATGACATCCTGAAGTCTACCATCAGTCTTATATTTCCCAAATATTTTATAGCCCAACAAACTACTGTCACTATGCCTTATATCATATCTTTTTATGCTTATTTATCATTTTTTTTTCTTAAAATTATTTTTTTTAAACCTTTTACCAAATCCCTTTCTGTAAAAATTTTCCAAAGCCCCCATTCCCATTATCGTTTACCCCTGGCACCCCAAACTTACATTCCACGCCCTCTATAACCGTTTTCACCTACTTGGCATCATTTTCCCTTTCCACAGTTACTCTCTCACGTGGTTCAAACTTCTTAAACACTCACTTAAATCTCCCAAATTATCTTTTGCGTTTACTCCTCGCTTCTCCAGATGTAAAAATGCTTATTATAACCCACTTTTTGCATCCAAACCTTATTTTAATCCACACAATCCGTTAAAATTATGAATTTACTTTCCCCTCTTCTCCTTCCATAACTGTCCTTCAACATTATTGCCCCTCCTTCCTTAGCCTCTAACCCTCTCCAATACTCGACCTAATCCCATTTATTTCTCCCCACTGAAAAAATCCCCTTCCCCTTTCAGTTTTGTTTCTCTTTTGAGCTAGAACATTCAACTTTTCATTCATATCACTGTCAATCATCTCTTTCTTTATCATCTACACTACATCCACTCACATTCAAACATTCCAGCTTTATAAAGTTTTTTCTTATTTTTAGTAATTTTAAACAGAAGAAAGGGTTTTTTGCCCATTGCTTCCGGCATTTTTGTCGCCTCTTACGACACACATGGCCTAGGAAGGTTAAGATTCTTTTCTACCAACCTACTCCCACAGGACGGTAGTACCTCCCTGGGGGGTTTTTGCTGTCTACCAACCTACTCCACAGGACGGTAGTTACCTCCCTGGGTGGTTGCTGTTCTACCCAACCTACTCCCACAGGACGGTAGTACCTCCCTGGGTGGTTGCTGTCTACCAGCCTACTACGAAAAGGGACGGTTTGTGCCCCCCGGGGGTGGTTTGCTGTTCCCAAACCCTTTACTACCACGGACGGTAGTACCTCCTTTGGCGGTGCTGTCTACCAACTACCTACCACAGGAGGGTTTGTAACATCCCGGGTGGTTGCTATCTACCAACCTACTCCCACAGGCGGTAGTACCTCCCTGGGTGGTTGCTGTTCCCCAACTACTACCTATTATTATTATTATTTTTATTATTATTATTTTTTATTATTTATATTATTTATTATTATTTTTATTATTATTTTTTATTATTATTATTATTATTATTATTATTATTATTATTATTCATCAATAATGTTTAATTGTTTAAGCCTTACAGAGTGTCATTTTGCTCTTGTCTAGCAATTTCCTAGTATGGAAGGCCCACTCAGGGACCTTTCAGTGAGGAAAATTTGTCTTGGGATCCTACGTTAAGGACTGACATTTAAAGGTCAGTTGGAGTGAGATATGATGCTGGCGGCACTTGTAGGGCAGGTAGAGTCAAAGATGCTCTGTCTTCCCAGTCTCTCAGCATCTGTCTCATGCTGTCTCCTTCTATTTTCTCTTCAACGTCTGTATCTGTCTATTGCTTACTTCCTTCAGCCACTCTTTGTTTAAAATTGTGTGTGTGTGTGTGTGGTGTTTTGTGGGGTGTGTGTGTGTGTGTGTGTGTGTGTGTGTGTGTTTTGGTGTGTGTGAGTGTGTGTGTTTGTTTTGTGTTTGTGTCTGTGTGTCTGTGTTAATTCCTCAGTGTTCCTAACTCTCTCACTATTAAAAACATAAGAAAGGAGGTACACTTCAGAAGGCCTACTGGCCCATACTAGGCAGGTCTTTTTCATACCCAAATCACTACAAAATATTTGCCCAAACCCATTTTCAATATTACAAAAGGAAAAAAGGTTTTGTTTCAGTTTTACTTTTCAAATCTCTGGGTGTCTCTTTTCAGACGAATTTATTAGAATATACACAGTCAGTCTATTCCAGTCGATCAGTTTTTTAATCATTGATTTTTTCTCACTTGGCTAGTTTTACCCTGAACTACGCAATCCCTGCCATGGGTATCGTACTCACTCAGCCCTACCTGACCCTCTCAGTCGAGCTTAAGTTTTTTACTGTGGGCCCACGTGCTGCTGGAAAAAAATAGCTTGATTGATCAGGTCATCAGCCAGGAAGCCCCGGTTGATCCCGGGAGATGATCCCCGGAACCGACTGGGAGGTGGACAATTCAGTCCTACCCTGGTCCCCCCTCTGTCACACTTCCAGTCACACTATCTTATTCTGCTATCAAAACCACGAACTACTCGTTTCAATTGTTTCTATCCAACTCAGCTTCACTCTGGGCCCCCTTTAGACAATTCCAGTCACTCGAACATGCTCACTTTGAAACTTGGAAGACGAGCATGTTGAACCTGCATTAGATTAAAGCGCGGTGTTCAGCCCCAACCTTGACAACTTTCGTTCTGAACAGTCAGCAGATAATTTCCAGAAAGAGACGGGCCAGAAATGATTCAACAAGTCTCTAACACCTTTTTATTTCCCTTCACCTAGGTGAAAGTTGGTACCTGAGTGTTTTGTCGACTGTATTGGGTGGCATTCTGGGGGTTGGGCTGTCCCGCTTTGTCAGGAAACAGGACAATTGTTTCTAATGCGGGGTCTTAGTCATATGATGACCCATAGCTGGAGCTTTGGGGCAACTCACCGAGGCCCTTTCGCTGGCTTACCGGTTTATGTATATTTGCATCTCTTGGCTTAATAAATAAACAGCGTAAATGAAATTCGTGCAAATATTCCTTAGCAGATCTCTTGCCTTTAAATTTAATATACATCTAGCAGAGCAATGGAATGGATAAAAGTATCAAAATGTATTACTCTACGAAATACAAAATACTGTGTCTCACCCCAAATCGTAATGACACGATTGCAAAAAACCTTTCCACAAGCGTGGGGATTCCGGATCAGAGAGTCTTTTTAAAACTCCAAGACCGTCGCGTTAGAGCAATGCGACAGTTGGATTCTGAGACTGTTCGCGGGTTTTTAAACCCCGCCCGTGGTAAGGTTTACATATACTGTGTACAACTCCTGGCGTATATACCCGTGCTCTTCAGTAATTCACTTTAAGAGAGGTACAACCTCACAATATACAGTCACTTAATTCCCAACAATCTCCCTGGGCGCCTGCATGAAAGGGGAAAAAAACATGAATTACATATCTTGCAGTGACTATGTTCAGACATTACTCAGGGTTGTTGTGGTTGCATGGGGTCAGTTCACAGCTCTGGCTCCGCCCTTCATGGCGTATGGAAACCCTGCAGTTTAGGAGAAATAAATAAGAATGGGAAGATGTTGTCACAGGTGTCCCTGTTAAGCTGCCAGTACTGATGTGAAGCCAGAAGGTCCCTCACATCTGTCACAAAGCCAGTACACTGTACACTGAGCGACTCTTCAAGGCGGTGCAACACTGATTACGGATAAAGATTCTTAATTAAAAAGATAGAAGCTACCTCTTCTTTCCCGGATCAAACCCAATTGTCGTCCATTATCCAGACGCTGTACGACCCTGACCAGTTATGCGAGTTTCCTTGAATATAATTTTAAAGTAGACTAGGTAGAATTGTGAAAACTTAGAGGCAGGTATATGCAGAACATTAAATTATCATTGTTTTGACAAGATACCTGAGAACTGATATTTTATCAACTCTCGCCCCATGTATAGCCAGCAGCTACAGTAATTAGTGGATAAGATGAGTTTTGTGTAGGAAGGTTCCGTTATATTGTACTCACTTATATGTGGTTGTAGGGTCGAGTTACAGGTGTCTGTCTGGGTCGTTTAGCAGACTGAACATTCTGTTCCTGTAGTAGTTAGTGTTCAAAATAACAATCACCTTTATCCGTACTGGTTGTTAGGTAAGACACATATGCAACAGTTAGGTATCTTTATTTCGAAACGTTTCGCCTACACAGTAGGCTTCTTCAGTCGAGTACAGAAAAGTTGATAGAAGCAGAAGAGACTTGAAGACGATGTAATCAATCCATCACCCTTAAAGTTTTGAGGTGGTCAGTCACTCAGTCTAGAGAAGAGCATTGTTTCATAGTCTGAAACAATATGGAGTTGAAGTGACAGGATGGAGCCTTATATAACGCCAGGAGGTGAGACGTAGGTCACTAGTAGAACGCAGATTTTGGGAAGTCAGGTCCCTCTCAAATCCAGCCGTTCTCACTAGTAGGGGTTGTCGAAGTTTGAATGCAGGTCTGTACCAAGATACCCTTGTGTTGCAGTGTCTGACAGATTGAACATTAAAATGGTATAAAATACCGACAGGTTGTTAGGTAAGACACATATGCAACAGTTAGGTATCTTTATTTCGAAACGTTTCGCCTACACAGTAGGCTTCTTCAGTCGAGTACAGAAAAGTTGATAGAAGCAGAAGAGACTTGAAGACGATGTAATCAGTCCATCACCCTTAAAGTTTTGAGGTGGTCAGTCACTCAGTCTAATGTTCAATCTGTCAGACAGTGCAACACAAGGGTATCTTGGTACAGACTTGCATTCAACTTCGACAACCTCTACTAGTGAGAACGGCTGGATTTGAGAGGGGCCTGACCTCCCAACATCTGCGTTCTACTAGTGACCTACGTCTCACCTCCTGGCGCTATATAAGGCTCCATCCTGTCACTTCAACTCCATATTGTTTCGGACTATGAAACAATGCTCTTCTCTAGAGTGAGTGACTGACCACCTCAAAACTTTAAGGGTGATGGACTGATTACATCGTCTTCAAGTCTCTTCTGCTTCTATCAACTTTTCTGTACTCGACTGAAGAAGCCTACTGTGTAGGCGAAACGTTTCGAAATAAAGATACCTAACTGTTGCATATGTGTCTTACCTAACAACCTGTCGGTATTTTATACCATTTTAATGTTCAATCCGTACTGGTGACTGATGTTAGTATCTCCTGCTAAAGTTTTGAGGACAGTGAAGTAACGCCGAGATGAACTGTGTTAAGATGACCTCTGAAACAATGCTTTAAGATGTGAATGAGCTTCCCTGACTCCTAATATCATGTTTATTTTTCCCCTTTAACCTGCCTTGTACATAATTACTTTCACATTTTCTTTGTCTGTTTCGTAAGGTGAAGTCTATTATCTTTCCTTAATTCATGGTATAACATAACAAATCTTTGAGGACAATTGTGGTGTAGAGGTCTGAGTGCCCGGTGGCCTGGTGGCTAAAGCTCCCGCTTCACACACGGAGGGCCCGGGTTCGATTCCCGGCGGGTGGAGACATTTCGACGTGTTTCCTTACACCTGTTGTCCTGTTCACCTAGCAGCAAATAGGTACCTGGGTGTTAGTCGATTGGTGTGGGTCGCATCCTGGGGGACAAGATTAAGGACCCCAATGGAAATAAGTTAGACGCACTGACTTTCTTGGGTTATCCTGGGTGGCTAACCCTCCGGGGTTAAAAATCCGAACGAAATCTTATCTTATCTTATCTTATCTTACCAGACCTCTACACCACAATTTTTTTACAGTGAAGTGACTTTTAATGCTAATTACCAACAAAAAACCTTACGGGGAGGGGTTTATTGACAAATTATTGCAGAGCAATGTTAGGTAACCTGCAAACATACTGATCCTAAAATCTCAACCGTTTTTAAGGTCTGTGTGCATGCAAAAAACCCAAATTTTGGGGGGATTCTTACAAACCCAGCCGGACAGTGCAATTTTAATTACGGCTAGGAGAAAAATGTTATGTGAAAAACTTCAGACAGACTTATGATAGTTCCTCTTTGGTGACTGATGAAACTATTTACTTTGTTTTATATTAATTCAAACATAGTTCACACAAATCTTATGATTACAAGCATTGATCCGATCCCAAACCCTTTTTATCTAATGACTTAAATGAATAAAACATTTTACGTAATTACTACACTGCGGGCAATCAAAGGCACTTCTCAGTGCCAACACAACTAACACTTTAAACTACAATATCGGGTTTTTAAGCAACATTACGATGACCTCAAGCATTTACAAAATTTCCTTACAGCCAATATTCCCTTTACACAACTGAAACCGGGCTAAAGCCTGATAACGAGCTATTCCATTCCTGGATACACAGCCAACACAACTGAAGGCCAGACCAACAAGGGGGGTGGCACCCCATATACACTCAGACCAACTACAATGTACACAATACTTGCACAAGGGAAAACAGGGAATAATAATAGCTAAATTCAAATCCAAGTACCTCAAAAACCCCACATGATAAACATCTACAGTTTTTTTCCCATCAAACTTACCAATTTAAAAATCTAGGAAGAAAAACTGATGCACGCTGAACAAAGATCATTACTACTCCAGGGACTTAAAATTTTAAATCTCCTGCAAGACCAGGACCCACAGTTACTGAATTCACAACACAATGAATAACTGTATTTACTACCCCCAGTAAAAAAACCTACAAGATTACAGAGACTAGTGTTTCCCTACTTGACCAAAAAAAATCTGGACCAACACCATATCCCCTTTAAAATCAGGCATAATTACAGATAATACCACAGACCACTACCCTACTTTCCTCATAACAACTCTTGGTAAACTACCCCAAACACTACTAAAGTCACCTTCAGACTCACAATGAGGCAGCCATTTTAAAAAATTCTCACAGCAATAGCAAACATCGATTGGCACACTGAGCTAGAAACCTATACAGATATTTACGAATGTATTAATAATTTTCTAAAAAAGACCCAATACCTCTATAACAAGCACTGCCCTAAAAAAAACTAAACAGATGACAGCAAAGAGACGAACAGTCCCTGGGTAACACCCAGCATTCCAAATCCATAAATACAAAACACCAATAGGGGAAAAAAAAGTACAGAATGGGTCACATAACCAGAGACCAAACAAAACGTTACTCGTCAATCCTAACCAGCCTGATAAGAAGGGCCAAAAAATTGTATTATGAGAACAGATTATCCAATTACGAGGAGATATAAAAAAGACCTGAAAACCCTATCAGAAATTCTGGAACAAAAAAGATATCACGAAATAGCGAAATAAAATTAGCAAAATCAGATGAACCCCAACTCCCCCAACGAAACAGCAAACAGACTCAATGATTTCTCTCACTATAGGACAAAACCTTGCAAAAAATCCCAAGCTCAGATACCCCACAAATGACTTTCCTCACCGGCACTACCCGAACACTCTGTCCTAGCTCCGACTAACCATATGAAGTCTCCTTTTTAAACGCACTAAAAACAAGGTAGGAGGGTTTTAATACCTTAACCACCCTTTATATACAAAAATGTCACAATGCTATCACCAACCATTGCAAAACTCTTTAACAAATCCATTGAAACCTCCACCTTTCCCCCCCAGTACTCAAAAATAGCAAGGGTCACCCCGATCCACAAAGGAGAACCAAACAGAGTTGATAATAAGGCCAATATCCAACTACACCCTCTCTTCAAAATCTTTGAAAAATTAATTTTATAAACGAATCTACTCCTACTTATCTCCCAAAAAACATACTCACCCTGCCAATTTGGAAATTTAGGGTAATAAAAAAACTAATGATGCTATTTTACACATGCTAAACATATATTCACTGCAATAGAGAAAAAAAGAAGTCCACTGGGGATCTTCATTGACTTTTCGTAAGCTTTTGATAAGTTGCCATATTGCATCCACAAAAATTTTCACATATGGGATAAGAGGGCACTCCTCAAATACCTCAAGTCATACCTCAGGAACAGAAGCCAATATGTGTACGCAAATGGGGCAAACTCTTCTGCGCAACCAATTACAGTTGGTGTCCCACAGGAAGTGCCCCTTGGCCCTCTTCTCTTTCTCCTATACATAAAAGACCTTCCAAATGCTTCGCAATTACTCAAACCCACACTATTTGCAGATGACACTACATACGTCTTCTCTCACCCGAGCCCAGTCACGCTAGCCAATACTGTAAATACCGAATTACAGAAAATATCTACCTGGATGAGGACTAACAAACTTACACAAAACATTGACAAAACCTACTTCATTCAGTTTGGTAACAGAGCAAACAGATGTCCCTCTTAACATAATGATAAACGGATCACCTATCACAAAACTAACAGAGGGAAAAAATTCTTAGGAATTCACCCTTGATAATAGACTCAAATTTCATACACATATAAAACAAATTTCTAAGAAAATTTCCAAGACGGGTAGGCATACTATCGAAGATACGGTACTATTTTCCACAGTCAGCCCTCCTGGCCCTATATCACTCTCTTATTTACCCCTATCTCACCTATGAATTTGTGCTGGGGCTCAACAACAATTAACCATCTCAGACCACTAATTACTCAGCAAAAGGCTGCAGTTAGAATGATTTAAAAAATTCTCACTACAGGCAGCACACCCACCAATATTCATAACAAATAAACCTAAATCACCATACAAAACATCCATACTTTTTTACGCACCTATTACATAAAATAGAACACTAACTCTGATAAATTTAAACCCCCCCCTCAAACATCTCCTTGCCAACCTCAACAGGACACATGACCATAACACAAGGCACAGATCACTCTTTGATGTTCCTCGTGTCCATCTCACACTATGCAAAAACTCAATGCACATAAAAGGCCCTAAAATCTGGAATTCATTACCTGTAAATATAAAAGAAACACTACCTGATTTTAAATTCAAGTCTCTTCTCAAAGATCACTTGCTCACCCAAAACAAATAAATACTGAATAACTGAACCTTAAAATTGTAAAATCTTAAATGTTTCTCACAATTATTCACATAAATGTTTAAACCTAAAACCGAATCTAACTTTATTATTTTTTAAATACACTACCTAACAGAATCACTACCAAACTGAATGCAACCATATGACCTGTTCTTTGTAATACTCACTTGTGCTTTATAGTAATCTGTTTACATTAATGTTTTATCACTGATTTCATCATTGCTTAGTTAATCTTAAGTTAATTTTAAGCCAGCCCGTAATGCTATGCATAGTATAAGTGGCTTTGGCATACTGCTCTTATCTGTATTTTTTTGTACCTCTGTATGTGTGCACAAATTAAAAATAAATAAATAAATAAATAAAATAAATAAATGTGTCAGCACGCGATGTATCAGGAGAACGTTTACTGTATGACCACCTACGGGATCAGAACTTCCCTCTGGATATAATTAATTTCTGAATCGAGGCATGGCAACAGAATTTCCATTAAGTATAGTGTTCCACTTTAAAAAAAATCCGAGATATGAAAAAATCGTGATACTTATAAATTAAGTATAATTAAATCGTGATACTTATAAATTAAGTATGATTAAATCGCGATACTTAAATTAAATCGTGATCTTGTAAAAAACGTTAATGAAATAACGAAAGCAACTTAAAAAAAGGAGCTGTAGTTAACTAAAACTCCATTGCAAACTATATAACAAACCAGGGTACCCATTTTTTGTGTTTAAAAGTTGATATTGAAAAAAAGGCTGTGTACCGTGCTGGCGGCAGAAGTTTGTAAGGACTGGAACAATCCTCTGGGGTTTGCTAGTGAAGACAATTCATTGAGTTAGACAAAAAAAAGGGGTATGTTGAAAAGGTAGAGATACCGAAAAAGTTGAGGAATAACATACATAACAAGACTGATTGATGGTTTACCCTTTACCTCGTGCTTCTTTTCCCTTTAATCCATGTTCTGTATTTGATGAAGACCCCCCATAGGTAAGCGAAACGTTTAAAAAAACAAAGACATCCGCTTTTAAAAAATGTGTCTTACATATATAAATGGGGATGGGGATTTTGCATAGGCCTACCATTTATCAGAGCCTACTGTAAGGCTCATTTTAAAGCCAGTATTGGTTCCTTATAACAAATACACAGATGATGACCAAGAAAAAAACGAACCCTAAAAGAAAAATAAAACCCAAGGCCTTAGTAATACACGAACATCGTGAGTTTTTCTTAAATTAGATCCTACTCCAAATAAAATCGGGCAGTGGCAAAAAATTCTAAGTTTGAGAAGTAAATCAGCCACTGATCCTACATTTGGGCGTCGGAAAGTGCCGGATGAAGCAGTAATTCAGAGCTTTTTTTAAAAATAAAGGCTAAGATTTAAGTGAGCCCCCGGGGATCTAGAAAAAAAGGGTCTACAGTTTCCCTTCACAGAGACAGCAAACAATGACAACAAAAACTTCACACCTTTTAAAATCTTGGAGGATGAGTGATGCAGGGTTTACTGTACCTTTTATTTGTTTGATTGTTTTTTGAAAAAAAAAAACAGGCAACATAGCGTCACAGAATGGGAACTACGAGATCACTATAACAGAGTCACAAGACAATGAGAAACACGATGTGGTCACAAAAATTTTCTAAAAGATCTGGAAAAGGGGACAGGAGCAACATAATTTATTTTTATCATCGCTTTTAAAATTAAATCGAGATGGTAAAGATCAAGTGGGGACGAATTTCTTTTTTCAACAACCAGCTCAATTAAATCATATTAAATAAAAAGAAAAAAATGGTCAAAAAATTTTTAAATGGGTCGCAAAAGGGCCTTTCTGGTGCCTTTATTCTCCCTCAGTCTCCTGTCAGCCCCAAACAAAAAACAACCGCTTTTCTCTGCCTTTTTTAGGGTTTGTACAAATGAAATGAGGGAAAGCTGAAAAAAAAAAAAAAACTACGACACTGACAATTCTTTTTGGCTCGTTTGGATAAAAAAACACCGCAAGATTTAATACAGAGTGGATGTGTTCCAGGGGGATGGTTTCTAGCGGGGAGTGTTCAAGGTGGGAGTGTTCTAGCTGGGATGTCTTCCAGCTGGGTGCTTCCACTAGGATGTTTTCCCAGCTGGATATATTCTAGCTGGGATGTGTTCTAGCGGGGAAAGTGTTCTGGCTGGGATTGTTTCTAGCTGGGTGTTTCGAGCTCCGATTTGTTTCGGCTCCGATGTGTTCGATTTGGGGATGTGTTTAGCTGGATATGTTCCGTTGGGACGTGTTCTAGCGGGGACTTTTCTAGCTGGGTGTGTTCCATTTGGGGATGTTTTTCTAGCGGGATTTTTTTCAGCTCCGAGTTTCTACTCCGATTGTTTTTACTCCAAAAGTGTTCTAGCCCCGATGTGTTTCTAGCGGGATGTGTTCAAAGCTGGGATGTTTTCCAGCGGGGATGTGTTCTAGCGGGGATTGTTTTAGCGGGGATTGTTTAGCGGGGATGTCTTCAAGCTCTGAGTTTTTTCAAACTGGGTGTGACTAGTTGGTGTTCAGCGGGATGTGTTTAGCGGGGATGTTTTCAAGTGGCAGGTTTCCCAGGTCGTATGTGTTCCGTGGGATGTGTTTCGCTGGGATGTTTTTTTCCGGGGGATGTCTCCCCCGGGAAGGGTTTTTCAAGTCTGGGGTCTCTAACTGGGTGTGTTCAGCGTGATGTTTCTAGCGGGTTTTGTTTCTGCGGGGATTGTCTAGCTTGATGTGTTCTACTGTGATTGTTCGACTGTGATATGTTCTGGGGGGATGTGTTCTGCTGGGATGCGTTCAAGCTGGGATGGGCCCTTTCGGGTATGTTTAGCCCAAATGGCTCTAGCCCCGATGGTTCTACTGGGATGTGTTCAGCGGGGTGTGTTCTAGCTCCGTGTGTCTAGCTCCGATGTTTTCTAGCCCCCGAGGTGTTTTTACTGCGATGTGTTCTAGCGGGGATTGTTCTAGCCCCGTTGTTCAAGCTCCGTGTTTCTAGCCCGATGTGTTCTAGCCCCATGTACTCACTCACCATTTTACTCACCTTTTTGGGGTTGCAGGGGTCAGTCTTAGCTCCTGGCCCCCCCTCTTCCCCCTTTTTTGCTACGGGGCCCTCTCTCTCCCCCCCCCTGAGTTTTATCAAACCTCGTCTTAAAACTGGTATGGTTCCTGCCTCCACTACGTCTTTTCTAGGCTTTTCCCTCCCTCAACTCTATGACGAAAAAATTTTTCCCTTTAATATCTCCTGACTCATTTGTGTCTTCAATTTCCCAATTGTGGCCTCGTTTCTTTTGTCCCCCCCTGGAACTCCTTCTTTGTCCCCCTTTGTCAATTCCACGCAAATTTTTTTAATTCTTATCAGTCTCCCCTGCCCCTCCTGCCCTCCAGTGCGTGGGCCCCTTTTTCCCTTAATTTTTTTCATGGGACATTCCCCTTAGCTCTGGAACAAAACCTTGTCGCAAACCCTTTTGTACTTTCTCTAGTTTCTTGACGTGTTTTATAAAGTGGGGGTTCCCAAAACGGGGCGCATACTCCGATGGGCCTGAATACAGGGTGTACTGTTTTGAACGTTCCTTACTAAGTTCGGAATGCGTTCTCAGGTTTGCCAGGCGCCCATATCTGCAGCAGTTATCTTTATTGATGTGTGCTTCCCGGGGACATGCCGGTGTATACTCCCCAAGACTTTCCCTTGAGTGAGGGTTTGCAGTCTTTGGCCACCTAGCCTAACTCTGTCTGTGGTCTTCGTGCCCTTTCCCCCATCTTCATGACTTTTTCATTCGGCAGATTAAATTCCAAAAAACCATTTTCTGGACCAGGTGTCCCCTCTGTCCAGGTCCTTTGAAATCCTGCCTGGTCCCCATCTGATTTAATTCTCCCCATTTAAATTCACATCATCGCAAAAAGGGAACTTCTTAGTCTGCCCTTCCCTCATGTCGTTTAATAACCAAAAAATAGCACTGGGCCTAGGGGCCCCACCCTGTGGGACCCCCTCGCCACAGGGGCCCACTGTGATACACATTACTACCATGAATCGTTGTTGCCTCCCTGTCAGGATCCTTGCAGTGCCCTTCCTGTTTTAAAGCGCCCCGATGCTCAGCTTCTGCATAATTCTTGTGAGGGGAAAGTGTCAAAGGCTTTTTTGCAGTCCAAAAAATGCAATCAACCCCCCCTCTCTCTGTGTCTTTCTTCTGTTATTTTACATAAAATCGAAGGTTTTGACACAGGATTTTTCCTTCCATGAAAACCGTGCTGGTTGGGATTTTTTATTGTTCCATTCCAGGTGTTTTCCCCCTTCCTCCGATAATCTTCTCCATAACTTTGAACTATACACGTCAATACACGGTCTATAGTTATGCCTCTTTTCTGTCTCCTTTTTTAAAAAAGGGAACTACATTTGCCCTCTTTCCTACCTCAGGTAGTTGCCCAGTTTCCGGACGGGGTTTAAGATTTGGTAAGTGCACCACAACATACTGCTCCCTCTCTAAGGATCCCAAGGGGAATGTTTTCGGCTCATTGCCTTTGAGGTATCGATGTCCCCCTTTCAGTTTTTCTTCACCTCCCCCATTGTTTAAAAAGTCGTCCAACCTTGTTGGTGTATTTCCTTGCTGGGGTCCCAACTGGGGGTCCCCCAGAGTCCTTCCCGCTCTACTGTAAAAACTTCCTTAAAACCGTGTTGAGCTCCTCACATCCTCTTGATCGTTTTTTTTGTGAGTTCTCCCCCTTCTTTCCTCAGCCTTATCACCTGGTCCCGACGTTGTCTTCCCCCCAATGTGGGTAACAGCGTTTTGGGGCAGATTTGACTTTCGATGCATGTCGTTTTCATACTGTCGCTGGGCCTCCCCCTTATCTGTGCATACTCGTTTCTGGCTCTTCTACTAAACTCCTTTTTTTCCTGGGGCCTATGCCTCCTGTACCTTTTCATTCTCTGTTCACTTTAATTTTTGCCTCCCCACCTTGGGGAAACCAAGGGCTCGTTTTTGGGCTTCCTATTAATTCTGTTTCCCTTGGGGAAAAAACCTTCCTCTGCCTCCTTGCATTTGTTGCCACATATTTCATCATCTCGTTTCTGATTTTCCTATCAATTTTTCTGTCCCCCTGAACCTCCAGCGAAGGTTTTTTCATACCCGGAGTCCCCCCCCTTTTTTGTTTTGGCCGTCCCCTTCAGTTCTTTACCTTCTCCACTTGTAACTTACTATATAAACAAAACTCAAACCACGTGATCGCTAGCTCCAAGGGGGCCCCTGTAAATGATGTCCCCAATGTCTGAACTGCTCGGGTGAACAAAGATCCCGTCTTGCTGGGTCATCCTCCCCTCTCTCTCTGGTTTTTGTCCCTGACTGTTATGCATGAGGTTTTCAAGTACCACATCCCTCATTTTGGCTCTCCCCGTTTTGGGACCCCATGTGGCTCCAGGGTTTTTCCCAGTCGATTCCCTGTGGTTTTAAATCGCCCATTACCATAACTTTGCCTGCCCAGTGAGCTCTTTTTGCCCCCTCGCCTGTGTCCCCCATCACCCTTTGTTTTCTTCGTACTCCTCTCTTGGCCTCTTGCAGTTCTGTGGTGGGTTATACCACTCCAATGACTACTTTTTGTTTCCCGACTGAAATTTTACCTACAATTAGTCTCTTTCTCCCCAAACATGCCATGCCTTCCATTTCCATTTCTAGCTACGGATTGGTTTTATCCAGTGTTTTTAGCTCCGAGTGTTTTAGCTCCCCATTTTTCTAGCTCCCATGAGTTCTAGCTCCGAGGTGTTCTAGCCCATGTGTTCTAGCTGGGATGTGTTTCAGCTGGGATGTTTTTCATCGGAATGTGTTCTAGCTCCGAGTTTCTAGTTTTTGATGTGTTTAGCTCCCAGTGTTCTAGCTCCGAGTGTTCTAGCTCCCAGTTTCTACTCCGATTGTTTTAGCTCCCATTGTTTTTCTCCGATGTGTTCTTACTGGGAGTGTTTTTCTGGGATGTTTTCTAGCTGGAATGTGTTCTAGCTCCGATGTGTTTTTAGCTCCGATGTGTTTCTGCTCCATGTGTTTTTCCCGCTCCGAGTGTTCTACTGGGGATGTGTTTTACTGGGATGTGTTTAGCTCCCGGGGTTTTTTTAGCTCCGATGTGTTCTAGCTCCGATGTGTTCTGCGGGATGTGTTTTAGCTGGATTTTCCAACGGGGATGTTCTGGCTGGGATGTGTTCTAGCCCGATGTGTTTAGCTCCGATGTGTTTTTTAGCGGGGTGTGTTTTAGCTGGGAGTGTTCTAGCTCCCCATGTGTTTAGCTGGGGTGTGTTCAGCGGGATGTTTTGCTGGAATTGTTCTAAGTGATTGTTTCACGGGATGTGTTCTAGCTGGGATTGTTCTAGCTGGGAGGTTTTTTAGCTGGGGGTGTGTTTTTAGCTGGGGTGTGTTTCTAGCTGGGATGTGTTTTAGCTGGGGATGTGTTCAGCTGGGAATTTTTCTAGCGGGAGTGTTCTAGCTGGGATGTGTTCAGCTGGGATGTGTTCTGGGGATGTGTTCTAGCGGGATGTGTTCTAGCGGGATTGTTCTAGCTGGGATTAGTATTTTATTATTTTTATTAATTTTAATTAGAATTTTTTTATTTAATTTTTTATTTTTACAGATTCCTGGTATTTCCCCCCCCGGGGCCTTTTTTAAATGGGGGGCCCGGGCCCTTGGGTCCCCTTTAGGGAGTGTCGAGACCTAAGTCCCAGGGAGGAGGCCAAAACCCCTCACTTTGGGACCAACTGTCCCCGGCCTGCCACAAACAAAGGCCCCCTCTGGTCTGCCATCCCCCCCCAAGGGGCAAATGGGAATGACAGTTTATGAGCTAAAGGCTCGGCTCAGCACCTACCCTACCCAGAAGGGCTGGGCATGGTGTCGATTATGATTAAAGTTGTAGTTTTTATTATTTTTTCAATAATAATAAAAAATATTATTATTACCGTCATTATGTTTTTTTAGTTTTTTTATTATTTTATTGTTTTTATTATATTATTATTATTATTGTTATTATTTTTATTATATTATTATTATTTTTGTTATTATTATATTATTATTTTATATTATTATTATTTTTATTATTTTTATTATTATTATTTTTTAATATTGGGTTGTTGTTGTTTTTTGTTGTTGTTGCTGTTTTTTATGCGCCAAACCGATGAGTCAAAAGATAACATATTACTATCAGTTTGTGAGGGAGTTTTAAACAGTTAACAGAGTTTGGGATAACTGAAGGGGCGGGTTACGTGGGTTTAAGTTAAATTTTCAAAGTTTATGATGCGGGGGACAGCCGTCGTGCAGACAGTAGTCCAAACATTACAGAGGCACATAGTGGGTCCCAGGTGACAGCCGTGGTGCAGACAGTAGTCCAAACATTACGGAGGCACATAGTGGGTCCAGGTAGTAGTCTTCAGAGCGTTGATAACTAGGCGTATTGCATTGATTTTGAACTCTTTTCACGTTAATTATGTGGCAACAAGTGTGAGTTGTTTATAGATACAGGAATCCAGTTACTATAACTGGCGTTAAAGTGGTTTACGAGTTATTTATAATGTACAGTGTTTTAGCAAGGTACTGTTGATTTTAGAGAAATTTAAATAAGTGAGTTTTCTTTAAATTCATGTTTTTTGTTTTCCAATGGAGCACATAACGTAGAGTGCGACAACAGCTCTCTGGGCAAAGTTTAAATTTAGTTCAGTCTTCCTTATCAGGTGATACAAACTTACAATGGTACTAGTAACCTAGAGAAAGCTGACAGCAGTGGTGACATCTACGAGTCTGCTGATTCTGTTGGATTTACCATTGACACGTGACTCATCCTGCATGATAGAAGAAGGATAGATGGAATGACTGGTGCCAGTCTCCCTCTGTCTTATGTTAATTAAGGGTAGTTGAAGTTTTCACCGTATTAGTGTTCTCAGGCTACTAGATTATAGCACAAAGTTCTTACTGATTTGTTCTTTAGCCAGATCATCACTTATATCACGCATCTGAAGACTAATATTAGAAGGAATCCACAACAGGTATACTTTGACTCCACTGTCTACAATTCTAACATACCTGTGTCACGTTTATGACACAAGAATGTCACAATTTTACGTTTCCCACCAAGGCAGGGTGGCCCGAAAAAGGAAAATTTTCATCATCATTCACTCCATCACTGTCTTGCCAAAGGCATGCTTGCACTACAGTTATAAAACTGCAACATTAACACCCCTCCTTCAGAGTGCAGACACTGTACTTTCCATCTCCAGGACTCAAGTCCGGCCTGCAGGTTTCTCTGAATCCCTTCATAAATGTTACCTTGCTTACACTCCAACAGCACGTCAAGTTCTATAAACCATTTGCCTCCATTTGCTCTTATCTAATACGCTCATGCACGCTTGCTGAAAGTACAAGCCCCTCGCATACAAAAACCTCCTTTACCCCCTCCCTCCAACCTTTCCTAGGTCGACCCCTACCCCGCCTTCCCTCCACTACAGATTTATGCACTCTCGAAGTCATTCTATTTCGTTCCATCCACTCCACATGTTCAAACCATCTCAATAACCCCTTCTCAACCCACTGGATAATAGTTTTGATAATCCTGTACCTCCTACTAATCTCCAAACTATGGATTCTCTGCATTATATTCACACTACACATTGCCCTCAGACATGACATCTCCACTGCCTCCAGCCTTCTCCTTGTTGCAATATTCACCACCCATGCAAGAGCATTGGTATAACTATACTCTCATACATTCCCCTCTTTCCTTTCAAGGATAAAGTTCTTTGTCTCCACAGACTCCTCAGTGCACCACTCACTTTTTCCCCTCGTCAATTCTATGATTCACCTCAACTTTCATAGACCCATCTGCTGACACGTCCACTCCCAAATATCTGAATACATTCACGTCCTCCATACTCTCTCCCTTCAATCTGTTATCCAATCTTCCGTTACCTAATGTTTTTGTTATCCTCATCACCTTACTCTTTCCTATATTCACTTTTATTTTTCTTCTATTACATACCCTACCAAACTCATCACCCAACCTCTGCAACTTCTCTTCAGAATCTCCCAAAAGTACAGCGTCATCAGCAAAGAGCAACTGTGACAACTCCCACTTTGTATTAGATCTTTAACTTTTAACCCCACACCTCTTGCCAACACCCGAGCATTCACTTCTCTTGCAACTCCATCTATAAATATGTTGAACAACTATGGTGACATAACACATCCCTGTCTAAGGCCTACTTTTACTGGGAAATAATCTCCCTCTTTCCTACATATTCTAGCCTGAGCCTCGCTATCCTCAAATAAACTCTTAACTTCTTTCAATAACCTTCCTCCTATTCCATACATTTACAACATCTGCCACATTGCCCCCCTATCCACCCTGTCATACGCCTTTTCCAAATCCATAAATGCTGTAAAAACCTCTTTAACCTTATCTAAATACTGATCGCCTATAGATTTCACTGCAAACACTTGGTCTATACACCCCTACCATTCCTAAAACCTCCTTGTTTATCTGCTATCCTGCTCTCCGTCTTACTTTTAATTCTTTCAATAATAACTCTACCATACACTTTACCAGGTATACACAATAGATTTATTCCTCTATAATTTTTACACTCTCTTTTGTCCCCTTTGAGTGTTCGCATCGCTATTGGGCCGTGCGGACGTGCTGCGCAGTAGCTCCTGATTGAGTTGGCATTTGCGCAGTGTTGACGTGTACTTGGCTCTGTGAAGACCTGTTTGCGCGCTCTCTAGAATTGAAGCAAGATGCCCTCCATCGAGCAACTTTACCAACAGCTTAAGGAAGAATTGAGGTTGGCGAATTTGGAAATTAGGCGATTGACCGAGGAAAACAAGAAGATTCGTAGTCCTCCTGTTTTGAGTCTCAGGTCAAGAAGGGAAACTGGTCAGTGGCGGGGACAGCAGGGAAAGAAGTTGCGATTAAAGAAGACGAATGGAAAGGTAGAAACGATGAAGAAGAAAGAGACTGCCGGGAAACTGTTTGGGAAACATCCAATTTACATTCTCAGTGCTACCCGACAATGTGAGTTGACTACTGGGAACGACACGACGAAAGACATTAAGGAAGGTAAGAATATTGTTGTTTTTGGGGGATAGCCAAGTTAGGTATATGGATAGGGCGTTCTGCTTGAAGGACAGGAGTAGGAGACAGAGAGTTTGCTTTCCTGGGGCGGGGATGGAGGATATTGTTAGCCGTCTGGATGACTCATGAGAGGTAATGGGAGCAATCCTATTATCTGTTCAGTGCTGGAGGCAACGTTTGTGGCAGACGTGGGAGTGAGGACCTGATTAGCAGGTATAGGTCAGCAATAAAAATAATTAGAAGTAAGGGTGGGAACCCTCTCATATGTGGTATTTTGCCAAGGAGGGGAGTTGGAAGTGAATGGTTGTCCAGGGCAATTGGTGTCATTGTGGCTGAACAAATACTGTAAGGAAAATGCGGTTAACATTCATTGACAACGGGGACCTCTTCTATGGCAGAAATGACATGTATGCTAGGGATGGGGTTCACTTATCTAGGTGTGGGGTGGAAGCCACTGGCAACTGCAGTGGAGGGAGCAGTTAGGACTTTAAACTGGGAATAGTTAGTGGTATGGGTTTTGGCAGGAAAACAGTGAAGTCCCAGTGTAGTAATATTACGGTTCTAGGGAAACTAGTAATATAAGAACGAGATAGATATTGAAAAGCCAGGGACCTTGGGTGATAAGGACAGTAATAGGTTTAGTAGGAAAATAGAAATGACCCAGGAAGGGTAAAGAGAAAGGAGAGTCTTTCAATGTTTATTATGCTAATTGCCGTAGTGCTGGGAATAAGATGGACGAGTTGAGATTAGTTGCTAGTGTAGGTAACATTGATGTATTTCCCCTTAACTGAGACGGGGTTTTTAATTAAAAAAAGTCGGGACATCCCTGCGGAATGTCATATTCAGGGTTTTAAATTGTTCCAAGAAGATAGAAGTATTGGGAGGGGGGGTGGGGTGGCATTGTATGTCCGAGATCGCTTGAACTGTTGCATAAAAAGGGTATTTAAATCTGAAGTAACACAAAACAGATCTGTTTGGATAGAATTTTCAGAGGGGCATGGAAAAATGATTTTAGGAGTGAATACCGTCCCCCTAACTTAGATAGGGACCAAGGGAAACTACTTTTGGGAGGAAATTGTTAAGGCCACAAGGCACGATAATGTATAATTCTAGGAGACTTTAAATTTAGTCATGTTGATTGGAATTTCTTGACTGGGAATTAGAATCGTACGACTTCTTTGAAGTATTTCAGGATTGTTTTTTTGAAGCAGTTTGTGACAGAACTACAAGGGGAAATAACCTGCTTGACTTAGGTTTTGGCAAACAATGAATCCCTTGTTAATAATTTAGAAATTTCAGAGGAACTGGGTGCTAGCGACCACAAGTCAATTACATTTACATTGAATGGAAGTACGATATAGCGATAACTCAGTAACATCCCAGATTTTCGCTTAGCAGATTACGATGGGCTTAGAGAACACTTATCATCTGTTGACTGGGGTAAAAGAAGAGAGCTATCAATATGACAGTTTTCTGAACACTATACAGCTGCTCAAAGAGCGTTTTTTCCCATATAAAGAAATTGATCAAATAGAAATGACCCAAAATGGATGAATAATAGGCTCAAATATTTACTAGGGAATAAGAAAGGAATTTATAGGCGTATCAAAAGAGGCGAGGGGCATCTTATGAATCAGTATATTGACATTAAGAGGGACATTAAAAAGGGGAAAAAGAAAAAACTAAAAGGGACTATGAAATTAAAGTTTTCTAGGGATTCTAAAACTAACCCAAAAGTTTTTTCCCCGGTCTATAGAACAAAAGTTAGAGATAAGATAGGTCCCCTTAAAAATAACTATGGGCACCTTACTGACAATGAGAATGAAATGTGCTTTTGGTTTTAAATAATTATTTTCTCTCAGTTTTTTTCACAGGAAGACACTAACAATATTCCAGTAATTAATTTTTTACAGTGGGCTTGAAGAAGATAAATTATGTAACATCACAGTCACTAGTGAGATGGTTGTGAGGCAGATAGACAGACTGAAGCAAAATAAGTCGCCGGGTCCTGATGAGGTTTTTTCAAGGGGTTTTAAGGAATGCAAAATGGAAACTCTGTGAACCATTAACTAATATTTTTAATTTATCTCTTCAAACAGGTGTAGTGTCTGATATGTGGAAGATGGCTAATGTAACTCCTATTTTTAAAACAGGGGACAAGTCGTTTTCCGTCAAATTAAACCCCCCAATAAGCCTGACCTCAATTGTAGGCAAATTACTAGAGTCAATTATAGCTGAGATTATAAGAAGCCATCTCGATAAGCATAGCTGATTAATGATACTCAGCATGGATTCACAAGAGGCCGGTCTTGTCTAACTAATTTATTAACTTTCTTCAGTAAAGCTTTTGAGGCTGTTGACCCCAATAAAGAATTTGATATTATTTACTTAGATTTTAGTAAGGCTTTTGATAGAGTTCCGCACCATAGACTGTTAAAGGGAAAATGGCAGCTCATGGCATTGGGGGAAAAGTGCTCTCGTGGATCGAGTCATGGCTCACTGACAGAAGCAGAGAGTGTCCATAAATGGGGTTAAATCCGAGTGGGATCTGTAACAAGTGGCGTTCCACAGGGGTCAGTCTTGGGCCGTTGGGTTAATTATAATATATATCAATGATCTTGATGAGGGAATTACTAGTGATATGAGCAAATTCGCCGATGACACAAAGATAGGTAGGATAATTGATTCAAACGTAGATGTTAGGGAACTTCAGGAGGATTTAAACAAAACTCTATTCTTGGTCAGAAAAGTGGCAGATGCAGTTCAATGTAGATAAATGCAAGGTTCTGAAGCTTGGGAGTGCCCCTAACCCTAGTACTTATAAATTAAATGATGTAGAACTTAGCCATACAGATTACGAAAAGGACTTGGGGGGTTTTGGTGAGCAGCAACCTTAAACCAAGACAGCAAATGCCTAAGCGTACGTAATAAGGCAAATAGATTACTGGGATTTTATATCAAGAAGTGTAAGCAAAAGAAGTCCAGAGGTCATACTGCAGCTTTATACTCATTAGTAAGGCCTCACCTTGATTATGCAGCTCAGTTCTGGTCTCCGTATTACAAAATGGACATAAATTCGTTAGAAAACATTCAGCGTAGGATGACTAAATTAATACATAGCATCAGAAATCTTCCTTATGAAGAAAGATTGAAGACTCTTAAGTTACATTCACTTGTTAGACGAAGAATGAGAGGAGACCTGATCGAAGTGTATAAGTGGAAGATAGGTATTAATAAAGGGGATATTAATAAGGTCTTGAGGATGTCTCTCCAAGAGAGAACGCGCAGTAATGGATTTAAATTAGATAAGTTTAGATTTAGAAAGGACATCGGAAAGTATTGGTTTGGAAATAGGGTAGTTGATGAGTGGAACAGTCTACCTAGTTGGGTTATTGAGGCAGGGACTTTGGGTAGTTTCAAATCTAGGTTGGATAAGTACATGAGTGGGATGGGTTGGATTTGAGTGGGACTTTCACATCAGAGCTTATTTCTTGGGTGGCATTGAAAATTGGGTAGGGCAAATGTTTTGTTAGTGGGATGAATTGTAAAGGACCTGCCTAGTATGGGCCAGCAGGCCTCCTGCAGTGTTCCTCCTTTCTTATGTTCTTATGTTATGTTCTTTGCTTTATACAAAGGAACTATAAATGCTCTCTGCCAATCCCTAGGTACCTTACCCTCTTCCATACATTTATTAAATAAAAACACTAACCACTCAAAAACTATATACGCACCTGCTTTTAACATTTCTGTCTTTATCCCATCAATCCCAGCTGATTTAACCCCTTTTCTTTCTACCCACTGCCCCACGTACTTCCCCCACACTCACAACTGGTTCTTCCTCACTCCTATAAGATGTTATTCCTCCTTGCCCTATACACGAAATCACAGCTTCCCTATCTTTATCAACATTTAATAATTCCTCAAAATATTCCCTCAATCTTCCCGATACCTCTAACTCTCCATTTAATAACTCTCCTCTCCTATTTTTAACAAATCCATTCATTCCCTAGGCTTTGTCAACTTATTAATCTCACTCCAAAACTTTTTCTTATTTTCAACAAAATTTGTTGATAACATCTCACCCACTCTCTCATTTGCTCTCTTTTTACATTGCTTCACCACTCTCTTAACCCCTCTTTTTCTCTCCATGTACTCTTCCCTCCTTACATCACTTCTACTTTGTGAAAACCTCTCATATACTAACTTTTCCTCTCTTACTACTCTCTTTACAACATCATTCCACCAATCACTCTTCTTCCCTCCCGCACCCACTTTCCTGTAACTACAAGCTTTTGCTGAACACATTAACACTATATTCTTAAACTTACCCATACATCTTCGACCCCATTGCCTATACTCACACTAGCCCATCTGCCCTCCAACTATTGTTTATATCTTACCCTAACTGCCTATGTGTCCAAACTGCTGTTTAAACTCGCTCTTCATGCAGCACACACAAGTTATGCTTGCGGTGGTAACGGAACATAACAAGTGTAGTTCAGTGTACATAAGTAGTTTTTCTGATTAATGTAGTTAAAGTTATAAAGCCCTTGTTTAAAATGACCCATCAACAGAAGGACACAAGACGGTAATACTATCAAGAGTGTTTAAGCAACAATGGGAGGACTATTTTGTTTTTACTGCTAAGGACGAGAAAACTCTATGCGTTATCTGTCATGCAACCATCAGCCACTTAAAGCCACTAATTTAAAGCGTCACCATGAGTATAATCATGAAAAAATTGCATCAGAATTTCCTCCTAAATCAGAACTGCGAGAAAATAAGATAAAAAAATTTGAAATCTAATTTAATCACTCAACATAACAGCCTATTTTTCCCTATATAGGCAAAGTGATTTGGCTAGTGAAGCTAGTTTTGTTATAGCTTGGAATATTGCTCGAAGTAAACTATCTTACGGTAACGGAGAATTTGAAAAAAATAATATTAGTGATGTGATTGCAATTCTGGGTCCAGAGAACTCAAAACTTAACTGGTAATAGAATAAATCCTTATCTCCCGCCGCACTACTGAGAGACAAATTTCTGAAAATAGTTCTACACTTGTATGTTCACTGCTTGAGTGATCTGAAAAGCTGCGTGGCTTTCAGCGTAGCATTGGATGAATCTTCAGACATTCAAGATAGCCCTCAGCTGGCTATATTTGCTATGTTACAAATGATAAAAATTTAAAAGACAAATTTCTTAGACCTGAAAATTAAAGGAAACCAAAAAGGGTTTTGACGTCAAAAATTACTTAAAGTTTTAAAAATTTAAAAACTTAAATTTTTAACCCCCGGGCCATTAAACTTGGGTTATTTTAATTGCAAACAATCCAAGTTTTTTTAGAATCCCCCTTAGTTGCAATCCCCTTTCTTTGTTTTTAAAAATTTCCAAATTTTTACTTTTAAAAATTAAAAACTTTTTAGTTTTTGAAATTTCATCAAAAGAAAAACACCAACCTTTTAAATTTAAAGGGGCTAAAAATGGGGTTTTTTTATTTTGTGATTCATTTGGGAAAATTTTTTCCCAAAACCCCTTGATTAGGAAAAAAAAAAAAGAGCTGACTGAAGAAAAGGTTTAAGGGGTTGATTTTTTTTTTTCCATTCCAATATTAAAGTTTTCAACCCCCAATTTTTTCAATTTTTATGCTCTTAATTTTACAAATTTTAAATCCCTAAAAAAAGGGAAAATATACCCCCTAAAACAGAGTTTTGAACCTAATTTTTACAGATTTTATATCACCTCCAAATTTAAGATGTTTCATCACCTCCGATATTTACAGATTTATCATCACCTCCGATATTACAGATGTTATGCATTCCTCCGATTTTTTACAGATGTTATCATTACCCCAATTTTTACAGATTTCGCATAAACCCAATATTTACAGATGTTATGCATCATTTCCAATATTACAATGTTATGCATCAACTCCAATATTTACAGATGTTATGCACACCCCCAATTTTTACGGGTTATACATCACCTCCAATATTTACAGATTTAACATCACCTCCAATTTTTACAGATGTTATGCATCACCTCCAATATTTACAGAGTTATACATCCCTAAATTTTTAACAGATTTATGCATCACCTCCAATTTTTACAAGTTATACATCCCTCCAATATTTACGATTTAGCACACCTCCAATTTTTACAGATTTTTAGCTCACCTCCAATTTTTACAGAGTTATACATCACCTCCAATATTTACGATTTATGCACACCTCCAATTTTTTTTTACAGAGTTATCATCACCTCCAAATTTCGATTTATCATCACCCCCAAATTTTTTTTCAAGTTATACATCCCCTAAATATTTACAGAGTTATGCATCACCTCCAAATTTACAATTATACATCACCCCTTTTTTTTTTAAACGAGTTATGCATAAACCCCAAATATTTACAAAATTTATCATCACCCCCCAAATATTTACAGATTTTTAGCATCACCCCAAATTTACAATTATACATACCCCCAAATTTTTACAAGTTATCATAAACCCCAATATTTACAATTTATCATCACCTCCAATATTTAAGATGTTATGCACCACCTCCAATATTTAAGATGTTATCATCCCTCCAATTTTTACAAGTTACCATAAACTCCCCAATATTTACAGATGTTATGCATCCCCTCCAATATTTACAGATTACCACACTCCAATTTTTACAATTTATGCATCACCCCCAAAATTTTTACAGATTTTATGCATCACCTCCAATATTACAGATGTTATCATCCCCCCAAATATTTACAATTTATGCATCACCTCCAATATTTACGATTTATGCTCACCTCCAATATTTACAGATGTTACATCACCCCAATATTTACAGATGTTATGCACCCCCTCCAATATTTACAGATTTACGCATCAACCCCAAATATTTACAGTTTATGCATCCCCCCAATTTTTTAACAGATGTTATCATCATTTTCCCAATTTTTACAATTTAGCATCACCTCCATATTTAAATGTTATCATCAACTCCAATTTTTTACAGATGTTATGCATCACCCCAATATTTACAGAGTTACGCACAACTCCAATTTTTACAGATGTTATGCATCACCCCAATATTTACAGATTTATGCTCATTTCCAATATTTACAGATGTTAGCATCAACCCATATTTACAGATTTTAGCTCACCCCAATATTTAAATATGGCCTTCAGGGAAGGAACAAAGTTATTACAAAACCAGGTCAATCTTTTCAGTTTTCAGAATAAAAAAAACTTTTCAAAAAATTTTTGACCACTTTCCCAACTTTTAATTTAAGAAAAACTGCTGTTCCTGATTTTCAAATTATACCAATAAACAAAAACAATAAGAAGGAAACTTAAAAAACGCTTATAAAATTCTGAAAACAGGTCTGGGAACTATAAAACCATGGTTGAGTTTCTTGTGAACCCTTTGAGTTTGGGATTCATCAACGAGGGTTGTCCTTTGTTGACCTTTATGATTGATGTCTCAACATGGTTGTCCTTTGTTGCCCCTTTTATATTGATGTCATCAACGATAGTTGCTTTTTGTTCCCCTTTAGTGATTGTGTCATAAACGAGTTGTCCTTTTGGGTTTGCACCTTTATGTTGATGTATAAACGAAGTTCCCCGTTTTTTTGCACCTTTTAGTTTTTGGGGTGTCATCAACGAGGGTTGTCCGTTTTTGCAACTTTCCCTGGGTTGTTGTTTCAATAAAAAAAGGGGTTTTAGCTGCGGGAAGATGTGGGTTTAAAACTATACATAAAATTCGTTCTAACGACTTTGGGAAAAAAACCCAAAAGCCAAGTATCCCAGTTCGAAAACTTCTTCTGACTACTCTCTGTTTTTGGGAAACGTAACAGGGACTCTCTCTTTTGAAATGAAATTTATCAGTAAAATATTTGCTACCCTACAAAACATCACATTTTGACGTAATACCACCAGTTTTTTTAAACTATTAACTTAAAAATTAAGACCATCAAAGTTTTCTACGACAGAGTTTAAAAAAATTTTCTGTTTTGGGAGAGACTACTAGCAATAGTTGTACTTTATAATTTATTTTCAATTTTAAAATAATTTTTCTGTGCTTTTGAACTTAAAAAAATTAAAACTATTAAATGGCTGTTCTTATTGAAGAACTTGGCCGCCTCGCTAGACCCACGCCTGCTAAATAATAACACCACCACGCAACAGTGCTTTGGCAGCAAACCATCCAAAAAATTTTTGTAAAATGCTTTAACTAAGCATCAGTTCAATTAGGAATCGTGCTTTCCCCTTTAAAACTTTGATTTTGATCTCATAAGTATGTTTTTCATACTGTAATTCAGAAACGGGGGTAAATCCAATCCGCTCTCAGGCATCCCGCTTGTATCCCTTTTTCCCATTTCAACATTTCTTATCTAACAATGACTCTTTTCTTCCTGCTCTTGGACAAGGACAACATAAGCACCTTGTGTGTGTGCATTTGTTACGTTAAGTGATCATCAAATTAATCTTTTAAAAGAAAATATCAATTATTGGAGTAAAAGAAAAGAAGAGGTATTCTCACAGAACACTTGGACGTGATCAACTCGGGAGAAGCATTAAACTCTTCGTCATCTCTTAACCGCTACTACCCGATATAAAAAAAAATAATTTTTTGCAAAGCTAGAATCTTTCCCAAAGGAAAAAAAAAAAACACAAATTTTCTGCGGAAACATGTAGTGATGTTAACGTGGTTTGCGAGATATCAACAGAAGACCAATTTTTCAGGTCGCAGGAGGAAAGCTGACCAACGGGTGTCCTCAAGAGCAGAAAAACTCCTCAAAAATCTGTTTATGAAATTCAAACCTGTGGCAGGGAAGAGGATGCTTCCAGGGGTTGAAATATAATTAGGGGCAGACTCCTCTTGCCTTAGGTCCACTTTGGGCCTTTATTAAATCCAAAAATTTAACTGCGTGGGGCTGGTGTTGTGTGCGGACGCTGGGGAGCTCAGTAAAAACCCGTCGCCACCTCACAGTCTACGGGGCCCGCTGCCTGGCTGACTTCTCGAGGTTTTGAAAAGTCACAGCAGTAAGTTTTGGGTGACTTCCCTGCTGATGGGTGCCAGGAGTCCAGAAGGTGAGTTCACGCTGACCCCCTTTCTGAGATGAGACTGCCAGAGTCACAGAAGGGATTTTTGGCTAACTCCTGCTGCTAGGCTGCCAGGGGTCACAGCAGGCGGTTCTGGGTGACTTCCGCTGCTATGGGGGACAGAGTCCAAAAACGATTCTAGCGACTTCTGTTGTTGATGGGTGCCCGGTCACAAAAGGTTTAATCGGCTGACTCCTGCTGCTGATGGTTTCCAGGGGTCACAGCAGGGTTTAAATCTGCTGACCCCGCTCTGATGGGGTGCCGGAGCCAGCAGGGGGATTCTGGGTGACTTCTGCGCTATGGCGTCAGGAGTCACAGCAGGGGGGTTTTGGCGACTTCTTTGCTGATGCTGTCAGGGAACCAGCGGTGGTTTTGGCTGACCTCTGCTGCTGATGGCTGCGGAGCACAGCAGGGGAGTTCGGGTGACTTTTGTTGCGATGGGTGCCAGGGGTCACAGCAGGTTGGTCTGGCGACTCCCCGCTGATGGTGCCGGGGGTCACAGAGGCGAGTTTTTGGCTGACTTCTGCTGCGTGGCTGCAGGGGTCACAGACGAGTTCTGGGTCTTTTGGTTTCTGATGGCTGTCAGAAACACAGCGGGGGAGTTTTGGCTGACCTCCGCTGATGGCGTCAGGAGTCACAGCAGGCGAGTTCTGGCTACTTTTGTTGCTGATGGCTGCCAGGGGTCACAGCAGGTTAGGTCTGGCTGACTCCCCGCTGCTGATGGGGGCCCGGATCACACGGGTTTTCTAGCTGACCTGCTCTGATGGGTGTCAGGAGCCACATCAGGGGAGTTCGGGGTGATTTCCCGCTATATGGTTTTTAAGGACAGAAAAGTTTCGTAAACGTACAGTTGTTGCCCAAGTCCCCGTTGGGGGAGAGCACAGGTCATGTTGGTTAGGGCACAGTTATGTTGGGGCAGAGCACAGTCATGTTTGGTGAGAGCACAGGTCATTTTTTGGGGTAGACACAGTCTGTTTGGGGTAGAGCACAGTCATGTTTGGGGTAAGCACACCATGTGGGGCGGCACAGTCATGTTGGGGTAGACACTGCCATTTTGGGGCAGAGCACAGGGCATTTGGTGTAAGCACAGGGCATGTTGGTGTAGAGCACAAGCATTTGGTGTAGAGCACTGGCCTGTTGGGGCAGAGCCAGGGGAGTTGGGGTAGCCAAGTCATGTTGGGGTAGAGCACAGGCATGTTGGGCAGAGCACGGGACAAATTGTGGGAGAGCAAGGGCATGGGTGCAGAGCCGGGTATGTTGGGGTAACCACAGTCATGTTGGTGAGAGCACAGGTCATGTTGGTGTAGAGCACAGGTCATGTTATTGTAGAGCACAGGCCATGTTGGTGTAGAGCACAGGTCATGTTGGTGTAGAGCACAGGTCATGTTGGTGTAGAGCAGAGGTCATGTTGGTGTAGAGCACAGGTCATGTTCGGGTAGAGCACAGGTTATCTTGGTGAAGAGCACAGGTCATGTTGGTGTAGAGCACAGGCCACGCTGCTGTAGAGCAGAGGTCATGTTGGTGTAGAGCAGAGGTCATGTTTGTGCAGAGCACAGGTCATGTTGGTGAAGAGCAGAGGCCATGTTGGTGTAGAGCACATGTCATGTTGGTGTAGAGCAAAGGTCATGTTGGTGAAGACCACAGGTCATGTTGGGGTAGAGCAAAGGTCATGTTGGTGAAGACCACAGGTTATGTTAGTGTAGAACACAGGTCATGTTGATGTAGAGCAGAGGTCATGTTGGTGTAGAGCAGAGGTCATGTTGGTGTAGAGCAGAGGTCCTGTTGGTGTAGAGCACAGGTCATGTTGGTGTAGAGCACAGGTCATGTTATTGTAGAGCACAGGCCATGTTGGTGTAGAGCACAGGTCATGTTGGTGTAGAGCAGAGGTCATGTTGGTGTAGAGCACAGGTCATGTTGGGTAGAGCACAGGTTATCTTGGTGAAGAGCACAGGTCATGTTGGTGTAGAGCACAGGCCACGCTGCTGTAGAGCAGAGGTCATGTTGGTGTAGAGCAGAGGTCATGTTTGTGCAGAGCACAGGTCATGTTGGAGTAGAGCAGAGGTCATGTTGGTGCAGAGCACAGGTCATGTTGGTGTAGAGCACAGGTTATCTTGGTGAAGAGCACAGGTCATGTTGGGGTAGAGCACAGGTCATGTTACTGTAGAGCACAGGCCACGCTGCTGTAGAGCACAGGTCATGTTGGTGTAGAGCACAGGTCATGTTGGTGTAGAGCACAGGCCATGTTACTGTAGAGCACAGGCCACGCTGCTGTAGAGCACAGGTCATGTTGGTGTAGAGCACAGGTCATGTTGGTGTAGAGCCCAGGCCACGCTGCTGTAGAGCACAGGTCATGTTGGTGTAGAGCACAGGTCATGTTGGTGTAGAGCACAGGCCACGCTGCTGTAGAGCACAGGTCATGTTGGTGTAGAGCACAGGCCACGCTGCTGTAGAGCACAGGTCATGTTGGTGGAGAGAAACACAGTTGTACTCTATGAGATATAAAATGTTGAAGATTTTACAAAATATAACCACAACCTGCAAGATCTGGCAGTACTAGTGTCACAGAGAGGTCTGTAATAGGAAACCTAGATTAAGAATGAGAAACTTTCCTCCTGACTGCCTTCTTCCAAAATCACCTAGTAGAAGGTGGCCTGGTAACAGCAGCACTACAGATAGAATGCAGTTATATTTAATGCCGTATATCCTCTCGCCAGATAATAACTCTTTATAATCCTGTCACAGAAAAAGATAACGATGATATTAAGACAGTTTAATTAAAAATATTGTCAAATGAAAGTTTCCTTATCGTATAGAATATAATCAACTTCCTTATTGTTTTCTATAGAGGGGTGAGTGATCATGTGCAATATTGTGTGTGATAATACTATGTACATGTTCTAACTGTGTTATAAATTATGGCGGTGTTTCATATGATATGCTAATGTTATAATGTAACTATGTTTATGTACACTGCCTGGTCCATGGCCCCGAGGGCCACAGGGGCCTGACCCTAGCAACACTCTCCAGGTATATGTTACACAATATTATAGCTATAAACTACTTGGGGACGAAACAATCTCAACACAAGGAGTATCTCGATGTCTGAAAAAAAAACTCACTAGGATCCCTACTGAGGATTGCTGGCCAGAAAGAAGGAGCATTGTAAGGAAGACAAATTTCATGCCCTGATTAATGACCTGCTCATAAATAGGAGATATAAGTGGAACTGAAGTAAAGGTGGTCAAAGTGTAAGAAGTTCCTCAGGAAGGTTGCTTGCTCCATTTCCTTTACATTGTACATAAATAATCCTTAAGATAGGGTTAACAGTATATTAGTAAAATTTATTGATGACAGAAAACAGGAGAAAAATGCAGCGTGTGAGGCAGATTCTTTGAGAAGTCATGTTGATCTGGAGAGGCTGACGCTGTGGTCGTAGACGTCCAATATTATTTTCTATGTCAACAGATGCAAAATTATGCATCCTTCGTACAATAAACTCAAATACATAATACAGAATAGCGTCGGTAAAAACAATTTAAGAAAACAAGAAATAAAAGGATCTTGGAGAATCATAAGCAACACCTCATGAGGTGAACCGTCCTGACTGCATCCCCCCCCCACGACCTCTAGATATGACCGATTCTGACTA
This sequence comes from Cherax quadricarinatus, assembly GCF_026875155.1. Classification (NCBI taxonomy): domain Eukaryota; kingdom Metazoa; phylum Arthropoda; class Malacostraca; order Decapoda; family Parastacidae; genus Cherax; species Cherax quadricarinatus. Next base: position 10,064,961 of record NC_069450.1, on the reverse strand, counting down.
GCCATCAACGACCTCAGAGGGTGAAACCAGTGCCTGACTGCCATCAACGAACCTCAGAGTGAACACCAGTGCGCCTGACTGCCATCAACGACCCTCAAGAGTGTGACCATAGCCTGACTGCCATCAAGTTAAGTAAGTTTATTCGTATACACAAATACAGTTACATAGAATATCATACATACAGCATATTGTAGAGAACCTGGATAACCCAAAAAAGCGGAGACGAGTGACTTATTCCATTGGGGTCCTTTACCTTATTATTAAATATAAGAGGTTATAATATTTTCTTATTATTCTATAATGGAAGATAACATCTTATTAAGTCATACTAAAAAGACTGTTCTACTACACGAGGACATTAAACTATCCTACAATACGAGGGTCATACTAGGAAAAGGTAACATTTACACGTATGTTACTATAAAAAATAGAAAATCATTCCCCTCCTTTCTACACCTTTGGCACTCTTCTTGACTGGTTCATGCTAGACTGGCATTTGACATGTCGGTAGTCTGTCCATTCCTTTATTGCAGGGGGTCTATAAAAGGTTTGAACTGGCCAACGACTGTGGATACTAACAAAGTGGTGCTCTCTCCCCCTAGTACTATGATTGCTTTGGTTCCCAACCTGACAAAATTTGACAGCAAATATTCTGACACTGTTTTTGGAGCAATTTTAAAACATGATTTAACTTCAGATGTTTTACTCTGTCTCAACATCACTGCTTGTAATTTCTATCCTGGCCTACATGATCTCTTTGGTCCCAGCCCCAGGATGAATCCTTACGATTTTGTTCTGGGTGATTTGCAGTCTATCTTCATTCAGTTCTTTTGTCAAGGCAGAGTACCATGAAGAGCACGTAATCCATATGGCATTGTATAAGGACAAGACAAGGGTCCTGCGAGCCTCAGTAGTAGACACTGTGCTTGTCTATACAGAACTTCAGTCTGTATTCGCTTACTTACTACACTGTTCCCTATCAATTCTCCTGAAATCAGGGGTCAAAGGGATTCCAATATTTTACTGAGAACCAAATGATGGACTCCCCATTACACCTGGACATTAAATTGATTTACCCTTCTCAGTTATGTTTGTGCCAAAAGAATGCTTTCAGTTTTCCCGAGGTGTAATGATCTGGTTTGTCTACTAACCCATTTTGCTGCAGACTCCTGTTCCAGATTTAAAACATTAGCATATCGTGTGGGTCTTTCCCTGACACTAACAAGCACTGTCATTGCTACAGTAAGAGTTTGCAATTGACTTAAAGGGGCATTCATTGACAAACAAAGAAAAAAAGGGGACCCAGAATATCCGGGGGAACCCACATTTATGGCGGGGGTTTCGATCCGTTTTGTTGATTTTGACTTTTGTCTCCGTTGCAAAAGGTGGGACTTAAACCAGTCACAGAACCTACACCCGACAGTTGAGTTTCTTACTAATATTTTGGGTTGACAGTATCAAAGGGCCTTTTGAGGCAAGGTTCCATACCTTGAGTTCCCCTTTAAATTTAGTTCTCAGTAACCATCAGATTAATTGGGGGAGGTGTCGGTTGAAAAAGATCTTCAAAAGGATTGATAGTTGGAAGTTTTTGTCATTAGGTTTAACTATTAAAAGGTACACCCCCCCTTTTAGAATTTTGGTATTATACTGAGTATACTAACGGCCTTAGTTCTGACATAGACTACTATTTTTCTTGAAGAAGGATAACTCTGGCCCCTTAAACCCCCCCCGGACGGTTTTTGGGGTGTTTGATAGATTTATTATGTACTTTGGGGTTTTGACATTCGAAGCCCATTTTTTTAGAATTTACGGGATGTTATCAGGCCTGTGCTCTTAGTTGGGTTTAACCCTGCTTAGTTCTTTGAATAAAGCATGAAAACCCTTTACTAGTTGGAACTTTTTGGGGGTTACCCTTTATTGTATATATGTTAAAAACTTATAAGTTGTTTTAAAAGGTATTTGAGCAGCTGGTATTTACTTATATGTTGTCAACAGTTGTATGGGAAATTTAAAGAATTTCCCATCTTAGATTTTCGTGGCATCCCTCTTTATTGATAGTGATTACTATGTTAGACCTAACGGTAAGGTATACCCCAAAAGTTTTAGTTGTTGAAGTTTTCTGGGGTTAGCTTACTTTTTAAATTTTTTGAAATATGTTTGCCTTTTCCCCTTTTTAAGTCTCTGTACCTTTCCCCTCACCCTTGGGGAATTCATTTAGGCTGCAATATCCCTTCTGTTTTCTTTAAATCTTTTTTTGCAGCTGGTTTTGAATTTCAATTACTAATATCTCATAGTCCCGGGTTCAGTTCTTCGTTTAATCCCAACCCTTTTAATGGGCAATTTTATCAAGGATGGGAAAAACTTGTTTTTGATTTTTCCCCGGCATCTTTCGTCCGTGCATGTTTCTCTTCCACAAATTTTGTACCATTTACCCGTGTTTTTTTACTGTAGTTTTTAGGGGACCCATTTTTATTGTCCTGGTAGGCCTATCCCTTTCCCCAGTGATTTTCCTGGTGCAGAAATGATAAATGAAACACAAGACCTGTGGGGATGACGCCTGACGACTAATTTTTCCCGCGCGGTTACAAATATTGGCATTTTGGGGGTTTAGACTGGGATCCGGGTTTGGGTGTTTTAATTAGTTGAGTGTAATTTTTAAACCCAGAATTTATTAATTTTGCAAGCCCGTTATTTTGCTGCGAAAACAGATATTGAATCGCCCCCTATTATGTCCGCAAATTTTTTTAGTCCGGGCAATTCTGGAAAAGTCTTCTAAGAACTGGCCTGGGGGGGAGGGCGGTAACTAGTTCTATAAACGGGGGTTTTATTAGGGAAGAGCACTTTAAAACCCTAGAATCTCCTTTAAAATTTTTATTTAAATAGGGCTTGGGTTGAACTAAGTCATTTTTTAATGTAGGTAATATCCACCCCTTTCTGTTCCCATCTAAGCTTTTATATTGTAACCCTTTTATTTTACCCCCGTGTCAGTACCCTTTAAAACCAACCAGGGTTCAAATGATATAATGCCGTTCTGTTAGCTAAAAAACCCAATCCTGCAAAATTTGGGGAAAAAGTGATCTTCGTTGACAGATAAAGGAAGGCCCTTTTTCATAAAACAATTATAACATCAAATAAAGCAATGGGGCATTTGTTTAAAATTATAAATCGTCACACTGCTAAAGGGAATGTGCCAAATGATTTTTAAAAAAGAATTGGCCCCTTACTAAATTGTACATACCCCCCATGCACCCCCCCCTACACATTTTTCAAAATGTTTTCTGTTTTTTATCTACTTTAGTACGTGTTGCCCCTTTGGGGAGTGTTTGAAATAAAGGGGGATTGTCTCACCTTGACCTATTTTTCATTAATAAGGTTAAGGTTATCATTCCCCACTAAAGACCCCTTTCCCACATTTTTTTTTTTTTTTTGCTCTGCAAAAAGTTTGAGGTCCCCGGTTAATTTGGGTATCAACTTAAGAGGCTACAATAAAGCTGTGTGCCCGTTTTTGTTTGGGTATGCTTTGCCATACCCTTTCGCGATAGTGATTTTTACTTTTCTGTAGGAGGCAATGTTGGGCTTTTTACTGCCCGGGCGCTGTTTTCTCCATTCACCTTTTTCCAGCCCCCCTGATGATTTTTTTCTTCATGAATTGAAGAAGAAAGATAAATATAATTATGGCAGCCTGTACCCACCCCTAATGCATGCCATTTTCACTCTTCGCTCTTTTACTCATATACAATAATATTTATTTCTCTTTTCCAGTCACCTAGTACACTTAGTATCTGCTTTAGCAATCACCACTGAATTACTAGTAAAATTTCTTCTTCAAAACCCTCTTCACTGCTCACTTTTCCCTTAACTTCACAAACCCCTTTCATTTAACCCCTTATTACACACTTCCCTTCCCAACTCACTTCACAGTCCGGCTTCACCTATTACTTCTAGCTCCTTTCCATTCTGGTAGACCAGAAAGGTTTAATCAATGGTTTTATCCTTCCAAATCCCCCTCAATTCCAATTATCGGGGGTTGTGTGGGGTTGTTGACTGCCTGACCTGGTCTGCTGACTCGGCCATTTTTAAAACACTGAGGGAAGTAAACACCACCTAAAACCTGACTTTCCTTGAGTTTATAGATATATTTGGCGTTTTCTGCTATGATTCTCTCACTGTACACTGGTCAGCTGAATATAGGTCAGCTACTAAAACATTAACCTTGACTGTTTACCTATTCACTTCTTTCCCACGACTGTCACTGAGGGATAATCGTCCTATAAGTTTGCAGTTTTGTATTCCTGATTTGACGATGTCTCCTGTGTTTCCCTCTCGTTAGCACTGGTACAGGTGATATGATGATGGTACAGATATGATGCTATTGTCAACAGATGAACGTCAGTAAAGATGAGAATTTCACTTCGCTAGTTGTTATCTTCATTGTAAAATAATAAGAAAATATTATAACCTTTATACTATAATAATAAGGTAAAAGGACCCCAATGGAAATAAGTCACTCTGTCTGACTTTTTTGGGTTATCCTAGGTTCTCTACACATATGCTGCTATGTATGATAATTCTATGTAACTGTATTTGTGTATACCTGAATAAACTTACTTACTTACTTACGTCTGGCAGTAGCTGGTGTTTGGATGCCGGTCAGCCATGTTTAAATGCTGAATTCTTTCCCTCGTTTGGCACTGAGGAAAAAAGTCCTACAGACCTGTCATATCCTTGGAGTTTTGTTGATCAGGTTTTCTGCCATGTTGTCTTAACGTTGAACACTGGTGCAGTTGATATTGAGGTCAGTTATTTCATTTTAGCGGAAAACGTCTCATGTCTGGTTCACGTACGGCAACAGGTCTGGTACTTGAATGCCGGTCCCTCTTTTGTCATATTTAGTCCATTTCGTTGTCGTCACCGTCAGTTTTTATGTCACTATAGGTTCCTTGCATGTTGTTGCAGCAGTACATGCAATTTGGCCATCACTGGAGTACGGATAGGCCCAGGGGACGGCAAGACGTAGGAGCAGCCTTGTTGCTGCTTGCTGCGGCTGCAGCAAGATGGTGTAACGACCTCAAGAGTGTGAACCAGTGCCTGACTGCCATCAACGACCTCAAGAGTGTGAACCAGTGCCTGACTGCCATCAACGACCTCAAAGTATGAACCAGTGCCTGATGCCACAAAGACCCCAAGAGTAGAACCCGTGCCTGCTGCCATCAAAACCCCAAGATGTGAACCAGTGCCTGCTGCCATCAACGCCTCAAGAGTATAACCAGTGCCTGACTGCCACACGACCCCAAGAGTGTGAACCACCCCAAGCCTCAACGACCCAAAGTTAAATTTA
>NC_069450.1:9997543-10059123 GCF_026875155.1 Cherax quadricarinatus | reverse complement strand
GTCATGGTAGTTTATGCTGTTGTCATTGTGGTATTTTTGCTGTTGCCCATGGTAGTTTTTTTGCTGTTGTCATTGTAGTTTTGCTGTTGGCTTTGTAGCATTATGCTGTTGTCATTGTGGTTTTTGCTGTTGTCATGGTATTGTTATGCTGTTTGTCATTGTGGTATTTTGCTGTTGTCATGGTAGTATTATGATGTTGTCATTTTGGTATTATGCTGTTGTCATTGTAGCATTATGCTGTTGTCATGGTAGTATTATGCTGTTGTCATTGTAGTATTATGCTGTTGTCATGGAAGTATTATGCTGTTGTCATGGAAGTATTATGCTGTTGTCATAGTGGTATTATGCTGTTATCATGGTGGTATTATGTTGTTGTCATGGTAGTATTATGCTGTTGAGATGATGGCACTGTACTCTTGGTATATATAAGCTGGACTATAGTACTGGTACTGCTGGAATACACGTGTGACTGATGCTTTACAGCTGGTAGTACACTGCTGGTACTATACAGCTGGTACTACACTGTTGGTACTATACAACTGGTATTACACCAACGGTACTAAGCAGCTTGTATTACACTGCTAATAATACACTTCTGGTACCACACAGCTGGTACTACACTACCGGTACTACGCAGCTGGTACTACACTGCTGGTACTACACAACTGGTACTACATAGCTGGTACTACACTGCTGGTACTACGCAACTTCTACTACACTGCTGGTACTACACAACTGGTACTACACTGCTGTTACTACACAACTGGTACTACACTGCTGGTACTACACAGCTGTTACTACACTACCGGTACTACGCAGCTGGTACTACACTGCTGGTACTATGCAACTGGTACTACACTGCTGGTACTACACAGCTGGTACTGTATATATAACGCTGACTCTTACTTACCAACAAAATTACCCACCGAATTTAGGTTATGGAATTCCCTCTGTTGACACCATTGGTGTTCCTTACCTGACGTTAGTCAAGTCAAACTCTCACTCTTGCTCTCTCCTCTGTCCCCTTTCCCTCTGTCCTATCCCTCTTCTGTTCTACCCCCTTTCCGTCACCCCTTTTTCCACTTTCCCACTCTCCTTTTTCTCTCAGCTCTCCCTAGCTTGATTGCTAGCTCACTTAGCTCACACACTGAGGTCCGTGGTTCGACCTGCGGTACGGGTGGAGACATTAGGACGTGTTTCCTTAAGACACCTGCTGTCCATGTTCACCTAGCAGTAAAATAGGTACCTGAGTGTTAGTCGACTGGTGTGGGTCGCATCCTGGGACAAAACTGACCTAATTTGCCCGAAATGCTCTATCATGTGGGAGTTCGATACGTGGATTAGGGTAGAAATACTCACGTAGGCTGTTATACGTATAATTACTGTTATGTGGACAGAGCTCTTGCCAGCCGTACCTATCTCACTGCTCACACTCATAAAACTGACTAGCCGGGCTGCCCAGTACCCCGTAGTGGGTCTTTTAAATAGTGTCAGCTCAGCACAATATGAAAATTATTGTCCTGTGGGCGGGCGGTGCTTCCTCTTCCACTCGCACTGTTGTCGTGAAGAAATTTGCGTTCTAGGCGAACTCACATAACTGGCTTTATCTCGTTGGCACCAGCTACAATCTCTTGACCAATTATGTGAGCCAAAACAGTACTAGGACCCGGTACAAAGGGTGCAAACAACCACAGGTAGATGAATGGATGGCTTGTGGTGGTGGATGGTGGGTGTGACTCTCGCTGGGGTACTGCCGCGCACCCGGGTGGTGGGGAGAGAGTGGTGGAGAAGACTCTCTGGCGGACGCGCTCACTCCACTACCCACGAGATGGCTTAACCCACTCTATTCCACAGGAATGGTGAAAACCACTCTTAGCATCCAACAGGGAGCACAAGGCGATATAAACAATACCTCAGAGGAGCTTGGCTTTACTTCTTACTGCGTGGCTTACTTCTCTCTCTCAGCTGGGTTAGAAGCTGGGTTGGCTGACTGGCTTACCCCACGAGAATGGATGACTGGAAGACTGTAACGATGCACAAAGCACGGAGGAGCAGTTGGATGACAGGAGACAGGCTGGATGATAGGCTGACTGGCGTTCACTTCCACAGTCTGGCTTACTGACTGGCTTAATTGCAAAATCCGGGTCAACCCCTCGGAGATTGAAGCAATTAGCACACGAACTAAGCCAGGAAGCTTGAAACGGCTGCAACAGGCTTGCAGGCAGTAGGTAGTGAGTGAGGGTATAAGCTGCTGGCTGGAGTGGAGTGTGAGGGGAGGGCATTCACCTTTTGACCCTGCCGGCTACTCACAACAGTCTTCAAACGCCTTGAATTACCCTTAAAAAACGTAAATCCACGCTCCACACCGCTGTGCACCATTTATCATGTGGGAGTTCGATACGTGGATTAGGGTAGAAATACTCACGTAGGCTGTTATACGTATAATTACTGTTATGTGGACAGAGCTCTTGCCAGCCGTACCTATCTCACTGCTCACACTCGTAAAACTGACTAGCCGGGCTGCCCAGTACCCCGTAGTGGGTCTTTTAAATAGTGTCAGCTCAGCACAATATGAAAGACCGTGACTCAAGACGGTTGGTCGTTGAGTCAACGGACGGTTACGGTAACTGGTTACTAGACTGGTAACTGGTACTACTACTGAGAGCTCAGCATAACAAGCGGCTTTCTATATAGTAGTATGTCACTGATATCAGCTAGGACTGTATACCTTCTACAAGTACTTGTAGAAATACAGATTATTATTATTATTATTATTATTATTATTATTATTATTATTATTATTATTATTATTATTATTATTATTAATTATTATTATTATTTATCCATCAGCTACTCCTCAACCACACTCCTTCCTCTTCCTCACTATCTCTTCCTCTCAACCTGTGCCCGTTGTGTCTCCCAGTTATTCACCCGCAGCTCATCCTGTGAGCGGTGGCGCAGAAAACGAGATTATAGAGGTCAGGATGGGTCTCTGTTAGACCCCACTGAGCATTGTTACATCATTTGATAGATATATTAGTCATTTCATTCTTAACGAGTACTTCACATAGTTGATGTTCACAATGCAATATAGAATACAATCTCAAAAATAAAAAATGTAGCTGATTACCGCTGTAAACATAGGGTGCAATCGGGTTTATTCATCTAGTCCATGCAAAATGTGGCTACAGCCTCAAGATTTCAGATATCTTATCATTGAGAATGAAGTGTTTTGCCATGTCCTGTAAGATTGGAATGGAGGTGTCTGGAAGGCTGGGCGTTTGGGAGATATAATGTCCCAGTGTATGGTCTTTCTGTCTCACACATTGCATTTCATGTCACTGACATATCCACACAAACAGTGATGCCAGAGACACTTATAACCTAACCTTAGTCTAGCAGTAACAACGGTACTGCCAGAGACACTTATAATCTAACCTTAGTCTAGCAGTAACAACAGTACTGCCAGAGATACTTATAACCTAGCCTTAGTCTAGCAGTAATAACAGTACTGCCAGAGATACTTATAACCTAACCTTAGTCTAGCAGTAACAACAGTACTGCCAGAGACACTTATAACCTAACCTTAGTCTAGCAGTAACAAACAGTACTGCCAGAAGATACTTATAACCTAACACTTAGTCTAGCAGTAACAAACAGTACTGCCAGAGACACTTATAACCTAACCTTAGTCTAGCAGTAACAACAGTACTGCCAGAGATACTTATAACCTAACCTTAGTCTAGCAGTAACAACAGTACTGCCAGAGACACTTATAACCTAACCTTAGTCTAGCAGTAACAACAGTACTGCCAGAGATACTTATAACCTAACCTTAGTCTAGCACAGTGGTTCCCAAACTGGGGGTAAATTATCCCCTGGGGGTAATTTAACCATTTTTGGGGGGTAATGGAGGGGTGACAGAAAAAAATTATGAAAATTCTGAAAATCAAGAAAACAATGCGGTAACCCGTATGAGGATTTATTGTTAACTTTGTCTTAGTATATAAAGTTGTAAAGTAAACCTATTATAAGTAAGTAATAAAGTTAAACCAAATAACAATAAACATCAAAAACTAATATTACAGTATTAGAAAAGAAGAAATATATAGCTAAGTGTGTGGAAACCCAAAAGTATTTTGACAAGTATGCTTCAGGACAAAAGTCACTCAGTAGCCCAGATCGACCTGTCCAGTACGCGTCACTCACTTTCCTGATGCTGCTCTATTTTCACACTGTCAGTTTATCTGTGAGCATCACCGAGGTAGACATAAGCTGGTATGTATGTGGTACTGCCCTGTGCTGTATATAGTTAGTTATTTACCCACTGTTACTGTGAATTTGTAGCTATTATTAATTTTATATATAATGTATGTGTGGTTCTTACGTTTTCAATGGTTTTGCTAGGATTGCACCGTATGCGAGGCTGTATACGTTCACGTTTAGCCATATATATCAATAATAACAACATTTTTGTGAAAGGGGTAACATGCTTTATGTGGCATGTTTAAATTGGGTAACAAGCTGAAAAAGTTTGGGAACCACTGGTCTAGCAGTAACAACATCTAGCAGTCTACTGATCTTGTTATTTTCTGCATAAATATGCTTAACTTAACACATTTCATAATGATGGATACTGGAGGTGCAAGTTCCTGTATGTACTGTTGCACTTTTCTTCAAGCTCGTTTGCTTGTTCCTTTTCTGACAATGTTTCGTAAACTACTGTTTGAAAAAAAAAAATAATTATATTCTCTTTATTTAATACTTGTTTGTAGGTAATTCGTCAAATTTGATTAATTTACCTAAACAAGCACAAGAGCTTAACTGTAATCTCTTTCTTTAATAATTTGTCGATGAATGAAATATGCAACATTTGAGCATCTCTTTTTTTTCTGGAAACATTTCCCCAGGCAGTGGCTTCCTCAGTCCAACACAGAGAAGAATGGTGGCAGATAGGAGGGAGTTTGAGATAATCAGTCCCCTCAGCCAGGAGTTTTCATCAGTCTCGACTTTTAGCAAGATTGATGGACTGATTGATGTAGCTTGATACACAACATGCCAATCAATGCTACAGTAGCATGATACATACTCATGATACAGTGTAGCTTGATACACACTCATGCTACAGTGTAGCTTGATACACACTCATTGCTACGTGTAGCTTGATACACACTCATGCTACAGTGTAGCTTGATACACACTCATGCTACAGTAGCATGATACATACTCATGATACAGTGTAGCTTGATACACACTCATGCTACAGTGTACTTGATACACACTCATGCTACAGTGTAGCTTGATACACACTCATGCTACAGTAGCATGATACATACTCATGATACAGTGTAGCTTGATACACACTCATGCTACAGTGTAGCTTGATGCACACTCATGCTACAGTGTAGCTTGACACACACTCATGCTACAGTGTAGCTTGATACACACTCATGCTCCAGTGTAGCTTGATACACACTCATGCTACAGTGTAGCTTGATACACACTCATGCTATAGTGTAGCTTGATACACACTCATGCTACAGTGTAGCTTGATACACACTCATGCTATAGTGTAGCTTGACACACACTCATGCTACAGTGTAGCTTGATACACACTCATGCTACAGTGTAGCTTGATACACACTCATGCTAGAGTGTAGCTTGACACACACTCATGCTACAGTAGCATGATACACACTCATGCTACAGTGTAGCTTGATACACACTCATTCTACAGTGAAGATTGATACACACTTATGCTACAGTGTAGCTTGATACACACTATGCTACAGTGTAGCTTGATACACACTCATTCTACAGTGAGATTGATACACCCCTATGCTACAGTGTAGCTTGATACACACTCATGCTACCAGTGTAGCTTGATACACACTCATGCTACAGTGTAGCTTGATACACAACTCATGCTAGTGTAGCTTGATACCCCTCATGTACAGTGTAGCTGATCACCACTCATGCTATAGTGTAGCTTGACACACACTCATGCTACAGTGTAGCTGATACACACTCATGCTACAGTGTACTTGATACACACTCATGCTAGAGTGTAGCTTGATACACACTCTTGCTACAGTAGCATGATACAATCATGCTACAGTGTAGCTTGATACACACTCATTCTACAGTGAAGCTTGATACACACTATGCTACAGTGTAGCTTGATACACACTCTGCTACAGAGTAGCTTTTTACACACTCATGAAATGAAGTGATACCCTATGCTACAGTGTACTTGATACCACTCATGCACATGTAGAGATCACACTCATGCACATGAAGTTTGATACAACTTATCACAGTGTAGTTTGATACACACTCATCACATTACTGATACACACTCTGCTCAGTTACCTTGAACACACTCATCACAGAGTAGTTTTAAAAAACTCATGCAGATGAAATTGATACACCTTATGCACAGTGTGAGATACACTCATCTCATGTAGCTTGATCACACTCATCCACATGTACTTGTACCACTCAGCACTGTACTTATCCACTCAGGGAAATGAAATTGAACACATTTAGCTACAGTGTGCTTGAAAACCACCATGTACAGTGTACATGAAAAACCATTTCTTTAAACAGTGAAGTTTGTACCCCTTATGCTACATGTAGCTTGATACACATCTGCACAGAGTAGTTGATACACACTCTTCACAGTTTTTGCTTGATCCACTCAGCCACAGTGTCTTAAACCACTCAGCTCAGTGTAGCTTATCACTCTTGCTTACGTGTACTTGATAAACCTCGGCTCAGTGTCCCTTGTACACACCTGTAAGAGTAGTTTTGTAACACTCAGCTAGAGTGGATTGATACACACTCATCTCAGTGTAGATTGTACAACCATGCTACATGGGCTTGATACACACTCATCTACAGTGTATTGATACCACTCATCTACAAAAGATTGATACACACTTTGCACGTGTAGCTTGATAACCCATGCTACGAGTAGCTTTAACACACCTGCTAGGGGAAGATTGTACACATTTAGCTAAGTGTGCTTGATACATCATGTACGTGTCGATAACACCTCTACAGTGAGTTTTGTACACACTTATGTCAGTGTAGTTTTGTACACACCGTGCTACGTGAAACCTTGATACACACTCGAACAGAGTAGCTTTATACACACTCATGCAGAGTAAAATTTAAAACACACTTATGTTTACAGTTGTTTTATACACACTCATGCACAGTGTAGCATGATACACACTATGCTACAGTAAAGATTGAACACCTTTTTCACAGTGTAGTTGTACAAAACCATGCACAGTGTAGCATGATACCACTCATTCTACGGGGAAGATTGATACACATTTTGAAAAGTGTAGTTTTGAACACACTCATGCTCAGATAGCTTTATACACACCCCTGCTAAGGAAGATTGTACCACTTATGCTACAGGTACTTGATACCACTCAGCACAGGACATGATACACACTCATGCTACAGGAAATTGATACCACTTAGCTACAGTGTACTTGATACACCCAGCTCAGAGTAGCTTGATACACACTCAGCTACGGGAAGATTGATACACACCAGCTACAGTGTGATTAAAACACACTTATGCTACATGTACTTTGAACACAACCATGTACATTTACTTGATACACACCATGCTACATTTAAACTTGATACACATCGGCACAGTGTACCTTTACAACTCATGCTACAGTGTAGCTTGTTACACATCATGCACAGTGAGCTTTACAACTCATGCACAGTGTAGCTTTATACACACTCAGTTACAAGTAGTTGTACACACTCATGCTAATGTACTGTACAAAACCATGTACATGTAGCTTGATACAATCATTACAGTGTACTTGATACACACTCGGGGTACGGTGCTTGTACACCTCATGCTACATGTACTTGATAATCTCTGCACATAAATTGATACACATAAATGCTACGTGAGCTTGATAACACTCATGCACGTGAGCATGAAACACACTCATGCTGGGGAAAATTGATACACCTTATGCTACGTTAGTTTGATAACACTCTGCTAAAAGGTAGCTGAATACCACTCATGCACTGAAGATTATACACACTCAGCACAGGTAGTTTGATACACACTTATGCTCGTGTAGCTTGTACACACTCATGCTACGTGTACTTGATACACACTGGCTACGGGTTCCCTTATACACACTCATGCACATTTAACCTTGATACACACTCTTTCAAAGGATTGATACATACTTATGCCAGTGAGCTTGAACACACTCATGCACAGAGTAGCTGATACCACCGCTACGTAAAGTTGATAACCCATGTTCGTGTACTTGAAACACACTCTTGCTACATGAAGATTGAAACACACTCAGCTACAGTGAAAGATGATACCACTCTGCTACGAGTGCTTGATACACACTCATGTACAGGAAGTTTGAACAAAATCATGCTACAGTTACTTGATAACACCAGCTACAGGAAGTTTGAAACACACTCATGCTACGTGTAGATTGATCACACTCATGCTACAGTGTCTTGATACACACCATGCTACAGTGACTTGATACACACCGTGCTACAGTAGCTTTATACACACCATGCTCAGGTAGCTTATACACATCTCTACAGTGTAGCTTGATACCACTCAGCTACAGTGTACTTGAACACACTCATCTACTGTAGCTTGATACCACACTCTTTCCAGTGTACTTGAAAACACACCCTACAGAGTAGTGATACAACTCAGTACATGTAGTTTGATACCACTCGTCTACATGTACCTTGATACCACTCACGCTACAGGGGAGCTTGATACACACTCATGCACAGTCCCGCTTGATCACATCTGCTACGTGTAGCTTTTATACACTCTGCTACAGTGTGCTTGATACACATCATTTTACATGTAGTTGTACCACTCATGCTACAGGTAGCTTGATACCCTTTAAGGTACTTGTTACACACTCAGGCTGTGTAGTGATACACACTCATGCTACCGGGTAGTTTTGATAACACACTCATGCTACAGTGTAGTTTGATACCACCGCTCAGTGTAGCTTTATATACACCATGCACAGTTTTGTTTATACCACTCATGCAAAAGTGTAGTTGTACACACCTTGCACAGGTAGCTTGATAACACCTGCTACAGTGTACTTGAAAAAAAACCATCGGGGCTCGTGTACTTATACACATCATCTCGGTAGTTGATACCATCATAAAACAGTTATTTAAAACCCACTCTTCCATGAGTTTTATATACACCAGCTCAGTGTATTTGAACACATCATGCACAGGTAGGTTGATCCACTCATGCAAAAGTGTAGCTTGATACCATCAGCACAGTTAGCTTGTACACACTCAGGCTAAGTGTACTTTACACACCATGCTACAGTGAGCTTATACACACCATAAAACAGAAAAGAGAGAGAGAGAAGGGGGAGAAGAGAAAAGAGAAAGAGAAGAGAGAGAGAAGAAGAAAAATGGAGAAAAAAAAAAAAAGGGGAGACATACATCCTTAAAAGTCTGAAAAGATCACGTAGTCCTGGTACACAAAAAGATGGTTAAGTCCCGGGGAGCCCTTTAATGTTTTTTCTTGTGAGATACGAGTTTACTGCCATTTTCTAACCTTTTATAATCATTTTCTTTTTATATAATTTGGCACCATCATAGACTGTAGTTCCAAGTTCAGTTTAAAAAACCATTACGAGATAAAACATGGTTTCTATGAATTTTTTTTGCGAAATTAGCTTGGCAGCAGGCACGGTTCACACTCTTGATTCGTTGATTGGATAGCACGGGTTCACCCCCTTGATGTCGTTGATGGCCACAGGAGGTTCACACTTTTTACGTCGTTGATGGCGTAGCACGGGTTTCCCCCTTTGATGTCGTTTTGGCGTCGCACGGGTTTTCACACTTTGAGGTCGTTGAGGCATCAGCATGGTTCCGCTCTTGATGTCGTTGTGGCAGTCAGGCCGGTTTCCCACTTTTGAGGTCTTGATGGCATCACACGGTTCACACCTTGATGTCGTTGAGGCATCGGCCGGTTCACAACTCTTGACTCTTTGGGGAGCGGGCAGGGGTTCCGCTCTTGAGTCGTTATGGCGCAGCACTGGTTCACCTTTGGGGGTCGTTGAGGGCAGCGGGCACGGTTCACGCTTTTGGGATGTTTTGTGGCAGTCGGGCCTGGTTTTCACACTCTTGAGGTCTTTTAAATGGCATCAGGCACTGGTTCACACTTTAGGTCTTTGAGGCAGTCAGGCACTGGTTCACACTCTCGGTCGTTGATGGCATCAGCACTGGTTCCGCTCTTGAGGTCTTTGAGGGCGTGGGGCACGGTTCCCTCTTGAGACGTTGAAGCAAAGCCTGGTTCACACTCTGAGGTCTTTGGGCAGTCAGGCACGGGTTCACACTCTTGGGGTCGTTGAGGGCAGTCGGGCACTGGTGACCCCTTTTGAGGTCGTTGATGGCAGTCAGGCATGGTTACACCTTGGGGCTTTGATGGGTTCAGGCACTGGTTCACACTCTGAGGTCGTGATAAAATCGGGCACTGGTTCAAAATTTTGGGGCTTTGATACAGTCGGCAGGGTTCACACTCTTGAGGTGTTGATGGCATCGGGCACGCTTCACATCTTGAAGTCTTGAGGCGCCCGGGCACGCTTTCACACTCTTGAAGCGTTGAGGAATCAGCACTGCTTCACCTCTTGAGGTCTTTGAGGGGCAGCAGGCACTGGTTCACACTTTGAGGTCTTTGAGGGCAGTCAGTTTGGTTCCACTTTTGAGGTTTTTGATTGCAGCGGCACGGGTTCAACTTTGAGTCGTTTGAGGGCAGTCAAGCATGGTTCACATTTTTGGGGTTTTTGATTGCGCGGCATGGTTCACACTTTGAGTCGTTGAGGGCAGTCGGACTGGTTTTCACACTCTTGGGGGTCGTAGGGAAAAGCAGGACGGTTCACACTCTTAAAAGTCTTTAGGCAGCGGGGCACGGGTTCAATTTTGAGGTCGTTGAGGGCAGCGGGCACTGGTTCATACTTTTGGGGTCTTTAATGGCAGTTAGGCACGGGTTTTATAATTTTTGAGGTCGTTGATGGCACCACACGGGGTTCCATCTTGGGGTCGTTGATAAAAGTCAGGCCGGGTTCATTTTCTTGGGGGCTTTTTTTGGCATCAGGCACTGGTTCACACTCGGTCTTTGAGGGCAGTAAGGCATGGTTCACACTCGGGGTCTTTTGATGGCAGCAACTTTTTTCCACTTTTAGGCTTTGTGGCGTTAGCACGGTTTTCAACTCTTGAGGGCGTTGATGGCAGTCACGTGGTTCATACTCTTGAGGCTTTGTGGCACAGGCACGGGTTCACCTCTTGAGGTCTTGAGGGCATAAGGCACTGTTCACACTCTTGAGGTCGTTGATGGCATCGGCACGGGTTCATACTTTTGGGGCGTTGATGGGCGGGCCGGGTTCACACTCTTGAGGTCTTTGGGTGGCGGGTGGGCAATGGTTTCACCCTTGAGGTCTTTGATGCATTCGGGCACTGTTCAAAATTCTTGAGGTCTTTGAGGGCAGTCAGGCATGGTTCACCCCTTGAGTGGATGGCAGTCAGGCAGGGGTTCATTCTTGGGTCTTGAGGGAGTCAGCACTGGTTCACACTTTGGGTCTTTTGGGCTCGGGAAACCCGGTTCACACTTTTTGAGGTCGTTGATGGCGTCGGCAGGGTTCACACTCTTGGGGGCGTTGATGGCGCACACTGGTTAAACCCCTTGAGTCTTATGGCAGTCGGCCGGGTTTCATACTCTTGAGGTGTTGATGGCATCACACTGGTTATATCTTGGGGTCGTTATGCGCGGGCATGTTCACACTCTTGAGGTCGTTGGGGCCGCGGCACTTTTTTCATCCCTTGAGGCGTTGAGGGCAGTCAGGCCGGGTTCCCCCTTTTGGGGTCTTGAGGGCAGTCGGGCATGGTTCATACCTTGAGGGTTGAGGCAGTCGGCGCGGGTTCACACTCTTGAGGCGTTGATGGCATCAGGCACGGTTCATACCTTGGGGTCGTTAGGGCAGTCGGGCACTTTACACTCTTGAGGCTTTGAGGGCAGTCGGCATGTTATCTCTTGAGGTCGTTGATGGCAGTCGGGCGCGGTTCACACCTGGGGTCGTTGATAACTCAGGACTGGTTCTACTCTTGAGGTTCGTTGAGGGGCAGTCAGGCGCGGGTTCACACCTTGAGGCGTGATGGCAGTCAGGCACGGTTCATACTCTTGAGGTCGTTGAGGCAGTCAGCCTGGTACCTCTTGAGGTTTTGATGGCAGTCGGGCATGGTTCATACTCTTATCGTTGAGGCATCAGGCACGGTTTTTCACACTCTTGGGGTCTTGAGCAGTCGGGCACTGGTTCTACCGGGTCGTTGAGGGAGGCACTGGTTCATACTTTTGGGGTCGTTGATGGCATCGGGCAGGGTTCACCCCTCTTGAGGTCGTTGAGGCATCAGCACGGGTTCCACTCTTGAGGTCGTTACACCATCTTGCTGCGCCGCGCAAGCAGAAAAAAAGGCGGCTCCTAGTCTTGCCGCCCCCGGGGCCTATCCGTACTCCAGTGATGGCCAAAATTGCATGTACTGCTGCAACAACATGAAAGGGAAACCCTTTTAAGTGACAAAAAACTGACGGTGAGAAAAAACAAAATGGACTAAATATGACAAAAGGGGCCGGCATTCAAGTACCAACCCGTTGCCGTACGGAACCAGACATAACGTTTTTTCCGCAAAAAAGAAATAACTGACCCCAATACAAAATGCAACCGTGTTCAACGTTAAAACAAAATGGGGAAAAAAACCCGATCAACAAAACTCCAAGAATGACAGGTCGTAGGGCTTTTTTTCCCCAGGCCAAACGAGGGAAAGAAATTTAGCATTTTAAACATGGCTGCCGGGATCCAAACACCACTACGCCAGACGAAATAAGAAATAAAATTTATTCGGGATACACAAATACATTACAAGAATTTTTATCATGCACATTGTGTAGAGAACCTGGAAAACCCAAAAAATCAGAAAAAGTGACTTATTTCCATGGGGTCCTTTTTCCTTATTTTTTTAGTATAAAGGTTTAATATTTTTTTATTATTTTTCAATGAAGATACAATAGCGAAGTGAAATTTTCCTTTTTACGGGCGTTCATCTGTTACAATGCATCTATCTGTACCCTCATCATTCACCTGTACCAGTGCTAACGGAGGGGAAAAACAGGAGACTCGTCAAACAGGGAAAACAAAACTGCAAACTTATTGGGCGATTATCCCTCATGACGTCGGGGAAAAAATGAAAGGGAAACAGTCAAGGTTAATGTTTTAGTAGCTGACCTATATTTGCTGACCCGGTACAGTGAGAGAAAAAGCAAAAACGCCAAAAAATATCATAAACTCAAGGAAAGTCAGGTTTTAGGGGGGTTTACTTTCCCAGTGTTTTAAAAATGGCCGAGTCAGCAGACCAGGTCAGGCATCAACAAACCCCCACAACCCCCCATAATTTAATTTTAGGGGGGTTTGGAGGGTAAAACCTTGATTAAACCTTTTTGGCTACCAGAATGGAAAAGGGGCTAGAAGTAATAGGTGAAGCCGGACGTGAAGTGAGTTGGGGAAGGAATGGTAAAAGGGGGTTTAAAAGAAAGGGTTTGGAAGTTAAGGGAAAAGTGAGCAGTGAAAGGGTTTTGAAGAAAAAAATTTTTCTAGTATTCAGTGGGGGTTGCTAAAGCAGATATAATGTACATGATGGAAAAGAGAAATAAATATTTTGTATATTTAAAAGAGCGAAGAAAAAAATGGCATGCATTAGGGGGGGGTACAGGTGCCATAAATTAATTTAACTTTCTTCTTCAATTCCATGAAAAAAGAAATCATCTTGGGGCTGGAAAAGGGGGAATGGAGTAACGCGCCCTGGACAGAAAACCCCAAAATTGCCATCCCCAGAAAAGTAAAAAATTCACTATCGCTGCAAGGGATGGCAACACCGCATACCCAAACCCCAAAAAAGTGGCACACAGCTCTATTGTGCCCTTTTAAATGGTAATCCAAATTAATCC
This sequence comes from Cherax quadricarinatus, assembly GCF_026875155.1. Lineage (NCBI taxonomy): Eukaryota > Metazoa > Arthropoda > Malacostraca > Decapoda > Parastacidae > Cherax > Cherax quadricarinatus. The sequence continues at coordinate 10,045,064 of NC_069450.1, read as the reverse complement.
AGGACCTCAACTATTGTCAGAGGCAAAACAACAGTAAAATGATGGTGATAATGACGGCGTAGCTAGGAATGAAAAATAAACTCCTTTTGTAATGCAACATGGGCAATGTGAACAATACGCCATTATTATCTCAAACACTACCAAAAAAGGGGCATCCTGTACTAAGTACCATGAAAAACAGAAAAGGGCACCTTAAAGTAAAATGTGTAAGGGGTGGGTGGGATGATGGAGTATGACAAATTTTAGTAAAGGGGCCAAATTCACTTTGGTGTAACAAATTTACTTTGCACGTTAAACCCCTTTGCATGATGCGATTTACCTAATTTTAATACAAATGACCCATTGCCATAATGATGATTATAATTGTTTTAAAAACAGGCCTTTACTTTTTTCATGTCAACCAAAGATCACTTCTTTCCCAAATTTCAAGGGTTTGGGTTTAGTAACAGAACGGGAGTTAATCCATTCTGAATCCCGGTTGGATGATCGGGGAGACGACGAGGGCAAAATAGAAGTTTTCAAAAAAAAACCCTTTTGATAGGAAAAGAAAGGTGGTGGAGTATGTACCACATTAAATGACTTGCTTACAACCCAAGACCTGATTTAAAAAAACAAAAAACTGGAGATTCTTGGTTTGAAGGGGCTTCCCAATCAAACCCGTTTGTGGGAATAGTTACCCCCTCCCACCCAGGACCATTCTTTGAAGACTTTTCCAAGTTTGTCCGGACATGAAAACAATTGCGAGACAAAAATACTGGCGACTTTAATATTTTTTCAAACGCAAAATAACGGCTTTTGCAAAGGGATAACAAATTCTAGGGTTTTTTTTAGTTACATCAATAATTTAATAACCAACCCGGGTACACATTCCAACCACCCCAAATGCCACTACTTTTTTAACCGCGCTGAGAACTTTTCATCAGGGGTCATACCCCAGGGCTTAGTGATCATTTCATCATTTAAATGCACCAGAAATCACTAGGATAGGGGCCTACACAGGGACAATAAAAATAGGCACCTAGAAACTAAGTAAAGAAACACGTAAATAGGCTAAAATTTTGGACTGGGGCAGAGAAACAAGTTGCACGGCGAATGATGCCCGGGAAAAATTCAAAAAAAATGTTTTCTACCCTCCTTGATAATATTGCCCAGTTAAAGGGGTTAGAAAAACGAAGAACTGAACCCCGGTGACTACTGAATATTAGATAAATGAAATTCAAACCGCGCTAAAAAGATTTTTAAAACAAACAGACAGGAATTTCAGCATAAAAAATTTTAAAGGGTGAGGGAAAAGAGAAAGAGACTTATAAAAGGAGCAAAGGCAAAGCACATTGCTCAAAAATTTTAAAGGATAAGCATAAAACCCCCAAAAACTCTGGCCAAAAACTAAAACATTGGGGTTTAACCCTTAGCCAGTAGATGGTCTAACATAGTACTCACTTCAAAAAAATGAGGTATGCCCCGAAAAATCTAAGATGCAAATTGCTTTTAATTCCCCCCAACACATCGTTGCATCAACACTTAAGTAAAAACCCCGCATCAAAAACTTTTTAACACGCTCTGTTTTTTTCAAACATACTATACCAAAAAGGGGGTAACCCCCCAAACAGTTCCAATAGTAAGTGTATCTCATGATTTTTTTCAAAAAGAACTAAGCAGGTTAAACCCAAATAAAGCACAGGGGCCCGAAACACCCGTATAAGTTCCTAAAAGGGTGCTCTGAACGTCAAACCCTAATGCTCCATAATAAAACATCAAACACCACTAATACCGCCCGGGGGGGGAAGGAGGCCAAGTTACTCCATCTTCAAGAAAATAGTAGTTGATGCATAATATAGGCCCGTTTGTAACTCAGTAAAATCCAAAAAATTTTAGAGAGGGCGGGTACCCCAAGTAGTAAGTACCTTTAAAGCAACAAATTCCCAAACTATCAATCGGGCTTTAGAAGTCACTCAACCGACACCTCCCTAATTTAAACGAGGGGTTACTGAGAACTTTAAAAGCAAAGGGGAACCCCATAGGTTTTGGGAACCCTTGACCCGCAAAAAGGGCCCTTTGATACTGTCAACCACAAAATTTTATTAAAAAACTTCAAGCTGTCGGGTGTAGGTTCGAACGGGTTTTTTGTCCACCCTTTGCAAAAAGAGACAAATTGTCAAAATCAACAAAACGGTTCAAACCCCCCCGTAACATGTGGATTCCCCAAGGGAGTATTCTGGGCCCTTATTTTTCTTATGTTATGTCAATACTGCCACAATGTCAATGCAAATCTACTGTATGCAAAACATGCCGTTTGTGTCAGGGAAAGACCCCCCAAGAATACTAATGTTTTTAACCTGGAACGGAGTCCGCACAAATGGTTTTTAAAACAACAATATTACCCCTCGGGAAACGAAGCCATTTTCTTTTGGGACAAACAAAACTGGAAGGGTAAAAAAATTTTAAGTCCAGTTAAAGGGGAGTCCATCACTTTTGGTTTCATCATAAAAAAATCTGGGGGAAACCCCTTTGCCAGCTGCAGGAGATTGAAGGGAACGTGAGTAAAGAAAGCGAATACCCGCTGAAGTTCCGGGATAGACAAGCAAGTGTCCCAACCTACTGAGGGTCGAAAGGACCCCCTTTCTTTCCTTTTACAATGCCATATGGGTTCGCTTGCTCTTCATGGGACTCGCCCTTTCAAAAGAACTGGAAAAAAAAAACTGCAAAACCCCAAAAAAAAAATCGTAAGATTCACCTGGGGCTGGGACCAAGAAACAGTAGGCCCGGGTGAATTTCACAGTTGAATTTGAAGACAGAGTAAAACAACTGAAGTTAAATCATTTTATAAAAGGGTCACAAACAGTGCCCAAAAATTTTTGCTGTCAAATTTTTTCAAGGTTTGGAACCAAAACAAAACATGTACAGGGGGGAGAGCACAACTTTGTAGTTCCCCGTCATTGGCCAGGCTTTAAACACCTTTTTTTTGTACACAATAAAGGAATGGAACAGACTCCCGCACATGTCAAAGCCAGTCATAGCATGAACCCCGTTTAAAAAAGAGGCCAAAAGGTGTCGAAAGGGGGGGAATGATTTTCTATTTTTTTGCAACATACGTGTAAAAATTTTACCCTTTTTTCCTAGTAATACCCTCGTATTGGATTCTTAATGACCCCCGGTGTAGACAGTCTTTTTTTTGATAATAAATGTTATCTTTATAAATAATAAAAAATTTATAACCTTTTTTATTTATAAAAATAAGGGAAAAAGGCCCCAAAGGAAAAAAGTCACTCTGTCTGACTTTTTTGGTTATCCCAGGGGGTTTTTCCCAACATACTGCTATGTAGAAATTCTAGTAACTGTATTTTTGTTACCTAAAAACTTACTTTTCTTGATGGCGTCAGGGGCCCGGGTTTCCCCTTGAGGTGTTATGGCAGTCGGCACTGGTTTACACTCTTGAGGTCGTTTATGGGAGTCAGGCACTGGTTCAACTTTAGGTCGTTAAGGGAGTCAGACACTGGTTTTTTCTGAGGGCGCTGATGGCATCGCACGGTTCCATCTTTGGGGCGTGCTTTTGATTTCTTCCAAGATCCTTTATTCCTTTTTTTTTCCTTAATTTGTTCCACTATTTTGTTTATTTTGAGTTTATTGTATGAAAATGCATTATTTTGCATCGTTGACATAGAAAATAATATTGGCGTCTACGCCACAGCGTCAGCCTCTCCAGAAAAAATGCTTCTCAAAATTGCCCCACACGCGGCATTTTTCTCCTGTTTTCTGTCACAAAAAATTTTACTAATATACTGTTTTTCCCCATCTTAAATTATTTCGTCAATGTAAAGTAAAAGGACCAAGAAAATTTTTGAGGGAATTCTCTAACAACTTTGACACCTTTACCCTTTAGTACCATTACTATCTCCTATTTAGAGCGGTATTAATCAGGCATGAAATTTGTCTTCCTTTACAATGCTCCTTCTTTCGGCCAGAAATCCCAGAGGGATCCCACGAGTTTTTTTTTTAGCATCGAGATACCCTTTTGTTAGATTGTTTTCGTCCACCATAAAAATTTTATACATAAATATTTTGTAACAATCCTGGAAGTGTTGTAGGGGGGCAGCCCCCCGTGGCCCGGCCATGACCAGGCCCCGTGTAACATATAACCCAAAATTACATAAAAAATAGCATATATATGTAACACAGCAAATATAAACACATATAACAGTAACAAGTATATCACACACAATATGCAATGTACACTCACACTCTAAAAACAATTTAAAGGAATTGATTATATTTCTTACTAGGGGAACTTTCATTGCTAATATTTTTAATTAAACGTCTAATTTCAAAATCTTTTTTCTCTGACAGGATTATCACAAGTTGTTATTGGCCGAGAGGATATAAGCATTTAAAAAAACCGATTTATCAGCTAGTGCGCTGCACCAAGCCCCTTCTACCGGTGACTGGGGAAAAGGCACTCGGAGGAAAGTTTCTCTTCCTAATCCTAGGTCTTCCATTCCAGCACTTCCTGCTGCACACTATACTGCCAGATCTTGCAGGGTTTTGGGTTTTATTTTGTAAACTTCAACATTTTTATCTATAGAGCAACTGTGTTTCTTCCACCAACATGACCTGTGCTTACAGCCCCGGGCCTTGCTCTACACCAAAAAGACCCGGCCACAGCCGTGGCCTGTGCTCACAACCCAAATGACCTGTGCTCTACACCAAAAATGACCCCGTGCTCTACAGCAGCGTGGGCCCGGGCTCTACCCAACATGACCTGTGCTCTACACCAACTGACCTTGCTTCAGCCGGGCCTGTGCTCTACAAACAGGCCCTTGCCTACCCAACATACCCGTTCTCACACCCCTATTTCTCTACGCACGTGGCCTGTCCTCAGTAACAGGGCCTGTGCCTTACCCAACATGACCCGGTCTTCACCAAGAAAAAGTGCTCTACCCCAACATGACCGTGCTTTTCACCAACATGCCTCGCCTACCCCAACAGACCTTGCTCTCACAAACAGATTGCCTACAAAAAAGACCTCGCTCTACACACGGGCCTGTGCTCTACACCAAACCCAGACCTTGCTCTTCACCAAAAAAAACCTGTGCTCTACCCAACATGACCCTGTGCTCTACACCAACAGACCTCTGCTCTACACAAACATGACCTGTGCTCTACACCAACATGGCCTGTGCTCTACAATAACATGACCTGTGCTCTACACCAACATGACCTGTGCTCTACACCAACGGGAACTCTGCTCTACACCAACATGACCTCTGCTCTACACCAACATGACCTCTGCTCTATACATCAACATGACCTGTGTTCTACACAAACATAACCTGTGGTCTTCACCAACATGACCTTTGCTCTACCCCAACATGACCTGTGGTCTTCACCAACATGACCTTTGCTCTACACCAACATGACTGTGCTCTACACCAACATGGCCTCTGCTCTTCACCAACATGACCTGTGCTCTGCACAAACATGACCTCTGCTCTACACCAACATGACCTCTGCTCTACAGCAGCGTGGCCTGTGCTCTACACCAACATGACCTGTGCTCTTCACCAAGATAACCTGTGCTCTACCCGAACATGACCTGTGCTCTACACCAACATGACCTCTGCTCTACACCAACATGACCTGTGCTCTACACCAACATGACCTGTGCTCTACACCAACATGGCCTGTGCTCTACAATAACATGACCTGTGCTCTACACCAACATGACCTGTGCTCTACACCAACATGACCTCTGCTCTACACCAACATGACCTCTGCTCTACACCAACATGACCTCTGCTCTACATCAACATGACCTGTGTTCTACACTAACATAACCTGTGGTCTTCACCAACATGACCTTTGCTCTACCCCAACATGACCTGTGGTCTTCACCAACATGACCTTTGCTCTACACCAACATGACATGTGCTCTACACCAACATGGCCTCTGCTCTACACCAACATGACCTGTGCTCTGCACCAACATGACCTGTGCTGTACACCAACATAGCCTGTGCTCTGCACCAACATGACCTCTGCTCTACACCAACTTGTCCCGTGCTCTACACCAACATGACCTGTGCTCTACACCAACATAGCCTGTGCTCTACACCAACATGACCTGTGCTGTGCACCAACATGACCTGTGCTCTACGCCAACTTGACCTGTGCTCTTCACCAACATGGTCTGTGCTCTACACAAATATAACCTGTGCTCTGCACCAACATGACCTGTGCTCTACACCAACATGACCTGTGGTCTACACCAACATAGCCTGTGCTCTGCACCAACATGACCTCTGCTCTACACCAACTTGTCCCGTGCTCTGCACCAACATGACCTGTGCTCTACACCAACATGACCTGTGGTCTACACCAACATGACCTGTGCTCTGCACCAACATGGCCAGTGCTCTACACCAACATGACTTGTGCTCTACACCAACATGACCTGTGCTCTACACCAACATGACCTGTGCTCTGCACCAACATGGCCAGTGCTCTACACCAACATGACCTGTGCTCTGCACCAACATGGCCTGTGCTCTACACCAACATGACCTGTGCTCTACACCAACATGACCTGTGCTCTACACCAACATGACCTGTGCTCTACACCAACATGACCTGTGCTCTGCACCAACATAACCTGTGCCCTACACCAACATGACCTGTGCTCTACACCAACATGACTCTGGGCAACAACGTGTACGTTTACGAAACTCTCTTCTGTCCTCTCAACCATCATCAGCAGGAATCAGCCAGAACTCACCTGATGTGGCTCCTGACAGCCATCAGCAGCAGGAGTCAGCTAGAACTAACCCGCTGTGACTCCCGGCAGCCATCAGCAGCAGGAGTCAGCCAGACCTAACCTGCTGTGACTCCTGGCAGCCATCAGCAACAAAAGTCAGCCAGAACTCGCCTGCTGTGACTCCTGACAGCCATCAGCAGCAGAGGTCAGCCAAAACTCACCCGCTGTGATTTCTGACAGCCATCAGCAACAGAAGTCAGCCAGAACTCGCCTGCTGTGACTCCTGACAGCCATCAGCAGCAGAAGTCAGCCAGAACTCGCCTGCTGTGACTCCCGGCAGCCATCAGCAGCGGGAGTCAGCCAGACCTAACCTGCTGTGACTCCTGGCAGCCATCAGCAACAAAAGTCAGCCAGAACTCGCCTGCTGTGACTCCTGACAGCCATCAGCAGCAGAGGTCAGCCAAAACTCACCCGCTGTGATTCCTGACAGCCATCAGCAACAGAAGTCAGCCAGAACTCCCCTGCTGTGACTCCTGACAGCCATCAGCAGCAGAAGTCAGCCAGAACTCGCCTGCTGTGACTCCCGGCAGCCATCAGCAGCGGGAGTCAGCCAGATCTAACCTGCTGTGACTCCTGGCAACCATCAGCAGCAGGAGTCAGCCAGACTTAACCTGTTGTGACTCCTGGCAGCCATCAACAACAGAAGTCAGCTAGAACTCGTCTACTGTGACTCCTGTCAGCCATCAGCAGCGGAAGTCAGCCAGAACTCGCCTGCTGTGACTCCTGGCAGCCATCAGCAGCAGGAGTTAGCCAGAACTCACCTTCTGTGACTCCTGGCAGTCATCATCATCAGAAGGAGTCAGCGAGAACTCACCTTCTGTGACTCCTGGCAGCCATCAGCAGGAGAAGTCAGCCAAAACTTACCTGCTGTGACTTTTCACAACCATCAGCAGAAGTCAGCCAGGCAGACGTGGCCCCGTCATGACTGTGAGGTGGCGACAGTGTTTACTGAGCTCTCCAGCGTCCAGCACACAACACCAGACCCACGCAGATTAATATTTGAGACTTTAATAAAGGTCCAAAGTGGACCTACAGTGCAAGAGGAGCTCTGACCCCTCATATATATTTCAACACCATGAGAAGCATCCCTCTTACCTGCCACAGGTTTGACTATTTCATGAAATCAGATTTTTGAGGAGTTTTTCTGCTCTTGCAGGACACCCGTTGGTCAGACTTTCCTCCTGACGACCTGATCAAATGGTCTTCTGTTGCTATCATCTCGCAAAACCACGTTAACATCACTACATGCCTTCCGCAGTAATTTGTGTTTTTTTTTTTCCTCTGGAAGACTTCTAGCTTTGCAAATAATTATTTTTTTTTATATCTGGTAGTAGCAGGTTTAAGAGATGACGAAGAGTTTAATGCTTCTTCACCGAGTTGATCACGTCCAAGTGTCTCTGTGAGAATACCTCTCTCTTATCTTTTACTCCAATAAATTGATATTCTTCATTATAAGATTAATTGACTGATCACTTACACGTACACAAATGCACACACACACAGGTGCTTATGTTGTCCTTGTGTCCAAGAGCAGGAAGCAAGAGTCATTGTTAGATAAGAAATGTTGAAATAGGAAAGGATAACAAGCGGGATGCCGCTGAGAGCGGTATTAGGACTTACTCCGTTTCTGAATTACAGTATGAATAACATACTTATGAGATCACAATCAAAGCTTTGAAGGTAAGCACGATTCCTCAAGTTGAACTGATGCCTTAGTTACACAGCACTTTTACAAAAATATTTTTGTTGATGGTTGTGCTGACCAAGCCACTGTTGCAGCTGGTGGTGTTATTATTTAGCAGAGCGATGGGTCCTAGCAGAGGCGGCCAAGTTCTTCAATAAGAACAGCCACATATAATACGTTTCATACATTTTTGAATGTTCAAAAGCCACAGAAAATATTATTTTAAAATTGTATTTATAAATTATAAAGTACAACTATATGCTAGTAGTCCTACTCACCAAAGCAGAATATTTTTAATCTCTGCTCGTAGAAAACTTTGACTGAGTCTTAATTTTTACAGTTAATAGTTTAAAATCTGGCTGGTATTACGTCAAAACTGTGACTGTTAGTCAGGATAGCAACATATTTTGACTTGATAAATTTCATTACAAAGAAGAGAGAGTCACTGTAATACGTTGTCCCAAAAACAGAGAGTAGTCAGAAGACAGTTTTCTGAAGACTGGGATACTTGGCTTCTGGGATTTGTTTCCCAAAGTCAGTTAGAGACGAACTTTTATGTACTAGTTTCAAACCCACATCTTCCTGCAGCTCAATAACCTCTGTTTCTATTGAAGCAACAACCCAGGCAAAAGTTGCAACAACAGGACAACCATCGTTGATGACACCAATCACTAAAGGTGCAACAACAGGACAACTATCGTTGATAACATCAATCACTAAAGGTGCAACAACAGGACAACCATCGTTGATGACATCAATCACTAAAGGTGCAACAACAGGACAACTATCGTTGATGACATCAATCACTAAAGGTGCAACAACAGGACAACCATCGTTGATGACATCAATCACTAAAGGTGCAACAACAGGACAACCATCGTTGATGACATCAATCTCAAAAGGATTCACAAGAAACTCAAACCATGGCTTTTATAGTTCCTCAGACCTGTTATCAGAATTATTATAAAGCGTTTCTAAGTTTCCTTCTTATTGTTTCAGTTTATTGTGTATAATTTGAACATCAGGAACAGCAGTTATTCTTAACTTAACGTTGGGAAAGTGGTCAAATTTCTTTGAAAAGTTTTTTCTTATTCTGAAAACTGAAAACTGATTGACCTGGTTCTGTAATAACTTTGTTCCTTCCCTGAAGTGCCATATTTAAATATTGGAGGTGATGCATAACATCTGTTAAATATTTGGAGTTGATGCTAACATCTGTAAATATTGGAAGTGATGCATAACATCTGTAAATATTGGAGTGATGCATAACATCTGTAAATATTGGAGTTGATGCGTAACTCTGTAAATATTGGAGGTGATGCATAACATCTGTAAATATTGGAGTTGATGCATAACATCTGTAAATATTGGAGGTGATGCATAACATCTGTAAATATTGGAAGTGATGCATAACATCTGTAAATATTGGAGGTGATGCATAACATCTGTAAATATTGGAGTTGATGCGTAACTCTGTAAATATTGGAGGTGATGCATATACATCTGTAAATATTGGAGGTGATGATAACATCTGTAAATATTGGAGGTGATGCATAACATCTGTAAATATTGGAGGTGATGCATAACATCTGTAAATATTGGAGGTGATGCATAACATCTGTAAATATTGGAGGTGATGCATAACATCTGTAAATATTGGAGGTGATGCATAAACTCTGTAAATATTGGAGTTGATGGCGTAACTCTGTAAATATTGGAGGTGATGCATAACATCTGTAAATATTGGAGTTGATGCGTAACTCTGTAAATATTGGAGGTGATGCATAACATCTGTAAATATTGGAGGTGGTGCATAACATCTGTAAATATTGGAGGTGATGCATAACATCTGTAAATATTGGAGTTGATGCATAACTCTGTAAATATTGGAGGTGATGTATAACTCTGTAAATATTGGAGGTGATGCATAACATCTGTAAATATTGGAGGTGATGCATAACTCTGTAAATATTGGAGTTGATGCATAACTCTGTAAATATTGGAGGTGATGTATAACTCTGTAAATATTGGAGGTGATGCATAACATCTGTAAATATTGGAGGTGATGTATAACTCTGTAAATATTGGAGGTGATGCATAACATCTGTAAATATTGGAGGTGATGCATAACTCTGTAAATATTGGAGGTGATGCATAACATCTGTAAATATTGGAGGTGATGTATAACTCTGTAAATATTGGAGGTGATGCATAACATCTGTAAATATTGGAGGTGATGCATAACATCTGTAAATATTGGAGGTGATGTATAACTCTGTAAATATTGGAGGTGATGCATAACATCTGTAAATATTGGAGGTGATGTATAACTCTGTAAATATTGGAGGTGATGCATAACATCTGTAAATTTGGAGGTGATGTATAACATCTGTAAATATTGGAGGTGATGTATAACTCTGTTAAATATTGGAGGTGATGCATAACATCTGTAAATATTGGAGTTGATGCATAACATCTGTAAATATTGGAAGTGATGCATAACATCTGTAAATATTGGAGTTGATGCGTAACTCTGTAAATATTGGAGGTAATGCATAACATCTGTAAATATCGGAGGTAATGCATAACATCTGTAAATATTGGAGTTGATGCATAACATCTGTAAATATTGGAAGTGATGCATAACATCTGTAAATATTGGAGTTGATGCGTAACTCTGTAAATATTGGAGGTAATGCATAACATCTGTAAATATCGGAGGTAATGCATAACATCTGTAAATATCGGAGGTGATGCATAACATCTGTAAATATCGGAGGTGATGCATAACATCTGTAAATATTGGAGGTGATGCATAACATCTGTAAAGAACATCAGATCCTCTACAAACTCGTGATCTTCTAGTCTGAGTATCTCTTTTTCTTTTCTTTCACGTAATCAATGATTGGGTCATAAAGAGCAACAAACTTATTCGAAAGATTGATCGTTGACAGTCATCTTACAATACAGTAGAATGAAAGCTCACTTGACGTTTCTTCAAGCTCCAGCTCCTCAATAAAATTCCTAAATCACGGTGTGCTTTTGCACTTATCCGAATGAAATTCACAAAATCTAAACGCAATTTATGACATTGTTAAATTTGAAGGTGGATGATACAATGTTCAAGGTGGATGATGCAATGCTCAAGGTGGATGATACAGTGGATGAAGAGACATTCAGGATAGTTGAGATCATGTGTCAATTGCCCAACTAGACCAGTATTTTGACCTTCCATAACTGGTACTCCGTCTGTTGCAATACTAACAAGTTTATGCAGTGGTAGTTAAGTATTTAATAAAGCTTTAAGTACATTTTTGACGTCAATACCTTTTGTGGTTTCCTTTAAGCTTATCAGGTCTAAGAATTCGTCTTTTACATTTCCATCATTTGTAACATAGCAAATATAGCCAGCTGAGGGCTATCTTGAATGTCTGAAGATTCATCCAATGCTACGCTGAAAGCCACGCAGCTTTTCAGATCACTCAAGCAGTGAACATACAAGTGTAGAACTATTTTCAGAAATTTGTCTCTCAGTAGTGCGGCGGGAGATAAGGATTTATTCTATTACCAGTTAAGTTTTGAGTTCTCTGGACCCAGAATTGCAATCACATCACTAATATTATTTTTTTCAAATTCTCCGTTACCGTAAGATAGTTTACTTCGAGCAATATTCCAAGCTATAACAAAACTAGCTTCACTAGCCAAATCACTTTGCCTATATAGGGAAAAATAGGCTGTTATGTTGAGTGATTAAATTAGATTTCAAATTTTTTTATCTTATTTTCTCGCAGTTCTGATTTAGGAGGAAATTCTGATGCAATTTTTTCATGATTATACTCATGGTGACGCTTTAAATTAGTGGCTTTAAGTGGCTGATGGTTGCATGACAGATAACGCATAGAGTTTTCTCGTCCTTAGCAGTAAAAAACAAAATAGTCCTCCCATTGTTGCTTAAACACTCTTGATAGTATTACCGTCTTGTGTCCTTCTGTTGATGGGTCATTTTAAACAAGGGCTTTATAACTTTAACTACATTAATCAGAAAAACTACTTATGTACACTGAACTACACTTGTTATGTTCCGTTACCACCGCAAGCATAACTTGTGTGTGCTGCATGAAGAGCGAGTTTAAACAGCAGTTTGGACACATAGGCAGTTAGGGTAAGATATAAACAATAGTTGGAGGGCAGATGGGCTAGTGTGAGTATAGGCAATGGGGTCGAAGATGTATGGGGTAAGTTTAAGAATATAGTGTTAATGTGTTCAGCAAAAGCTTGTAGTTACAGGAAAGTGGGTGCGGGAGGGAAGAAGAGTGATTGGTGGAATGATGTTGTAAAGAGAGTAGTAAGAGAGGAAAAGTTAGTATATGAGAGGTTTTCACAAAGTAGGTGATGTAAGGAGGGAAGAGTACATGGGGGAGAAAAAGGGGGTTAAGGGTGGTGAAGAATGAAAAAAGAGAGAAAAATGAGAGAGGGGTGAGATGTTATCAAAAAAATTTGTTAAAAAATTAAAAAAAGTTTTGGAGTGGATTAAAAAGTTGAAAAACCCTGGGAATGAATGGATTTTTTTAAAAATAGGAGGGAGAGTTTTAAATGGAGAGTTGAGGTATCGGGGAAAATTGAGGGAATATTTTGAGGAAATTTTTAAATGTTTAAAAGATGGGAACTGTGATTTGTTATGGGGAAGGGGAAAACATTTATAGGAGTGGGGAAAAACCAGTTGGAGTGTGGGGAAGTACGTGGGGCAGGGGTAGAAAGAAAAGGGGTTTTTAAAAAGCTGGGTTATGGGGTAAAGCAGAAAAAGTTAAAAGCAGGTGCGTTATAGTTTTGAGTGGTTAGTGTTTTATTTAATAAATGTATGGAAGGGGTAAGGTACCCGGGATTGGCAGAGGATTTATGTTCCTTTTTATAAAACAAAGAAAAACATAAGAAAAAAAGAAGGGGGGAACACTGCAGGAGGCCCGCTGGCCCTATAGGCAGGTCCTTTACAATTTTCCCAACAAAAATTTTTCCCACCCCAAATTTTAATGCCCCCCAAGAAATAAGCTTGATGTGAAAGTCCCACTCAAAACCAACCCCTCCCTCTGTACTTATCCAACCTAGATTTGAAACTACCCAAAGTTCCCTGCCTCAATACCCCAACTAGGTAGACTGTTCCACTCATCAACTACCCTATTTTCCAAACCAATACTTTCTCCGATGTCCTTTCTTTCTAAAAATCTAAACTTATCTAATTTAAATCCATTACTGCGCGGTTTCTCTCTTGGAGAGACATCCTCAAACCTTATTAATATCCCCTCTTTTATTAATACCTATTCTTCCCTTATACACTTCGATCAGGTCTCTCTCATTCTTCGTCTAACACGTGAATGTAACGTAAGGAGTCTTCAATCTTTTCTTCAAAGAAGAGTTCTGATGCTATGTATTATTTTAGTCATCCTACCGCCTGAATGTTTCTAAACGAATTTATGACCATTTTGTATACGGGAGACAGAACTGAGCTGCATAATCAAGGTGAGGCTCTTACTAATGATGTATAAAGCTGCAGAATGACCTCTTGGACTTCTGTTTTGCTTACACTTCTTGATATAAATCCCAGTAATCTATTTGCCTTATTACGGTATTTACGCTTAGGCCATTGCTGTCTTGGTTTAAGGAGTTGCTTGTCCCATAAAACCCCCAAGTCCTTTTTCCGTAATCTGTATGGCCTAAGTTCTATCATCATTAATTTATTAAGTACTAGGGTTATGGGCACTCCCAAGCTTCCGAACCTTGCAATTTATCTACTTTGAACTGCATCTGCCACTTTTCTGACCAAGAATAGAGTTTGTTTAAATCCTCCTGAAGTTCCCTAACATCTACGTTTGAATCAATTATCCTACCTATCTTTGTGTCATCGGCGAATTTGCTCAATCACTAGTAATTCCCCCACAGATCATTGATATAATTAAAATAACAACGGCCCAAGACTGATCCCTGTGTATCGCACTTGTTACAGATCCCCACTCCGGATTTAAACCCATTTATGGACACTCTCGCTTCCTAGTCAGTGAGCCATGACTCGATCCTCGAGAGCACTTTTTCCCCCATGCCATGAGCTGGCCACTTTGTCATAACAGTCTATCATGGTGCGGAACTCTATCAAAAGCCTTACTAAAATCTAAGTAAATAATATCAATCTTTATTGTTCACAGCCTCAAAAGCTTTCTGAAAAAGTTAAATAAATTAGTTAGACCAAGACCGGCCTCTTGTGAATCAACATGCTTGAGTATCATAATCAAGCTATGTTATCGAGATTGGCTTCTTATAATCTCACAGCTATAATTGACTCTGAGTAATTTGCCTACAATTGAGGTCAGGCTTATTGGGCTGTAATTTGACGGTAACGACTTGTCCCCCTGTTTTAAAAATAGGAGTTACATAGCCCTTCTTCCACATATCAGACACTACACCTTTGAAGAGATAAATTAAAAAATATTAGTTAATGGTTCACCAGAGTTCCATTTTGCATTCCTAAAAACCCTGAAAAAACCTCATCAGGACCCGGCGACTATTTTGCCTTCAGTCTGTCTATCTGCCTGCACAACCATCTCACTAGTGACTGGTGATTGTTTACATAATTTTATCTTCTTCTAGCCCCTGTAAAAATTAATTACTACTGGATTATTGTTAGTGTCTTCCTGTGTAAAAACTGAGAGAAATAATTATTTAAAATCAACACATTTCATCTCATTGCAGTAAGGTGCCCATAGTTTAATTTTAAGGGGACCTATCTACTTCTAACTTTTGTTCTATAAGACCTGAAAAAACTTTTTGGTATTTTTTAGAATCCCTAGCAACTTTAATTTCATAGTCCCTTTTAGCTTTTCTTATCCCCTATTTTTAATGTCCCTCTTAATGTCAATATACTGATTCATAAGATGACCCTACGCCTCTTTTTGATACGCCTATAAATACTCTTTCCTTATACCTAGTAGATATTTTGGAGCCTATTTATTCAGCCATTTTGGGTCATTTCTATTTGATCTAATTCTTTATATGGGATAAACGCTTCTTTGAGTCAGCATGTATAGTTTTCAGAAAACTGTCATATTGATAGCTCTCTTCCGTTACCCCAGTCACAGATGATAAGTGTTTCTAAGCCCACGTAACTGCTAAGCGAAATCTGGACCTTTTACTGAGTTATCGCTACTAGCGTACTTCCATTCAATGCTAAATGTATTGGACTTGTTGGTCGCTAGCACCCAGTTCCCTGAAATTTCTGAAAATTATTAACAAGGGATTCATTGTTTTGCCCATAACTAAGTCAAGCAGGTTATTTCCCCTTGTAGGTTCTGTCACAAACTCTTTCAAAAAACAATCCTGAAATACTTCTAAGAAGTCGTACGATTCTAAATTCCCATCAAGAAATTCCAATCAACATGACTAAAGTTAAAGTCTCCTAGAATTACTACATTATCGTCCTTGTGGCCTCAACAATTTCCTCCCATAGTAGTTTCACCTTGGTCCCTATCTAAGTTAAGGGGGACGGTATATCACTCCTAAATCATTTTCTCATGCCCCTCTGAAGAATTCTATCCAAACAGACCTCTGAATGGTGTTACTTCATACTTAAATACCCGTTTTTTATTGCAACAGTTCAAGCGATCTTCCGGACATACAATGCCACCGCCACCCCCCCTCCCAATACTTCTATCTTCTTGAACAATTTAAAACCCTGAATATGACATTCCGCAAGGCAAGTCCGACCTTTTTGAATTAAACCACGTCTCAGTTAAGGTGCAATACTCAGGTTACCTACACTAGCATCTAATCTCAACTCGTCCACTTATTCCAAGCACTACGGCAATTAGCATAATAAACATTGACAGACCACCTTTCTCTTTATATACCCTTCCTGCTCATTTCTATTTTCCTACTAAACCTATTACTGTCCTTATCACCCAAGGGTTCCCTGGCTTTTCAATATCTATCTCGTTCTTATTATTACTAGGTTTCCTAGACTCGTAATCATTACTACACTGGGACTTCACTGTTTTTCCTGCCAAAACCCATACCACTAACTATTCCTAGTTTAAAGTCCAACTGTCCCCTCAACTGCACAGTTGCCAGTGCTTCCATCCCCACACCTTAGATAAGTGAACCCCATTCCCTACAACATGTCATTTCTGCATAGAAGAGGTCCCATTCAATGAATGTTACCTGCATTTTCTTACAGTATTTGTGTCAGCCAGCAATTGACAACCAATTGCCCCTGGACAACATTCACTTATCCAACTCCCACTCCTTGGCAAAATACCACATGATGAGAGGTTCCCCACCCTTACTTCTAATTATTTCTATGTGCTGACCTATACCTGCTAATCAGGTCCTCACTCCTACGTCTGCCAACATCGTTGCGCTCCAGCACTGAGACAGATAATAGGATTGCTCCCATTACCTCTCATGATGTCATCCAGACGGCTAACAATATCCTCCATACCCACGCCCAGGAAAGCAAAACTCTCTGTCTCCTACTCCTGTCCTTCGAAGAGCAGAACGCCCTAATCCATATACCTAACTTGGCTATCCCCACACAACAACATATCATCTTACCTTCCTTAATGTCTTTCGTCGTGTCCGTTCCCAGTAGTCAACTCACATTCGTCGGGTAGCCACTGAGAATTAATTGCTGTTTCCCACAACAGTTCCACGGGCAGTCTCTTTCTTCTTCATGCGTTGTTCTACCTTTTCCATTCGTCTTCTTAATCGTCAAACTTCTTTCCTTCCCTGCTGTTCCAGCCACTGACACAGTTTTCCCATCTTGTGACCTATGAGGACTCAAAACAGGAGGACTACGAATCTTCTTTTTTTTCCTCGGTCAATCGCCTACAATTTCCAAATTCGTCCAACCTCAATTCTTCCTAAGCTGTTGGTAAAGTTGCTCCGATGGAGGGCATCTTGCTTCAATTCTAGAGAGCGGTCGCAAACAGCGTCTTCACAGAGCAAGATACACGTCAACACTGCGCAAATGCCAACCACACTCAGGAGCTACCTGCGCAGCACGTTCCCGCACGGCCCAAAGACGAGCGAACACTCAAAGGGGACAAAAGAGAGTGTAAAAATTATAGAGGAATAAATCATTGTGGTTATACCTGGTAAAGTGTAAGGTAGAGTTATTATTGAAAGAATTAAAATAAGACGGAGAGCAGGATAGCAGATAAAACCAGGAGGTTTTTAGATGGTAGGGTTGTATAACCAAGTGTTTGCCGTGAAATATATAGGCGATCAGTATTAGATAAGTAAAGAGGTTTCACAGCATTTTATTGATTTGGAAAAGGCGTATGACAGGGTGGATAGGGGGGCAATGTGCAGATGTTGTAAATGTAAGAAATAGGAGGAAGGTTATTGAAAGAATTAAGAGTTTTTATTTGAGGATAGCGAGGCTCAGGCTAGAATATGTAGAAAGAGGGAGAATTATTTCCCAGTAAAAAGGCCTTAGACGGGATGTGTTTATGTCACCCATAGTTGTTCAACATATTTAAAGATGGACGTTGCAGAGAAGTGAATGCTCGGGTGTTGGCAAGAGGTGTGGGGGTTTAAAAGATTAAAGATCTAATACAAAGTGGGAGTTGTCACAGTTGCCTTTGCTGATGACGCTGTTCTTTTGGGAGATTCTGAAGAGAAGTTGCAGAGGTTGGGTGATGAGTTATGGTAGGGATCATGTAATAGAAGAAAAATAAAATGAATATAGAAATGAGTAAGGGATGAGGATAACAAAAACATAGGTAACGGATGATTGGATAACAGATTGAAAGGGAGAGAGTATGGAGGACGTGAATGTATTCAGATATTTGGGGAGTGACGGTGTCAGCAATGGGTCTATGAAATGTTTGAGGTGAATCATAGAATTGAGACGAGGGGACAAAGTGAGTGGTGCACTGAGGAGTCTGTGGAGACAAAGAACTTTTATCCTTGAAGGAAAGAGGGGAAATGTATGAAGAGTATAGGTTATAACCAATGCTCTGTGCATGGGTGGTGAATCATGTAAAAAACAACAAGGAGAAGGATGGAGGCAGTGGAGATGTCATGTCCTGAGGCAATGTGTATGTGAATATAATGCAGAGATCCCTAGTTTGGAGATTAGTAGGATGTACAGGATTATCAAAAACAATTATCCAGTGGTTGACAAGGGTTATTGAGATGGTTTGAACATGTGGAGTGGAACTGGAACGAACTAGAATGACTTCGAGAGTGCATAAAACTGTAGTGGAGGGAAGGCGGGGTAGGGGTCGATCCTAGGAAAGGTTGGAGGGAGGGGGTAAAGGAGGTTTTCGTATGCGAAGGGGCATGTACTTAAGCAAGCGTGCATGAGCGTATTAGATAAGAGAGCAAATGGAGGCAAATGGTTTATAGAACTTTGACGTGCTGTTGGAGTGTATGCAAGGTAACATTTATGAAGGATTCAGAGAAACCTGCAGGCCGGACTTGAGTCCTGGAGATGGAAAGTACAGTGTCGCACTCTGAAGGAGGGGTGTTAATGATGCAGTTTTTATAACTGTAGTGCAAGCATGCCTTTGGAAAGAGAACAGTGATGGAGTGAATGATGATGAAAATTTTCCTTTTTCCGCCACCCTGCTTGGTGGGAACACAACCGTAAGATTAGTGACATTCTGTGTCATAAACGTGACACAGGTATGTAAGAATTGTAGACATGGAGTCGAAAAGTAATATACCTGTTGTGGTGATTCCTTCAAATATAGTCTTCAGATGCGTGATATAAGAGATGAACTGGCTAAAGCACAAATCAGTTAAGAACTCTGTGCTATAATCGATAGCCTGAGAACACTAAAACGTGAAGAACATCAACTACCCTTAATTAACAAAAGACAGAGGGAGACGGCACCAGTCCCACACTTCCATCTATCCTTCTTCTATCATGCAGGATGTGGTCACGTGTCAATGTAAAGTCAACAAATCCAGCAGACCCTGTAGATTCACCACTGCTGTCAAGCTTTCTCTAAGGTTACTAGTACCATTGTAAGTTTGGTATCACCTGATAAGGGGGAAAAAAAAAAGACTGAACTAAAATTAAAACTTTGCCCAGAGAGCTGTTGTCGCAACTCTACGTTATTGTGCTCCATTGGAAAACAAAAAAACATGAATTTAAAAGAAAACACACTTATTTAAATTCTCTAAAATCAACAGTAGCCATGCTAAACACTGTACATTAAAATAACTCGTAACCACATATAACGCCAGTATAGTAACGGAATTCCTGTATCTATCAACAACTCCACACTTTGTTGCCTACATAATTAAACGTGAAAAGAGTTTCAAATCAATGCAATACGCCTAGTTATCACGCTCTGAGACTACTACCTGGACCCCCACTATGTGCCTCTCCGTAATTTTGGACTACGTCTGCACCACGGCTGTCCACCTGGGACGCCACTTAGGCCTCTGTAAATGTTTGGACTACTGAGTCTGCACGACGGCTGTCCCTGCTCATCAACATTGTCAAATTACACTTCAACTCACGTCAACCCGCACCTCTCAGTTATATCCACGAACTCTGTTAACTGCTTAAAACTTCCTCACAAACTGATAGTAATATTTATCTCTATGACTCATACGAGTTTGGCGCATACAACAACAGCAACAACAACAACAACAACCAACAACAACAATTTTAATAATAATAATCATAATAATAAGAATTATAATTAATAATAATAATAATAATAATAATATAAATACAATAATAATAATAATAATAATAATAATAACAATAATAATAATAATAATAATAATAATAATAACAATAAAATAATAATAAAAACTAATAATAACATAAATGACGGTAATAATAATATTATTATTATTATTGAAAAAAATAATAAAATACTACAACTTCTAATCATAATCGACACCATGCCCAGCCCTTCTAGGGTAGGGTAGGTGCCTGAGCCCGAGCCTTTAGCTCATAAGACTGTCATTCCCATTTGCCCCCTTGGGGCGGGGATGGCAGACCAGAGAGGCCTAGCTTGTGGCTAGGCCTGGGGACAGTTGGTCCCAAAGATGAGGAGGTGCTTGTGCCTCCTCCCATGGGAGACTTAGGTCTCAGACACTCCCTAAAGAGGGAGCCAAGGCCGGGCCACCACTTGGAAAAGGCCCGGGCCGGGAGAATACCAGCGAATCTGTAATAATAATAATAATAATAATAAATTCTAATCATAATAATTAATAATAATAATAATAATACTAATCCCAGCTAGAACACATCCCAGCTAGAACACATCCCAGCTAGAACACATCCCAGCTAGAACACATCCCAGCTAGAACACATCCCAGCTAGAACACATCCCAGCTAGAACACATCCCAGCTAGAACACATCCCACTAGACACATCCCAGCTAAACACATTCCCAGCTAAGAACACATCCCAGCTAGAAGACACATACCAGCTAGAACACATCCCCAGCTAGAACACATCCCGCTAGAACACCTCCAGCTAGAACACATTCCAGCTAGAACACATCCCTCTAGAACACATCCCAGCATAGAACACATCGGAGCTAGAACACATCCCAGCTAGAATCACATCCCAGCTTAGAACACATCGGAGCTAGAACACATCGGAGGCTAGAACACATCCAGCCAGAATATCCCAGTTGTGTAATCACTCCCAGCTAGAACACATCCCAGCTATAACCTTCGGAGCCTAGAACACATCGGAGCTAGAACACATCGAGCTAGAACAGCATCCCAGCTACAGAACACATCCCAGTCTAAACACATCGAGCTGGAACACATCGGAGTGCTAGCAACACATCGAGCAAACACATCGGGAGCTAGAAACACATTCCAGCTAGAAAACACAGTCCCATTTAGAACACATCCCAGTAAGAACACATCGGAGATTACAGAAAACATCGGGAAGCTAGAACACATCTATCATCTAGCTAGAACACCCTCGAGCTAGAACACATCGAGCTAGACACACATCGAGGACTAGAACACATCGAAAGCTAGAACACACATCGAGCTAGAACACATTCCAGATAGAACACATCCCAGCTTAGGAACACATCCCAGCTAGAACACATCGGAGCTAGAACACCTCGGAGCTAGAACTCATCGTAGCTAGAACTCATCGAGCTAGAACACACGAGCTAGGAACACATCGAGCTAGAACACATCGTAAGCAGAACATGGAAATTGGAAGGCATGGACATGATTGGAGAAAGAGACTCCATTTGTAGGTACAATTTCAGTCTTGGAGAACATAAAGTAAGATCATTGGAGTGATGTATAATACAACCCACCACAGAACTTGCAAGTGTAGGCCAAGAGAGGAGTACGAAGAAAACAACAGGGTGATGGTGGACCACCGGCTGAGGTATGTGCAAGAAGAGCTCAACTCGAGCAGATGCAAAAGTTACTGGTAATGGAGGCGATTCCAACCACAGGGACGATCGACCTGGAAAACCTGTGAGCCACATGGGGTCCGACACATGGGAGCAATATGTGGATGTGGTACTTGAAAACCTCTGCATCAACATGTCAGGGACACAACTCCAGAGAGAGAGTGGGAGGAATGAGCCCGCAAGACTGGGATCTATAGGTGTTTCACCCTGAGCAGTTCAGAACATTGAGGACATCACTTAGAGAGGCCGCCTTGGAGCTAGCGATCACGTGGTTCTGTGTTTTGATTATATAGTAGAGTTACAAGTGGAGAAGGTAACAGAACTGAAGGGACAGGCCAAAACTATAAAATGGGGGACTAACACAGGTTATGAGAAACTCCTGCTGGAGGTTCAGTGGGACAGAGAAATGAATAGTGAAATCAGTAAACGGAGATGATGGAAATATGTGGCAACAAAGTGCAAGGAGGCGAGGAAAGGGTTTTGTTCCCAAGGGAAACAGACAAATACAAGGACACAGACACACAAACACGACGTCCTCAGGGTTTACCCGAAGTGTGTATAGGAGCAAAAATTACGTGCAACGCTGCAGAATGGAAAAGGTACAGGAGTCCTAGCATAGGACTCCAGAAAACATGGAGATTTAGTAGAAGAAGCCAGAAACGAGTATGCACAGATAAGGAGGGAGGCCCAGCGACAGTATGAAAACGACATAGCATCGAAAGTCAAATCTGACCCGAAACTGCTGTATAGCCACATTAGGAGGAAGACAACAGTCAAGGACCAGGTGATAAGGCTGAGGAAAGAAGGTGGAGAACTCACAAGAAACGATCAAGAGGTATGTGAGGAGCTCAACACGAGATTTAAGGAAGTATTTACAGTAGAGACAGGAAGGACTCTGGGGGGACAGACCAGATGGGGACACCAGCAAGGAATACACCAACAAGTGTTGGACGACATATATACAGATGAGGAGGAGGTGAAGAAACTGCTAAGGGACATCGATACCTCAAAGGCAATGAGACCGGACAACATCTCCCCTTGGATCCTTAGAGAGGGAGCAGATATGTTGTGCGTGCCACTTACCACAATCTTCAACACGTCCCTGGAAACTGGGCAACTACCTGAGGTATGGAAGACGGCAAATGTAGTTCCCATTTTTAAAAAAGGAGACAGAAAAGAGGCACTAAACTATAGACCTGTGTCATTGACGTGTATAGTATGCAAAGTTATGGAGAAGATTATCAGGAGGAGAGTGGTGAAGCACCTGGAATGGAACAAGAGTATAAATGCCAACCAGCACGGATTCATGGAAGGCAAATCCTGTGTCACAAACCTTCTGAAGTTTTATGATAAAATAACAGAAGTAAGACACGAGAGAGAGGGGTGGGTTGATTGCATCTTCTTGGACTGCAAGAAAGCCTTTGACACGGTTCCTCACAAGAGATTAGTGCAGAAGCTAGAGCATCAGGCGCATATAACAGGAAGGGCACTGCAATGGATCCTGACAGGGAGGCAACAACGAGTCATGGTACGTAATGATGTATCACAGTGGGCACCTGTGGCGAGCGGGGTCCCACAGGGGTCGGTCCTAGGACCAGTGCTATTTTTGGTATATGTGAACGACATGATGGAAGGGCTAGACTAAGAAGTGTCCCTGTTTGCAGATGATGTGAAGTTAATGAGGAGAATTAAATCAGATGAGGACCAGGCAGGACTTCAAAGAGACCTGGACAGACTGGACACCTGGTCCAGCAAATGGCTTTTCGAATTTAATCCTGCCGAATGCAAAGTCATGAAGATAGGGGAAGGGCACAGAAGACCACAGACAGAGTATAGGCTAGGTGGCCAAAGACTGCAAACCTCACTCAAGGAGAAAGATCTTGGGGTGAGTATAACACCGAGCATGTCTCCGGAAGCACACATCAATCAGATAACTGCTGCAGCATATGGGCGCCTGGCAAACCTGAGAACAGCATTCCGATACCTTAGTAAGGAATCGTTCAAGACACTGTACACCGTGTATGTCAGGCCCATACTGGAGTATGCAGCACCTGTTTGGAACCCGCACTTGATAAAGCACGTCAAGAAACTAGAGAAAGTACAAAGGTTTGCGACAAGGTTAGTTCCAGAGCTAAGGGGAATGTCCTATGAAGAAAAATTAAGGGAAAACGGCCTGACGACACTGGAGGACAGGAGGGTCAGGGGAGACATGATAACGACATATAAAATTCTGCGTGGAATAGACAAGGTGGACAAAGACAGGATGTTCCAGGGAGGGGACACAGAAACAAGAGGCCACAATTGGAAGTTGAAGACACAAATGAGTCAGAGAGATATTAGGAATTATTTCTTCAGTCATAGAGTTGTCAGGCAGTGGAATAGCCTAGAAAATGACGTAGTGGAGGCAGGAACCATACACAGTTTTAAGACGAGGTTTGATAAAGCTCATGGAGCGGGGAGAGAGAGGGCCCAGTAGCAACCGGTGAAGAGGCGGGGCCAGGAGCTAAGACTCGACCCCTGCAACCACAAATAGGTGAGTACAAATAGGTGAGTGAGTACATCGGAGCTAGAACACATCGGAGCTAGAACACATCGGAGCTTGAACACATCGGAGCTAGAACACATCCCAGCTAGAACACATCGCAGTAAGAACACATCGGAGCTAGAACACATCGGAGCTAGAACACATCGGAGCTAGAACACACCCCAGCTAGAACACATCCCAGCTAGAACACATCGGAGCTAGAGCACATCGGAGCTAGAACATATCCCAGCAAGGACACATCCCAGCTTGAACGCATCCCAGCTAGAACACATCCCAGCTAGAACATATCACAGCTCGAACACATCACAGCTAGAACACATCACAGCTAGAACACATCCCAGCTAGAACACATCCCAGCTAGAACACATCACAGCTAGAACACATCCCAGTTAGAGAACCTCAGAGCTTGAACACATTCCAGGTGGAGCACATCCCAGGTAAAACACATCCCAGCTAGAACACATCCCAGCTGGAACACATACGACCTGGAATACATGCCAGCTTGAACACATCCCAGCTAGAACACATCCCAGCTAGAACACATCACATCTAGATCACATCCCAGTTAGAACAACTCAGAGCTTGAAGACATCCCAGCTAGAACACATCCCAGCTAGAACACATCCCAGCTAGAACACATCCCAGCTGGAACACATCCCAGCTAGAACACATCCCAGCTAGAACACATCGGAGCTAGAACACATCGGAGCTAAAACACATCGGAGCTAGAACACATCGGAGCTAGAACACATCCCAGCTAGAACACATCCCAACTGGAACACATCCCAGCTAGAACACGTCCCAGCTAGAACACGTCCCAACTGGAACATATCCCAGCTAAAACACATCCCAACTCGAACACATCGGAGCTCGAACACATCGGAGCTCGAACACATCCCAGCTAGAACACATCCCAGCCAGAACACATCCCAGCTAGAACACATCCCAGCTAGAATATATCCCAGCTGGAAGACATCCTAGCTGGAAGACATCCTAGCTGGAAGACATCCCAGCTAGAACACATCCCACCTTGAACACATCCCAGCTAGAACACATCCCACCTGGAACACATCCCACTCTGTATTAAATCTTGCTGGTGTTTTTATCCAAACTGAGCCAAACTGAATTTGTCAGTGTCGTAGTTTTTCTCAGCTTCCATCATTACATTTGTATCAACCTCTAAAGATGGCAGAGAAATGCGGTTGTTTTTGTTTGGGTCTGACAGGAGACTGAGGGAGAATAAAGGCACCAGAACAGCGCCTTGTGCGACCTATCTTAATATTATTTGACCAATTTTACTTTTTTATTTAATATGATTCAATCTGAGCTGGTTGTTAGAAAACTGAATATTCGCTGCCCTACTTGATCTGTTACACATCTCGATTTAATTTTAAAAGCGATGATAAAATATAAATTAATGTTGCTCCAGTGTCCCATTTGCCAGATACTTTTAGAAAATTTATGTAGACCACATCTGTGTTTCTCATTGTCTATGTGACTCTGTTATAGTGATCTCGTAGTTCCT
The DNA here is from genome assembly GCF_026875155.1 of Cherax quadricarinatus. NCBI lineage: Eukaryota > Metazoa > Arthropoda > Malacostraca > Decapoda > Parastacidae > Cherax > Cherax quadricarinatus. Next base: position 10,019,093 of record NC_069450.1, on the reverse strand, counting down.
ATTCTGATGACGCTATGTTGCCTGTGTTTTTTTTTTCAAAAACAATCAAACAAATACAAGGATACAGTAACCATGCATCACTGCATCCTCTCAATGATTTTAATGGTGTGAAGTTTTTGTTGTCATTGTTTAGCTGTCTCTGTGAAGGGAAGCTGTAGACCTTGATTCTAGATCCCCCTGGGATCTCACTTAAATCTTAGCTCTCATTTTTAAACAGCTCTGAATTTACTGCTTCATCCGGACACTGTTCCTGACTGCCAAGTGTAGGATCATGTGGCTGATTTACTTCTCGATATCTGTAGAATTTGTGCCACTGCCAGATGTATTATTTGTGAGTAGGATCTAATTTAAGAAAAACTCACGATGTTCAGTGTATTACTAAGCCTTGGTTTATATTGTTCTTTTAGGATTTCGCTTATTTCTTGGTCATCATCTGTGTATTTGTTATAAGGAACCAATACTGGCTTCTACATGAGCCTTACAGTAGGCCTACTGATAAATGGTAGGCCTATCGCAACTCACCATCCCCACTTATGATGATATGTAAGACACATTTTCAACAGTCGGATGTCTTTGTTTTTTAAACGTTTCGCTTACACTATGGGCGTCTTCAGTCAAATACAGAACATGGATTAAAGGCAACAGAAGCGACGAGGTAAGGATATAATCCATCAATCAGTCTTGTTCATGTATGTTATTCATCAACTTGTCGGTATCTCATACCTTTTCAACAGTACCAGTCATGTATTTGTCTAACTCAATGAATTGTCTTCACTAGCAACACCCAGAGGATTGTTCCAGTCCTGTACAAATCTTCTGCCAGACCAGCACGGTACTACAGCCTTTCTCAATATCAACTTAATCAACTTGAACATTTGGCTCAAAGTTCTGTCGTGTTAGTTATTACTGGAACTTTATATTTCATTTATTTCTAAGTGCACTCAAGTCTAGAGTAAATAAAAGAAGGTTTGGTTATGGACTTTTATTAGGGTGACTTTATTTGTTCTAACTTTGCATACTTTGACTTTACTGAATTCGCCTTAACCTCACTTTAATTGCCTTTAGTTAAAGTTGAGTGTTGGTTGGTGAGAGGAGTGACAGAGGTTTCACTGAATCTTCACAAGAGAGTTTCCTGACGTACAGGAATCTCTCTGCCATCCTTCTATATAAGTTTTCCAGTTTATTTATGTTCATTAACACTGAGACTAGAACTGAACGGCATTAATGAGGCTTTACAAATATATGTAAAGTTGAGGTATAATTTATACTATGAACTTTACAATGAACTCGGATTTTCGTTGCATTTAGATAAAACAGGGTACAGGTGGGGCTCGAACTCATGGCCAGTGCTATAATAAAATTCATCCAGCTAGATCCATAGGAAGGTTAGCACAGCCACCACTGTGACCACAACTGCAAGTTTCTACAGATGAATCTCCCGCCAGCGTGGCCGTGACGGACTCTAGCTCAAGTCCCCTCAAAGCTGTCATGACTCACGAAATCGCAATAATAAGATTACAAACAAACCACGGTACGGGCGGTCGTGAGTCATGATGACGGCTTTGAGGGGACTTGAGCTAGAGTCCGTCACGGCCACGCTGGCGGGAGATTCATCTGTAGAAACTTGCATTTGTAGTCACAGTGGTGGCTGTGCTAACCTTCCTATGGTGTATTAATTTATCTAGTTGGATGAATTTTATTATAGCCAGCTGGCCCAGTGGCTAGCGCACTGGCCTCGAGTTTTACCACTCACTTGCCATGAGTTCGAACCCCACTCGTACCCTGGTTTGCTTATAATAGTTTGCAATGGAGCTCTAGTTAACTACAGCTCCATTTTTAAGTTGCATTCGTTATTTCATTATACGTAATTTACAAGTATCACGATTTAATTATAAGTATCGCGATTTAATCATACTTAATTTATAAGTATCACGATTTAATTATACTTAATTTATAAGTATCACGATTTTTTCATATCTCGGATTTTTTTTAAAGTGGAACACTATACTTAATGGAAATTCTGTTGCCATGCCTCGATTCAGAAATTAATTATATCCAGAGGGAAGTTCTGATCCCGTAGGTGGTCATACAGTAAACGTTCTCCTGATACATCGCGTGCTGACACATTCTTCATCAGTCACCAATGAGGAACTATCATAAGTCTGTCTGAAGTTTACACATACAACATTGTACTCACTAAGCCAGTAATATAACTTGCACTGTACCAGGCTGGCTTAGTAAGAATCCTCCAACTTGGTTTATTGCTATGCACACTAGACCTTATAAAACGGTTGAGATTCAGTGATCAGATCATGTCTTGCAGGTTACCTAACATTGCCTCTGCAATAATTATGTCAATAACTTTCCCACTGTAAGGTTTATTAGTTGGTAATTAGACATTAAAAGTCACTCTCACTGTAAACAATTGTGGTGTAGAGGTCTGGTACTCAGACCTCTACAACACAATTGTCCTCAAAGATTTGTTATGTTATACCATGAATTAAGGAAAGATAAAAGACTTCGCCTTAGGAAACAGACAAAGAAAATGTGAAAGTAATTATGTACAAGGCAGGTTAAAGGGGAAAAATAAACATGATATTAGGAGTCAGGGAAGCTCATTCACATCTTAAAGCATTGTTTCAGAGGTCATCTTAACACAGTTCATCTCGGCGTTACTTCACTGTCCTCAAAACTTTAGCAGGAGATACTAACATCAGTCACCAGTACGGACTGAACATTAAAATGGTATAAAATACCGACAGGTTGTTAGGTAAGACACATATGCAACAGTTAGATATCTTTATTTCGAAACGTTTCGCCTACACAGTAGGCTTCTTCAGTCGAGTACAGAAAAGTTGATAGAAGCAGAAGAGACTTGAAGACGATGTAATCAGTCCATCACTTTTAAAGTTTTGAGGTGGTCAGTCACTCAGTCTAGAGAAGAGCATTGTTCCATAGTCTGAAACAATATGGAGTTGAAGTGACAGGATGTAGCCTTATATAGCGCCAGGAGGTGAGACGTAGGTCACTAGTAGAACGCAGATGTTGGGAGGTCAGGTCCCTCTCAAATCCAGCCGTTCTCACTAGTAGAGGTTGTCGAAGTTGAATGCAGGTCTGTATCAAGATACCCTTGTGTTGCAGTGTCTGACAGATTGAACATTAGACTGAGTGACTGACCACCTCAAAACTTTAAGGGTGATGGACTGATTACATCGTCTTCAAGTATCTTCTGCTTCTATCAACTTTTCTGTACTCGACTGAAGAAGCCTACTGTGTAGGCGAAACGTTTCGAAATAAAGATACCTAACTGTTGCATATGTGTCTTACCTAACCACCAGTACGGATAAAGGTGGTTGTTATTTTGAACACTAACTACTACAGGAACAGAATGTTCAGTCTGCTAAACGACCCAGACAGACACCTGTAACTCGACCCTACAACCACATATAGGTGAGTACAATATAACGGAACCTTCCTACACAAAACTCATCTTATTCAATAATTACTGTAGCTGCTGGCTATACATGGGGCGAGAGTTGATAAAATATCAGTTCTCAGGTATCTTGTCATAACAATGATAATTTAATGTATCTGCATATACCTGCCTCTAACTTTTCACAATTCTACCTAGTCTACTTTAAAATTATATTCAAGGAAACTCGCATAACTGGTCAGGGTCGTACAGCGTCTGGATAATGGACGACAATCGGGTTTGATCCGGGAAAGAAGAGGTAGCTTCTATTTTTTTAATTAAGAATCTTTATCCGTAATCAGTGTTGTACCGCCTTGAAGAGTCGCTCAGTGTACAGTGTACAGTGTACTGGCTTTGTGACAGATGTGAGATACCTTCTGGCTTCACATCAGTACTGGCAGCTTACTCATGGACTACCTGTGACAACATCTTCCCAGTTTCTTATTTTATTTCTCTCTTCACATGCAGGATGTTCCAGTAGCGGCCAGTGAAGAGGCGGAGCCAGGAGCTGTGAACTGACCCCTGCAACCACAACTAGGTGAGTATATGTCTGGAACATAGTCTACTGCAAGATATGTAATTCATGTTTTTTCCCGTTCATGCAGGCGCCCAGAGGAGATTGTTGAGGAAATTAAGTGACTGTATACTGTGAAGGTTGCAACTCTCTTGATGTGTATTACTGAAGAGCAGCGGTGTATATACGCCAGGGAGTGTGTATCACAGTATATGTAAACCTTACCACGGGCGGGGTTAGAACCCGCGAACAGTCTCAAAACTCCAGACTGTCGCATTAGCTCTAACGCGACGGTCTGGAGTTTTGAGACTCTCTGATCGCGGGTTTTAACCACGTTTGTGGTAAGGTTTGTTTGCAATCGTGTCATTACGATTTCGTGAGACACAGTATATGTATTCGTAGAGTAATACATTTTGATACTTTATCCATTCCATTGCTCTGCTAGATGTATATTATATTTACAGGTAAGAGATCTGCTAAGGAATATTTGCACGAATTTCATTTACGCTGTTTATTTTATATGCCAAGAGATGCTATATACATAAACCGGTAAGCCAGCGAAAGGCCTCGGTGAGTTGACCAAAAGCTCCAGCTATGGGTCATCATATGACTAAGACCCGCATTAGGAAACAATTGTCCTGTTTCCTGACAAAGCAGGAGAGCCTCAACCCCCAGAATGCCACCCAATACAGTCGACTAACACTCAGGTGCCAACTTTCACCTAGGTGAAGGGAAATAAAAAGGTGTTAGAGACTTGTTGAATCATTTCTGCCCGTCTCTTTCTGGAAATTATCTGCTGACTGTTCAGACGAAAGTTGTCAAGGTTGTGCTGAACACCGCGTTTCATCTAATGCAGGTTCAACATGCTCGTCTTCTCAAGTTTCAAAGTGAGCATGTTCGAGTGACTGGTATTGTCTGAGTGGGCCAGAGTGAAGCTGAGTTGGATAGTACAATTGAAACTGAGTAGTTCGTGGTTTTGATAGCAGAATAAGATAGTGTGACTGGAAGTGTGACAGAGTGGACCAGGGTAGGACTGAATTGTCCACCTGCAGTCGGTTCCGGGGATCATCTCCCGGGATCAACCGAGCTTCCTGGCTGATGACCTGATCAATCAAGCTATTTGTTCCAGCAGCACGTAGGCCACAGTAAATACTTAAGCTCGACTGAGAGGGTCAGGGTAGGGCTGAGTGAGTACGATACCATGGCAGGGATTGCGTAGTTCAGGGTAAAACTAGCCAAGTGAGAAAAAATCAATGAGTTAAAGAAACTGATCGACTGGAATAGACTGACTGTGTATATTCTAATAAATTCGTCTGAACGAGACACCCAGAGATTGAAAAGTAGACTGATCAAACCTTATTTCTTATGTAATATTGAAAATGGGTTGGGCAAATATTTTGTTAGTGGATTTGGGTATGAGAAAGACCTGCCTAGTATGGGCCAGTAGGCCTTCTGAAGTGTACCTCCTTTCTTATGTTCTTATATAGTGAGAGAGTTAGGAACACTGAGGAATTAACACAGACACACAGACACAAACACACACACAAACACACACACACACACACACACACACACACACACACACACACACACACACACACACACACACACACACACACACACACACACACACACACACACACACATTCTAAACAAAGAGTGGCTGAAGGAAGTAAGCAATAGACAGATACAGACGTTGAAGAGAAAATAGAAGGAGACAGCATGAGACAGATGCTGGAGAGACTGGGAAGACAGAGCATCTTAGACTCTACCTGCCCTACAAGTGCCGCCAGCATCATATCTCACTCCAACTGACCTTTAAATGTCAGTCTTAACGTAGGATCCCAAGACACTTTCCTCACTGAAAGGTCCCTGAGTGACCTTCATAGCTAGGAAATTGCTAGACAAGAGCAAATGACACTCTGTAAGGCTTTAAACAATTATAACATTATTGATGATAATAATTTAAAAATAATAAAAATAATAATAATAATAATAATAATAATAATAATAATAAATAATAATAATAATAATAATAATAATAAAAATAATAATAATAATAGGTAGTAGGTTGGTAGACAGCAACCACCCAGGGAGGTACTACCGTCCTGTGGGAGTAGGTTGGTAGATAGCAACCACCCTGGGAGGTACTACCGTCCTGTGGTAGTAGGTTGGTAGACAGCAACCGCCAAAGGAGGTACTACCGTCCTGTGGTAGTAGGTTGGTAGACAGCAACCACCCAGGGAGGCACTACCGTCTTGTCGTAGTAGGCTGGTAGACAGCAACCACCCAGGGAGGTACTACCGTCCTGTGGGAGTAGGTTGGTAGACAGCAACCACCCAGGGAGGTACTACCGTCCTGTGGTAGTAGGTTGGTAGACAGCAACCACCCAGGGAGGTACTACCGTCCTGTGGGAGTAGGTTGGTAGAAAAGAATCTTACCTTCCTAGGCCATGTGTGTCGTAAGAGGCGACTAAAATGCCGGAAGCAATGGGCTAATAACCCTTTCTTCTGTATAATTACTAAAAATAAGAAAAACTTTATAAAGCTGGAATGTTTGAATGTGAGTGGATGTAGTGTAGATGATAAGAAAGAGATGATTGACAGTGATATGAATGAAAAGTTGAATGTCCTAGCTCAAAGAGAAACAAAACTGAAAGGGGGAAGGGGAGTTTCAGTGGGGAGAAATAAATGGGATTAGGTCAGGAGTATTGGAGAGGGTTAGAGCTAAGGAAGGAGGAGCAATAATGTTGAAGGATCAGTTATGGAAGGAGAAGAGGGAATGTAAATTCATATATTCAAGGATTGTGTGGATTAAAATAAGGTTTGGATGCAAAAAGTGGGTTATAATAAGCATTTTTACATCTGGAGAAGCGAGGAGTAAACGCAAAAGATAATTTGGGAGATGTTAAGTGAGTGTTTAAGAAGTTTTGAACCAAGTGAGAGAGTAACTGTGGAAGGGGACATGAATGCTCAAGTAGGTGAAACGGTTACAGAGGGCGTGGAATGTAAGTTTGGGGTGCCAGGGGTAAACGATAATGGGAATGGGGGCTTTGAACTTTTTACAGAAAGGGATTTGGTAATAGGTAATACATATTTTAAGAAAAAAAAAATGATAAATAAGCATACAAGATATGATATAAGGCATAGTGACAGTAGTTTGTTGGACTAGATATATTGGTAAATATAAGACTGATGGGTAGACTTCAGGATGTGCATGTTTATAGAGTTTAAGCTACACTGAGAGTAAAAGGTAGACGGGATACAAGGAAAATGGCATCAGCAAGTAAGAGAGAGGTGAAGGTTTATAAACTAAAGGAGGAGGCAGTTAGGGTAAGATTTAAGCAACTATTGGAGGATAGATGGGCTAGTGAGAGTATAGGCAATGGAGTAGAAGATGTATGGGGTAAATTTAAAAATATAGTGTTAGAGTGTTCAGCAGAAGCTTGTGGTTACAGAAAAGTGGGTGTGGGAGAGAAGAAGAGCGATTGGTGGAATGATGATGTAAAGAGAGAAAAAAATAGTATATGAGACATTTCTACAAAGTATAAGTGATACAAGGAAGGAGGAGTATATGGAGAGAGAAAAAAGAGGTTAAGAGAGTGGTGAAGAAATGTAAAAGGATCACATATGGGAAAGTTGGTGAAGTGCTATCAACTAATTTTGCTGAGAATTACAAAATTTTTTTGAGTGAGATTAATAAGTCGAGAAAACCTAGAGAAAAATGGATTTGACAGTTAAAAGTAGGAGAGGAGAGTTATATGATAGAGAGTTAAAGGTATCAGGTAGATGGAGAAAATATTTTGAGGAATTGTTAAATGTTGATGAAGATAGGGAAGCTGTGATTTCGTGCATTGGGCAGGAAGGAATAACATCTTGTAGGAATGAGGAAAAGCCAGTTGTGAGTGTGGGGGAAGTGTGTGAGGCAGTGGGTAGAATGAAAGGGAGTAAAGCTGCTGGGATTGATGGAATAAAAAACGGGAATGTTAAAATCAGGTGGGAATAAAATTTTGGAAGAGGCGAAGGTACCTAGGGATATGCAGAGAGCATGCATAGTTCCTTTGTATAAACACAAAGGAGACAAAGGAGAGCGTAAAAAAGTTATAGGGAATAAGCCTGTTGAGTATACCTGGTAAAGTGTATGGTATAGTTAATACCGAAAGAGTTAAGAGTAAAATGGAGAGCAAGATTGCAAATGAACAGTGATGCATATAGGTGAAAAGTAATTAGGTAAGGGTAAAGAAGTTTTCGTTGCATTTATAGAGTTCGAAAATACCTGATAGGGTGGATAAGGACGCAATATGGTAGATGGTTCAAATGTATGGAATAGGTGGTAGGTTACTGGAAGCAGTTAAGAGTTTATATGAGGACAGCAAGGCTCAGTTAAAAAATGTAGGAGAGAGGGAGATTATTTCCCAGTAAAAGTAGGCCTTAGACAGGGATATGTGATGTCACTATGGTTGTTCAACATATTTATAGATGAGGTTGTAAGAGAAATTAATGCTCGAGTGTCAGCAAGAGGTGTGGGATTCAGAGATAAAGAATCTAACACAAAGTGGGAGTTTTCACAGCTGGTGTTTGCTGATGATTATGTGCTTTTGGGAGATTCTGAAGAGAAGTTGCAGAGGTTAGTGGACTAGTTTGGAAGTGTATGTAAAGGAAGGAAATTTAAAGTGAACATAGGAAGGAACAAGGTGATGAGGATAACAATAAATTTAGGTAATGAAAGACTGGATATCAGATTGGAGGGAGGGAGCATGGAGAAAGTGAATGTATTCATATATCTGGGATTGGACCGGTCAGCAGATGGGTCTATAAAACATGAAGTGAATCATAGAACTGACGAGGAAAAAATGGCGAAGGGTGCACTGAGGAGTCTGTAGAGACAAAGAACATTATCCATGGAAGCAAAGAGAGGTATGTGTAAGAGTATAGTGGTAACAATGCTCTTATATAGGTGTCAGAGAAGCATGGATGGTGAATGTTGCAACAAGAAGATGGCTGGGCGTTTCTGAGGGCAATGTGCAGTGTGAATATAATACAGAGAATCCATAGCTTGGAGATTAGGTGGTGCGGGATTTCTAAAAGTATTATCCACAGGCTGATGAGGTGGTTCGGACATTTAGAGAAGATGAAACAAAATAGAATGACTTTAAGGCGTATAAATCTGTAGTGGAAGGAAGGCAGGGTAGAGGTCATCCTAGGAAAGGATAGTTGGAGTAAAGGAGGTTTTGTGTGCGAGTGGCTTGGACTTCTAGCAGGCGTGTGTGAGCATGTTAGGAGAGAGTGGAGACCAATGGTTTTTATGACTTGACGTGCTGTTGGAGAGTGAGCAAAGTAACATTTATGAAGAGATTCAGAGAAATTGGTTAGCCGGACTTGAGTCCTGGAGGAGGGAAGTACAGTGCCTGCACTCTGAAGAAGGGGTGTTGATATGTTGCAGTTTTTTAACTGTAGTGTGATTGTACCTCAGGCAAGACAGTGATGGAATGAATGATGATGAAAGTGTTTCTTCTGTTTTCGAGTCACCCTGCTTTGGTGGGAAACGGCTGATGCATTAATAAAAAAATATAATAATAATAATAATAATAATAATAATAATAATAATAATAATAATAATAATAATAATAATAATAATAATAATAATAATAATAATAATAATAATAACAATAATAATAATAATAATAATAATGACAATAAAATAATAATAATTATTATTATTACTACTACCACTAGTAATAATAATAAAAGTGTTTTGGTCACTGTGCTAAACCAGAAAGGTATCCCCGTGTCTCACAAGCCCAGCAGCGTCTTCCACATCAATACACACGACGGTAAGAGTGCAAGGTGCTCATACAAATATAATTCAGCAAAATATAAAAACATGTAAGAGTGTACTCACCGATGTGGTCTTGCAGCACCCCCCCCCCCCCCCCCCCCCCCGCACCCCCCCCCCCCCCCCGCACCCCCCCCCCCCCCGCAACCCCCCCATCACCAGTTCTTCCACAAGAGGTAAAGTGGACCTACATATGCTAAAATAAATCAAGCGTTTAATATGTATATGATTGTTATTTAGGCTTTGGCAGCATAATGTTATTTTTTTTACAATGGTCTTGAGGCACGTAGAAGTTATGGGCTCAAAAAAAAAAAAAAAAAGATTATGTGTATTAAACCCAGAATAACCAAATAAATTCCCGAACTGTGTCTCATTTCCCAGTTATATCACAGAAACAAATTTGATTAATATAATTGGCATATTAAAACTTTCTCCAGCTTAAAATCAATGTGAAGCTTCCTTTGAGGAAAACACATGAGACTTGAAAGTTTCAAGCTGACCGGATGATGCATTCTACATGTTAATGAACGTTCTTAAAAAAAAAATTGCATATATACAGCGTGAATCCGAAAAAAAATGTTATATCTATTTCATAAGATATTCTTCAGAAAAGTTTTATTTTTTAAGCAAGGGTAAGCGCTAAATCAGTAGGGGTTCTATAGCGGCTGGGTAACAGGAGGCAGTCACATTTGATCCAAGACAGTGAAAGATAAGTCCAGCTGCTTGGATCAAGAGGCCCTCAACAGCATTAAGACACTCACTGAGTGTCTTAATTGCACGGAAACCAATTTTTCGAATGGTCTGTAAAAAATTGAGCAGAGGGCACTTGCACCTGAACCTTCAGTTAATGATAGTTAACCAGGGTTGGAAGTCTGAGCCGATGGAGTAAGTTAGTGGAAGAGAAGAACACTGTAGCTACCCAAAACTGGATTAAGTTTTATGGGCTGCAGCCCAGGGTCCTCCACCAACTGGAGGGCCTCCAGGAGCTGCAGCCCAGGGTCCTCTGCCAGCTGGAGGGCCTCCAGGAGCTGCAGCCCAGGGTCCTCCGCCAGCTGGAGGGCCTCCAGGAGCTGCAGCCCGGGGTCCTCTGCCAGCTCGGTATACGTCCGCTTTGGAAAAAGTCTGGAAGCGAAAATTTTTGCTTGGTATACGACCTTTGTTTGGAATACGACCCGCATGCTAAAACTTGTGACGAAACAGGCCTGTTTTGGAAGGAAATGCCTAACAGGGCCTATATTACACAAGAGGAGAAGGCATTACCAGGACACAAGACAATGATGAATAGGTTAACTCTCTTGTTCTGTACCAGTGCAAATGGAAATTACAAACTGAAGCCTTAACTGATCTACCACTCTGAAACCCGAGGGCCTTTAAAAAAACACAACGTGTAGAAAACTCAGTTACCTGTGATGTGGAGGTCAAACAGCAAGGCTTGGGTAACCAGAGAATATTTCAGCAAATGGTTTATTGTTGTGTTTAGGCCAAGTGTAAAAAGTTATTTAGAGAAGAAAACCCTGCCTCTGAAAGCCCTCCTCATAATGGACAATGCTCCAGCTCACCCTTCAAGCTTGCAGGACTATGTACTGTCAGAGTTTGACTTCATCACTGTAAAGTTTCTCCCCCCTAACACAACTCCTTTCATTCAGCCCATGGATCAGCAGCTCAACAGTAAATTCAAGAAACTCTACACTAAAGCACTATTCCAGAGGTGCTTTGAAGTGACCTCTGAGACAGAGTTAACCCTGATAGAGTTTTGGAAAGATCACTTTACTATCGCCCATTGCATAACTCTCATTGACAAAGCCTGGCAGAACAATGAACTCTGCTTGGAGGAATTTGTGGCCAGAAGCAGTGGCTGAAAGGTACTTTGAGGGCTTTGGGGTTATGTCTATAGTGGAGGATAATGTCTTTCTTTGAGGGCCATGGGTCTGGATGTGAGTGATGGTCATGTGGAGGAGTTGGGGGAGGGGCACAAGGAAGAGCTGACCACTGAGGAGCTGCAGGAACTTGAGAAGGAGGAGCACAAGACTTAAGATGGATGCACTCTCTTCAGGCTCGGAAGAGGAGATAGAGGAAGCCCCTACTTCATTAATCAAGGAAATCTTTGCCAAAACATTGCAGAGAAGTACCACCCCACAACAGCCCAAACAAACCGTAATAGTATCGTCTGGGATGACCAGAAAATGTCACATTTCCGAAACATCCTGAAGAGAAAGCGGAAGCAAAGTTCTTTGGACAGATTTTTTTGTAAAAGTCAAACCTGGCGAGCTTCAACCAGGTCCAAACAGGGAAAAGAGACAAAAGAGAGAAGGGGAGTCTCCTTCCTAACAACATTTCCTCCTCCTCCTCCCTTCTCAGCACTATCCTAGTAGCCGCTCGACTCTTGTCAGCAAAGTAGAGTGAGGTTAAATTTGCAATTATTTCATCTAATCCCTTTGTATTTAATTACATATTTTAGTATTAAGCAGTGTTTAAATTATTTTATACAACCCCATCAATGTATAATATGCCAATTACAATAGGATTTTTTTTTCATGGGAACGGATTAATCGTTTTCCCTATATTTCTTAAGGGAAAATTCGTTTGGTATACGTCCTGTTTGGTATAAGTCCAAGGTCCTGGAACGGGTTAAGTACTTATACCGAGGTACCACTGTAGTTTGTTATTACATCACGTATGTGATGAGCTCTTGACCCTTGTGATTATTTTTTTCCTTTTGAAAATATCACTGGGGCCTCACAGTACCTGTAGCTCAGGGGCCTCACAGTACCTGTAGCCCAGGGGCCTCACAGTACCTGTAGCCCAGGGGCCTCACAGTACCTGTAGCCCAGGGGCCTCACAGTACCTGTAGCCCAGGGGCCTCACAGTACCTGTAGCTCAGGGGCCTCACAGTACCTGTAGCCCAGGGGCCTCACAGTACCTGTAGCCCAGGGGCCTCACAGTACCTGTAGCCCAGGGGCCTCACAGTACCTGTAAGCTCAGGGGCCTCACAGTACCTGTAGCTCAGGGCCTCACAGTACCTGTAGCCCAGGGGCCTCACAGTACCTGTAGCCCAGGGCCTCACAGTACCTGTAGCTCAGGGGCCTCACAGTACCTGTAGCCCAGGGGCCTCACAGTACCTGTAGCCCAGGGGCCTCACAGTACCTGTAGCTCAGGGGCCTCACAGTACCTGTAGCCCAGGGGCCTCACAGTACCTGTAGCTCAGGGGCCTCACAGTACCTGTAGCTCAGGGGCCTCACAGTACCTGTAGCCCAGGGCCTCACAGTACCTGTAGCTCAGGGGCCTCACAGTACCTGTAGCCCAGGGGCCTCACAGTACCTGTAGCTCAGGGGCCTCACAGTACCTGTAGCCCAGGGGCCTCACAGTACCTGTAGCCCAGGGCCTCACAGTACCTGTAGCCCAGGGCCTCACAGTACCTGTAGCCCAGGGGCCTCACAGTACCTGTAGCCCAGGGGCCTCACAGTACCTGTAGCCCAGGGGCCTCACAGTACCTGTAGCTCAGGGGCCTCACAGCACCTGTAGCCCAGGGGCCTCACAGTACCTGTAGCCCAGGGGCCTCACAGTACCTGTAGCCCAGGGGCCTCACAGTACCTGTAGCCCAGGGGCCTCACAGTACCTGTAGCCCAGGGCCTCACTGTAACCTGTAGCCCAGGGGTCTCACAGCACCTGTAGCCCAGGGGCCTCATAGTACCTGTAGCCCAGGGGCCTCACAGTACCTGTAGCTCAGGGGCCTCACAGTACCTGTAGCTCAGGGGCCTCACAGTACCTGTAGCTCAGGGGCCTCACAGTACCTGTAGCTCAGGGGCCTCACAGTACCTGTAGCTCAGGGCCTCACAGTACCTGTAGCTCAGGGCCTCACAGTACCTGTAACTCAGGGGTCTCACAGTACCTGTAGCTCTGGGGCCTCACAGTACCTGTAACTCAGGGGCCTCACAGTACCTGTAGCTCAGGGGCCTCACAGTACCTGTAACTCAGGGGCCTCACAGTACCTGTAGCTCAGGGCCTCACAGTACCTGTAACTCAGGGGCCTCACAGTACCTGTAGCTCAGGGGCCTCACAGTACCTGTAACTCAGGGGCCTCACAGTACCTGTAGCTCAGGGCCTCACAGTACCTGTAACTCAGGGGCCTCACAGTACCTGTAACTCAGGGGCCTCACAGTACCTGTAACTCAGGGGCCTCACAGTACCTGTAGCTCAGGGGCCTCACAGTACCTGTAACTCAGGGGCCTCACAGTACCTGTAGCTCAGGGCCTCACAGTACCTGTAACTCAGGGCCTCACAGTACCTGTAGCTCAGGGGCCTCACAGTACCTGTAACTCAGGGGCCTCACAGTACCTGTAGCTCAGGGGCCTCACAGTACCTGTAGCTCAGGGGCCTCACAGTACCTGTAGCTCAGGGGCCTCACAGTACCTGTAACTCAGGGGCCTCACAGTACCTGTAACTCAGGGCCCTCACAGTACCTGTAGCTCAGGGGCCTCACAGTACCTGTAACTCAGGGGCCTCACAGTACCTGTAACTCAGGGCCTCACAGTACCTGTAACTCAGGGGCCTCACAGTACCTGTAGCTCAGGGGCCTCACAGTACCTGTAACTCAGGGGCCTCACAGTACCTGTAGCTCAGGGGCCTCACAGTACCTGTAGCTCAGGGGCCTCACAGTACCTGTAGCTCAGGGCCTCACAGTACCTGTAGCTCAGGGGCCTCACAGTACCTTAGCCCAGGGCCTCACAGTACCTGTAGCTCAGGGGCCTCACAGTACCTGTAGCCCAGGGGCATCACAGTACCTGTAACTCAGGGGCCTCACAGTACCTGTAGCTCAGGGCCTCACAGTACCTGTAGCTCAGGGGCCTCACAGTACCTGTAGCTCAGGGGCCTCACAGTACCTGTAGCTCAGGGGCCTCACAGTACCTGTAACTCAGGGGCCTCACAGTACCTGTAGCTCAGGGGCCTCACAGTACCTGTAGCTCAGGGGCCTCACAGTACCTGTAGCTCAGGGGCCTCACAGTACCTGTAGCTCAGGGGCCTCACAGTACCTGTAGCTCAGGGGCCTCACAGTACCTGTAGCCCAGGGGCCTCACAGTACCTGTAGCTCAGGGGCCTCACAGTACCTGTAGCTCAGGGCCTCACAGTACCTGTAGCTCAGGGCCTCACAGTACCTGTAGCCCAGGGGCCTCACAGTACCTGTAGCCCAGGGGCCTCACAGTACCTGTAGCCCAGGGGCCTCACAGTACCTGTAGCTCAGGGGCCTCACAGTACCTGTAGCCCAGGGGCCTCACAGTACCTGTAGCCCAGGGGCCTCACAGTACCTGTAGCCCAGGGGCCTCACAGTACCTGTAGCTCAGGGGCCTCACAGTACCTGTAGCTCAGGGGCCTCACAGTACCTGTAGCCCAGGGGCCTCACAGTACCTGTAGCCCAGGGGCCTCACAGTACCTGTAGCTCAGGGGCCTCACAGTACCTGTAGCCCAGGGGCCTCACAGTACCTGTAGCCCAGGGGCCTCACAGTACCTGTAGCTCAGGGGCCTCACAGTACCTGTAGCCCAGGGGCCTCACAGTACCTGTAGCTCAGGGCCTCACAGTACCTGTAGCTCAGGGGCCTCACAGTACCTGTAGCCCAGGGGCCTCACAGTACCTGTAGCTCAGGGGCCTCACAGTACCTGTAGCCCAGGGGCCTCACAGTACCTGTAGCTCAGGGGCCTCACAGTACCTGTAGCCCAGGGGCCTCACAGTACCTGTAGCCCAGGGCCTCACAGTACCTGTAGCCCAGGGGCCTCACAGTACCTGTAGCCCAGGGGCCTCACAGTACCTGTAGCCCAGGGGCCTCACAGTACCTGTAGCCCAGGGGCCTCACAGTACCTGTAGCTCAGGGGCCTCACAGCACCTGTAGCCCAGGGGCCTCACAGTACCTGTAGCCCAGGGGCCTCACAGTACCTGTAGCCCAGGGGCCTCACAGTACCTGTAGCCCAGGGGCCTCACAGTACCTGTAGCCCAGGGGCCTCACTGTACCTGTAGCCCAGGGGTCTCACAGCACCTGTAGCCCAGGGGCCTCATAGTACCTGTAGCCCAGGGGCCTCACAGTACCTGTAGCTCAGGGGCCTCACAGTACCTGTAGCTCAGGGGCCTCACAGTACCTGTAGCTCAGGGGCCTCACAGTACCTGTAGCTCAGGGGCCTCACAGTACCTGTAGCTCAGGGGCCTCACAGTACCTGTAGCTCAGGGCCTCACAGTACCTGTAACTCAGGGTCTCACAGTACCTGTAGCTCAGGGGCCTCACAGTACCTGTAACTCAGGGGCCTCACAGTACCTGTAGCTCAGGGGCCTCACAGTACCTGTAACTCAGGGGCCTCACAGTACCTGTAGCCAGGGCCTCACAGTACCTGTAACTCAGGGGCCTCACAGTACCTGTAGCTCAGGGCCTCACAGTACCTGTAACTCAGGGGCCTCACAGTACCTGTAGCTCAGGGGCCTCACAGTACCTGTAACTCAGGGGCCTCACAGTACCTGTAACTCAGGGGCCTCACAGTACCTGTAACTCAGGGGCCTCACAGTACCTGTAGCTCAGGGGCCTCACAGTACCTGTAACTCAGGGGCCTCACAGTACCTGTAGCTCAGGGGCCTCACAGTACCTGTAACTCAGGGGCCTCACAGTACCTGTAGCTCAGGGGCCTCACAGTACCTGTAACTCAGGGGCCTCACAGTACCTGTAGCTCAGGGGCCTCACAGTACCTGTAGCTCAGGGGCCTCACAGTACCTGTAGCTCAGGGGCCTCACAGTACCTGTAACTCAGGGGCCTCACAGTACCTGTAACTCAGGGGCCTCACAGTACCTGTAGCTCAGGGCCTCACAGTACCTGTAACTCAGGGCCTCACAGTACCTGTAACTCAGGGGCCTCACAGTACCTGTAACTCAGGGGCCTCACAGTACCTGTAGCTCAGGGGCCTCACAGTACCTGTAACTCAGGGCCTCACAGTACCTGTAGCTCAGGGGCCTCACAGTACCTGTAGCTCAGGGGCCTCACAGTACCTGTAGCTCAGGGGCCTCACAGTACCTGTAGCTCAGGGGCCTCACAGTACCTGTAGCCCAGGGGCCTCACAGTACCTGTAGCTCAGGGGCCTCACAGTACCTGTAGCCCAGGGGCATCACAGTACCTGTAACTCAGGGGCCTCACAGTACCTGTAGCTCAGGGGCCTCACAGTACCTGTAGCTCAGGGGTCTCACAGTACCTGTAGCTCAGGGGCCTCACAGTACCTGTAGCTCAGGGGCCTCACAGTACCTGTAACTCAGGGGCCTCACAGTACCTGTAGCTCAGGGGCCTCACAGTACCTGTAGCTCAGGGGCCTCACAGTACCTGTAGCTCAGGGGCCTCACAGTACCTGTAGCTCAGGGGCCTCACAGTACCTGTAGCTCAGGGGCCTCACAGTACCTGTAGCCCAGGGGCCTCACAGTACCTGTAACTCAGGGGCCTCACAGTACCTGTAGCTCAGGGGCCTCACAGTACCTGTAGCTCAGGGGCCTCACAGTACCTGTAGCTCAGGGGCCTCACAGTACCTGTAGCTCAGGGGCCTCACAGTACCTGTAGCTCAGGGGCCTCACAGTACCTGTAGCTCAGGGGCCTCACAGTACCTGTAGCTCAGGGGCCTCACAGTACCTGTAGCTCAGGGGCCTCACAGTACCTGTAGCTCAGGGGCCTCACAGTACCTGTAGCTCAGGGGCCTCACAGTACCTGTAGCTCAGGGGCCTCACAGTACCAATAGCTCAGGGCCTCACAGTACCTGTAGCTCAGGGGCCTCACAGTACCTGTAGCTCAGGGGCCTCACAGTACCTGTAGCTCAGGGGCCTCACAGTACCAATAGCTCAGGGGCCTCACAGTACCTGTAGCTCAGGGGCCTCACAGTACCTGTAGCTCAGGGGCCTCACAGTACCTGTAGCTCAGGGGCCTCACAGTACCAATAGCTCAGGGGCCTCACAGTACCTGTAGCTCAGGGGCCTCACAGTACCTGTAGCTCAGGGGCCTCACAGTACCTGTAGCTCAGGTTACTTTCCTGACCATAAGATGCATCAGATATTATACTCTGAAGTCATTAACAAGAGGAACAATGAAATATATTAGCGTGGTTTAACGAGAAAAAAACTCACTCTGTTTTGCAGATAAAACTGACTGATGTTTACCAATATGTTTTAATGTTAGTGTCTACTGGTGAATGTTTGAAGCCCAGTACCTGAGTGGTGTATTAATGTAATCATACCAGGAGGCTGGGAATGGGTTCTTTAACTCGGGTCACAGTACAACTGCACATCCCCATTGCTTCAAGAATTTTTCCTTAGTTACCGTACACCAGAGATGAATATTTTTTTTTAGGCAGTTAGATGAAACTCTCATGTTAAGAACAAAATAAAAACGAAAACTTCGAGACTGTGAGAACGACCACAAGAGGTCTCTAGTTATTATATGAAAATCAGTTTATTAAATAAAAATAGAAGTGTTTCGGTGGTCGTGAGATCCTAGAAAGATTCTCCACATTTTATAAAGTCAGTCAACTCTACCTCAGTGACACACAGAAGGAATAGTGCAGGGTGGGCAGGAAATTTCATTGCAATAAGTTATAAAAATATTCACGTGTGTGTGTGTGTGTGTGTGTGTGTGTGTGTGTGTGTGTGTGTGTGTGTGTGTGTGTGTGTGTGTGTGTGTGTGTGTGTGTGTGTGTGTGTGAGTATGTGTGTGTGAATGCGTTGCTGTAAGTTCATGTGTTCCTGACTTCCTGGAGTCTACCTTAAGAGTGTTCCGGGGGTTAACGCACCCGCGGTCCAGTCCGTGACCAAGCCTCCTGGAGGATGAAAGAATGATCATCCAGGTTGTTACTGCTGGCAACACGCAGACTTTAGAAACCTATCCTGATACTTCTTTAGGATATCTATTGGTCTATTGGTAATACTCCTTATGTATGATGAGAGGCTGTTGAATAGTCTTGGATCCCTTACATTTATTCTGTGACCTTTCATTGTACTAACGGCACCCCTGGTTTTCACTGGTGGGATATTACCAAGCCTTTGCCTTCGTAGACACTGATTTTCCTGGTGTAAATTAGGGTTATGTTTTTCCTGCATTTGAAAGAGTAAAATTCAAGGAACTTTAAGCGTTACCAGTAATTAAGGTGACTGACTGAACTTATACGAGCAGTAAAAGTTCACTGTACATTCTCGAGGTCTACAATTTCGCGAGCCTTAAAAGGGGTGTTAGTATCCTGCAGTATTCCAGTGTAGAGAGAATAACCGACTTAAAGATCATCATTGGCATTCCTTATTTTGATTATTATTATTATTATAATCAAGGGGGAAGCGCTAAACCCGGAGGATTATACAGCGCCTGGGGGGGATGTGGAAGGCATTCAGGCTTAATTCGGGGAACTGGAGCACAGATCCAATTCCCTAAATCAAGAGCCCCTCACCAACATCAAGGAACCTTCCTTGAGGGGTCCTTGTTTTGAAAGTTCTCATTGTATATCTTAACATTGTCCTCGCAGCTGTGATAATGACATTGTTGTGATCCTTGAAAGTGAGGTCCTCTGACATTATCACTCCTAAGGCCTTCACATTATTTTTTTTCTCTATTATGTGGTTAGAATTTGTCTTATACTCTGTTCTAGTTTTTGTTTCTTCAAGTTTCCCAAAAACAAAGTAACTGAAATTTGGCCTCATTCAACATCATATTGTTTTCTGCACGTCACTGGAAGACTTGGATTATATGCACTTAAAGATTTACAGTATCTCCAACTGATGACACTGTAAGCAAATTCTTGTGTTGTCTGCAAAGTATGATGCGATGCTTTGATTCACATCATTGTCTATGTCAGATATGAGGATGAGGGGGAAGGATGGGAGCGAGTACTGTGGCTTGTGAAACACAGCTTTTCACTGTGGCAGCCTCTGATTTAATTCTTATTATTACTCTTTTGTGCTGAATTGGATAGAAAGTTGGAAAAATTAACATGTTTCGCCCACACAGTGGGCTTTATCAAGTCACAAACAGATCTACCTGAGTGAAAGGTACGTGAGTATTTATAGGATGGAGTCAGGTTGAGAATGCTGGGTAGGTTGGCTCTGAACCTGCATGTGACAATCTTCCGAGTAGGTTGATAGGACTTTGCATAGCTTTAATAAGGGATTGGACAAATATAATTACACCATTAAACGTAATGTAATTATAGGCTATTTCCTGCGTGCACTCCGAATCTGCAGCGGTGAGTTCCTTGATGAAGAATGCTCGCTAATGATACAAGTATTTTCTAAACTTCAGTATCCTCGGCACTTCACTAGAGACTGCAGACGCTGGGCATATAACATCTTTAATACACCCAAAGAAGACACTGCTGAGAGGAGATACATAGTCCTCCCCATCAATTCCCTTGCCAAACACTCACTACCGCAGAATCCTGGAATCATCACTTATCTGTATATCCAACACCTTCAACCACAACAACGGTTTCTATAACATAGTTGAACCCCTTGCCAAGCAACTTCTTCGTCGTTATCCCACATAGAACATAAGAATGAAGGAACACTGCAGAAGATCTACTCATATATCTGTCCAATTTCTTTTTAAAGCTACCCAAAGTCCTGGCCTCATCACCCTACTCGGAAGACTGTCACATGCAGGTTCAGATCTAACCAACCCAGCACACGCTCTGTATGACGTCACTAAATGTCTGACTTACTCCAATTGCCAAGCAGCAATAAAGCAACGTAACCAACAACGTCAAGCAGCAATAAAGCAACGTAACCAGCAATGCTAAGAAGCAATAAAGCAGTGCACCCAGCAACAAAATGGTTTAGGAGAGGTACACCACATCCCTAACACAGGTACTAATAAAACAACCTGTTGTATCCGGCTGTGTTAGCTCAGTCATTAGAAGAATCAAGAGAATGTGGATGGTAGCGTTAAATAGCTATATATCTCCTCTACCAAACTTATTTGCAGTTATTTACATTATTTACAGTGGGTATAACAAATTCTATAAAACGAGTTTGAGGGGAGAGAGAGAGAGAGAGAGAGAGAGAGAGAGAGAGAGAGAGAGAGAGAGAGAGAGAGAGAGAGAGAGAGAGAGAGAGAGAGAGAGAGAGAGAGAGAGAGAGAGAGAGAGAGAGAGAGAGAGAGAGAGAGAAAGAGAGCATGAGTATGAAAACTTTCATGAACTACAATTTTAAACACCCAAACAGAGGACAGACTTTGGTATAGTGTTAACTATCCCTAGACTTGTGAGGAACTGAAACTGCCCCTACAGGTAGGTAGGCTACCCTGGGGCTCCCATATCTCACCCTGACTAGCAGACCTCCAGAACAGTCTAGTAGTTACCTGGTAATCGAACTGTACACTTCCCTGAATATTATTGGTGGTCTGAAGCTATGTGGTTATGTGTGATGTAAGTCAAACTTAATAATATTCTCGATGTATATCACCTTCAACACCACCCTCAATGACACATTCAACAACACCTTCAACATCACCTTCAACATCACCTTCAAGACCACTACCATCACTTTCAATACCACCACCATCAACACCACTACCACTATTACGAAGACAAGTGTAGTCTGGTGGCCTCTGAAGCTGTTCATACTGATATAGCACAATAACCAATGTAGGAACCAGCAACAGACATCAAACAGCAAATATTTAATATATTTTCCTTCACTAAACAATAAGTTTAATTATGAACAATATTTGCAGAGTATATGT
>NC_069450.1:9888994-9997043 GCF_026875155.1 Cherax quadricarinatus | reverse complement strand
TTAATAACCCAGGGTGGCTTAGTAACCCAGGGGGGCTTAGTAGCTCTGGTGTGTCTTAATAACCCAGGGTGCTTAGTAACCTAGGGTGGCTTAATAACCCAGGGGTGTGTTACTAAACCAGGTGTGTCTTAATAACCCAGGGTGGCTTAGTAGCCCAGGGGTGTATTACTAACCCAGGTGTGTCTTAATAACCCAGGGTGGCTTAGTAACCAGGATTGTGTTACTAACCCAGGTGTGTCTTAATAACCCAGGGTGGCTTAGTAACCCAGGATTGTGTTACTAACCCAGGTGTGTCTTAATAACCCAGGGTGGCTTAGTAACCCAGGGTGGCTTAGTAACCCAGGGGTGTGTTACTAACCCAGGTGTGTCTTAATAACCCAGGGTCGCTTAGTAACCCAGGGGTGTGTTACTAACCCAAGTGTCTTAATAACCCAGGGTGGCTTAGTAAGGAAGGGTGGCTTAGTAACCCAGGTGTGTCTTAATAACCCAGGGCGGCTTAGTAACCCAGAGTGGCTTAGTAACTCAGGTGTGTCTTAGTAACCCAGGGTGGCTTAGTAACCCAGGGGTGTGTTACTAACCCAGGTGTGTCTTAATAACCCAGGGTGGTTTAGTAACCCAGGGTGGCTTAGTAACCAATTGGTGTGTTACTAACCCAGGTGTGTCTTAATAACCCAGGGTGGCTTAGTAACCCAGGGTGGCTTAGTAACCCAGGGGTGTGTTACTAACCCAGGTGTGTCTTAATAACCCAGGGTAGCTTAGTAACCTAGGGGTGTATTACTATCCCAGGTGTGTCTTAATAACCCAGGGTGGCTTAGTAACCCAGGGTGGCTTTATAACCCAGGGGTGTGTTACTAACCCAGGTGTGTCTCAATAATCCAGGGTGGCTTAGTAACCCAGGGTGGCTTAGTAACTCAGGTGTGTCTTAGTAACCCAGGGTGGCTTAGTATTCCAGGTGTCTTAACCCAGGGTGGCTTAGTAACCTAGGTGTATCTTAGTAACCCAGGGTGGCTTAGTAACCAGGTGTGTTTTAGTAACCCAGGGTGGCTTAGTAACCCAGGTGTGTCTTAGTACCCCAGGGTGGCTTAGTAACCCAGGTGTGTCTTAGTAACCCAGAGTGGCTTATTAACCCAGGCGTGTCTTAGTAACCCAGGGTGGCTTAGTAACCCAGGTGTGTCTTCTTAACCCAGGGGTGTGTTAGTAACCAAGGTGTGTCTTAGTAACCCAGAGGTAGGTTAGTATGTGATGCAGTTCAGATGGGCTTGTGAGGTCTCTAGGGAGACCTAATTATATGGTCACACCTGCCTTAGCAAATGTCGGGTAGTCACGCCCACGTCTGAGGTCTTTTGTTCTTAACGGCGTCAGACCTCGGCGTCAGGTCGTAACACGTGGTACATACCCCATTGGGGAGGGGGTACTTTGACTACGATATAAGCCCAGGGAACAGCGGAGCAAAGAGGTTGTTGGTGACAGGTCCGGGGAGCGAGAGCTCTGGACAGCCGCGTGTGTAGTGGACCACGCATTGGGAATCTGGGGTCAGCTGGTCAGTGAATTAAGAGTGAGTACTAGTCCGTGTTACTGATAACATCTACCCTTCCCCCTGGTAATAAGTCTCATAGGTCAATTGTTATATTGTGTAAATTTCCATCAGGATATGTTGTATTCTAGCCCTTTTATGTTATTAAGTAAACTATAGCCATAGTTCCCATTTTTATTTGTACCATTCTATGCTATTCCCTATTTTGTTAAGCACTGGATATACAGGAGACGTTCCATCGCTGGGATACCTCAGTAGTAGTGGGTGGAGGTCTACAAGTAACCAGTGTGCCTTAGTAACCAGGGGTGGTTAGTAACCCAGATGTGTCTTAGTAACCCAGAGGTGGGTTAATAACCCAGGGTGGGTTAGTCACCCAAGGGTGGGTTAGCCACACAGGGTGGCTTAGTAACCCAGGTGACTTAGTAACCCATTATAACCCATTAAAACCACTATTATTTCTGCTACTTTTATTTCTGCTACCTGGAGTAATTTCTGCTGTCTGGTTTTTATTTCTGCTGCCTGGTGTTATTTCTTCTGTCTGGTGTTATTTCTTCTGTCTGGTGTTATTTCTTCTGTCTGGTGTTATTTCTGCTGTCTGGCGTTTATTTCTGCTGTCTGGTGTTATTTCTTGCTGTCTGGCGTTATTTCTTCTGTCTGGTGTTATTTCTTCTGTCTGGTGTTATTTCTGCTGTCTGGCATTATTTCTGCTGTCTGGCGTTATTTCTGCTGTCTGGCGTTATTTCTGCTGCCTGGTGTTATTTCTTCTGTCTGGTGTTATTTCTGCTGTCTGGCATTATTTCTGCTGTCTGGCATTATTTCTGCTGTCTGGCGTTATTTCTGCTGTCTGGTGTTATTTTGACACGAAACGTAATATAGTTTCGAGAAATGTAAGAAATATGAACTGTCTTAAGTAATTAAAGAAAGTTGTTTTTCAATCGCAATGCAAATATCTGATCAGGCAGTTTTATGGCAGCACCTCGGTACGTAAAAGCATGCAGACATGGTGATGAGGTTCACTTGTCGTTCAGAAAAAAACATCTGAATGGGGAAGAAATGTGATCTAAGTGACTTTGACCGTGGAATGATTATTGGTGCCAGACAGACGAGGTGGTTTGAGTATCTTAGAAACTGCTGCTGATCTCCTGGGATTTTCACAGGCAACAGTCTCAGAGTCCACAGAGTGTGGTGTGAAACACACAAAATCTCCAGTGAGCGGCAGTTTTGTGGACGACAACGCGTTGATAATGCGAGAGGTCGGAGGACAATGGCTAGACTCGTTAAGCTGACAGGAAGGTGACAGTAACTCAAACAACAGCACATTACAACAGTGGAATGCAGAAGAACATCTCTGAATTCACAACATGTTAAACCTGGATTGGCTACAGCAGCAGGAGACCACACAGAGTTGCACTCCTGTAGTAAAAACAGGCAGCTGAGGCTACAGTGGGCACAGGCTTACCAAAACTGGACAGTTGAAGCGTGGAAAAACGTTGAATCGTCTGACGAATCGCGATTTCTGCTGAAACATGCAGATGGTCAGGTTAAATTTGGTGTAGACCTCTGGGGTGTGGTGGAACAAGAGATATAGCATGAATGTTTAGCCGACAAATCTGCAGCAACTTTGTGATGCTATCATGTTTCCAGCACCTTGTTGAATCCATGCCACGAAAAATTCAGGCTGTACTAGAATACATGTCTATATACATACATACTTGGGAAAGGCAAAGAAGACCGCAGACGGAGTTCGGGCTCGGGGAGACAAAGGCTGAGTATCATACCTAGCATATCATCTAAGGCGCCCATCAACCAAATCACTGCTGCAGCAAATGTACGTCTGGCAAATCTAAGACTAGCTTTTCGACATCTAAGTATGGAGTCATTCACTACACTGCACACTGTGTACGTAAGACCCATGTTGGAGTATGCAGCACCAGTATAGAGCTCACACCTGGTCAAGTTCGTTAAGAAACCGGAGAAAGTGTAAAGATTTGTAACAATACTAGTCCCGGAGCTAAAGGATTTGTCCTGTGAGGAGACGTTAAGGGGACTCAACCTGATAACACTTTAGGGCAGGAGGACTAGGGAGATATGGTAACGACGTACGAAATACTGAGAGGAATTGGCAAGGTGAACATAGACAGATTGTTTCAGAGATGGAGCACAAATGGAAGATGAAAACTCAGGTGGTTTATAGGGATGTTAGGAAGTTTTTCATCAGCATTAGAGTTGTCAGGATATGGAACAATTTGGCTTTAAGAAGAGGTACGATAAGGCTCCTGAAGCCAGGAGATACTGGACCTAGAAGCGACCAGCGAAGAGGCGGGGCCAGGAGCTATGATTCGATCCCTGCAACCACATATAAATGACTTCATAGCAGGTGAGTACACACACTATCCAACACTTAACATTTCCCTTCAAGTTTCCAGGATTATGACCTCCATAATAATAATAATAATAATAATAATAATAATAATAATAATAATAATAATAATAATAATAATAATAATAATAATAATTAGGATTTTCATTACAATGTTATTCACTTGATCTTCGATGTCCCGAGACTAACAATTTTTGCCAAGTTTGTGTGTTTACAGACAGTTACATGACGGTGATGTTCCGGGTTATCTTAGCTTAAATCCTCGTCACTAAAGATGTGCATCTTTCTCATTATGATCAAAATGAAGCAGTGTTGGTCATGGGTTTAGAAAACCTCGGTATTATACTAAATCAAGATAAAAAAAACTAAACCAATATGCACAAGTGTGGGTTATGTGCGCCTGGAGGTCGTGTGTATCTGTACTCACCTATATGGTTGCAGGGGTTGATTCACAGTTCTTGGTCCCGCCTCTTCGCTGGTCGCTGCTAGGTCCGGTCCACTCCCGGCTTCAAGAACCTTGTGTGTGTGCGTGTACCTACTTGTGGTTGCAGCTCCTGATCCCGCCTCTTCACTGGGTGTGTGTGTGTACTCACTTGTTTACCTATTTGTGGTTGCAGGGGTCGATTCACAGTATGTGTGTGTTTGTGTGTGTGCGTGCGTGCGTGCGTGCGTGCGTGCGTGTGTGTGTGTGTGTGTGTGTGTGTGTGTGTGTGTGTGTGGTGTGTGTGTGTGTGTGTGTGTATGTGTGTGTGTGTGTGTGTGTGTGTGTGTGTTGTGTGTGTGTGTGTGTGTGTGTGTGTGTGTGTGTGTGTGTGTGTGTGTGTGTGTGTGTGTGTGTGTGAAGGAATGTGTTCTCTCAAGCGAGTCTCTGCCTGTGGAAAGTCAGGTATAACTGTTCATCCATCCATGTGTTGTTCTCCGTTAGTGTCAACAGCTGCTTCATTTGTACACAACTGACGCTCGTTGTATCTAGTGGCCTTATTGTGGGAGGTAACTTGCTCTTACAAGAGCAAGAGACTTAACAGACAGTGTAAAATGCCACCATTAAAAAGCAGATGTGTAATAAGTATACTTATATATCTTAATAAGTATAAAAGACCAAGACTTTTCAACACCCTTCATATATAAAGGAAATTACCAGTAGAACCCTAACACAGAATATATAAACTGACAAGTGTGTCTCTCAGTGTATATACCCTTAGAGTTTACTGTATTCCCTGTTTTCGAGGTTAAAGTACTCTTGAGCTGGTGGTGAACAGGTTATATGTAGTTAATAATAACCATCGTGTAGTCGACAGGCTATAATTCCTATTAACCAACCATCAGAACTTGACAGATTTCTCCAGACAGTTCCTGATCAGTGGAGCTGTGGCGCTTAAGTTCAACAGATTCCTGGCTGTCTTCAAGACTCAACTCAACAGATTCTTGATCAGCTCCTGATCAGTCGGGTTGTGGTGAGTACGTTGGACTGTGAGTGGCGGGAACCAACAGTGATCAATCAGGCCAGCAACTAGGAGACCTAGTCTGGCCTAGTCTGGGACCGGGCCGCAGGTAGGCAGATTAACACTTAATTTTATTTATTGAAATAAAAATAAGACACTATAGAAACATTATAGAAACATTATATGACATCATTTTACTTGACACAGCAGCTTTTTTTCAAGTCAGTAAACAATACATGAGTTACAGGTTTACTTAGTGGAAAGAGAAGTGATGTGTAACAACAGGTGACTGAACTCAGCAGCCACTGAAGTAGAGTTCCCAGCCTAGCATAAACCAGTAAGGCTTCCCCCAGTGTTCCTCCACTATGTTCCTGAGTTATGTCGAGATTCCAGTTTATAGTATAGTCCCACATCTTTCAAGGTGGTCTTAAAGAAATAGGTGCGTCAGCTGGCTTACTATTTGGAAACTTTCTAAGTTTTGTCTAATGGCATTAAACATGCTGATTAAAGCAGATTCTAAACATTTTCGTCTCAATTTATGTCCCTCCATGATGGTCAGCTGCTCCTCCGTCCACTTCATAAGATGGTCGTAGTTATTTCTATGTATAACCAGCGTTGTTGGTAGGTAAGACACATGTGCAACAGTTAGGTATCTTTATTATGAAACGTTTCGCCTACACAGTAGGCTTCTTCAGTCAAGTACAGAAAAGTTGATAGAAGCAGAAGATACTTGAAGACGATGTGTAGGCGAAACGTTTCATAATAAAGATACCTAACTGTTGCACATGTGTCTTACCTAACAACCTGTCGGTATTTTATACCATTTTAATGTTCAAGCGTTGTTGGTATCATGTATGCAACAGTACGTATATTTATATTCCTTAATGCTTATTTATGTCTGTTCCTTGATGTTTCTCTGATTTACAAGACATTGCACAAGATGGAGCATGCTCCAGCAATTTTCATTTCTGGGTGGTTGTGTTTGGATTTGGTCAGTTTTCTTTTTTTTATATGGTGGTAGAGATTGAAACATCAGTTTTACTGTTAGTTGTATTTTGAATTTTATCAAGAGAGATGTTCACATTGCAGGTAGGAAAATAATGTGTTTTTCATTGTTTATTATTTTCATGACTAGGCATATATACGATCTGGTGTTGCCTTCTTACAGTCATAAATTAATTGTGCTGGAAAATAAAGCTGAGAGAACATACCTGAAATGGCTTAGCATTCCTTCCCAAGAAACTCAGGGCTACATATGTAAGCCCAGAGGAAGAACTATATGAAAATACCTCTTTCAACTTTAACATCGAGATGTGACCAGAAATTAATTAGATTATTTTGATTAGTTGGTTTTCGGTAAACTTGAAACTTCAGTAGAGTGTCTGTTGTGGTAATTAATACTTCCACGAATGGTAGAGCAGTGTTGACAGAGAGCTGTATAGAGGTTTCTGCTTGTTTCAGCTTTCTCTTGGAACTTCAAGGTTGGAACCTTTAATGGTAATGATGAAGATGTTAACGAGTCATACCCATTTGACATTGTTCGATTGCTAACGCATTCAGTTCACACACTGAGGTTCTGGGGTCGATCCCCGGTATTGGTGGAAACATTAGGACGTGTTTCCTTAAGACACCTGCTGGCCATGTTTACCATCAATAAAATAGGTACCTGGGTGTTATACGATTGGAGTAGGTCGCATCCTGGGGACAAAATTGACCTAATTTGCCCGAAATGCTCAGCATTACAAACGGCTTTCTATATAGTAGTATGTCACTGATGTCAGCTACGACTGTATACCTTGTACATGTACTTGTAGAAATAAAGATGATTATTATTATTATTATTTTTATTGATCACAAGTCGTCCAGCTTCTGTGGATCTCATACGTAGATCAGCCAAGACGTCGCTAATGGGTAAACTTATGCCCCATTCCAGATTTTTGCATGTATGAACCCCTCAAGGAAGGTTCCTTGAAGTTGGTGAGGGGCTCTTGATTTAGGGAATTGGATCTGTGCTCCAGTTCCCCGAATTAAGCCTGAATGCCTTCCACATCCCCCCCAGGCGCTGTATAATCCTCCGGGTTTAGCGCTTCCCCTTGATTACAATAATAATAATGTATGTTACCTGGAGGTTACCTGGAGGTTATTCCGGGGATCAACGCCCCCGCGGCCCGGTCCACGACCAGGCCTCCCGATGGATCAGGGCCTGATCAACTAGGCTGTTACTGCTGGCCGCACGCAGTCCGACGTACGAGCCACAGCCCGGCTGATCCGGCACTGACTTTAGGTATCTGTCCAGCTCTCTCTTGAAGGCAGCCAGGGGCTTATTGGCAATTCCCCTAATGCTTGATGGGAGGATGTTGAACAGTTTTGGGCTCCGGACACTTATGGTGTTTTCTCTTAGTGTACCAATGGCGCCCCTACTTTTTATTGGCGGCATTTTGCATCGCCTGCCCAGTCTTTTACTTTCGTAGGGAGTGATTTCTGTGTGCAGATTTGGGACCATTCCTTCCAAGATTTTCCAAGTGTAGATTATGATATATCTCTCCCTCCTGCGTTCCAACGAGTACAAGTCAAGTGCTTCCAAGCGTTCCCAGTAGTTAAGGTGCTTGACAGAACTTATACGTGCAGTAAAGGATCTCTGTACACTCTCTAGATCTGCGATTTCACCTGCTTTGTATGGAGATGTTAATGTACAGCAGTATTCCAGCCTAGAGAGAACAAGTGATTTGAAAAGGATCATCATGGGCTTGGCATCTCTCGTTTTGTATGAAGTATTATTAAATGAAGAACAATAAAATTAACACAATTCAACAAACAGTAAATTATTATTATTATTATAATCAAGGGGGAAGCGCTAAACCCGGAGGATTATACGGCGCCTGGGGGGGGATGTGGAAGGCATTCAGGCTTAATTCGGGGAACTGGAGCACAGATCCAATTCCCTAAATCAAGAGCCCCTCACCAACATCAAGGAACCTTCCTTGAGGGGAAACACAGTAAAACTTTGGCAAGATACTGGTAATTAACATCTCCGGCAACATGTTGACATAAAAAATGATACTTCCTTCGTAGACATTTTAAAGATGGAAACGTCAGAACTGGCAAATTTTTTGCTTTTCATAGTTTGATAATTTATTCTGGTAAGTCCCTGGCGTGTTTAATATGGGCACTGCTAACGGAACCCAGTATTTTTTTCCAGGTATTTAACAAGAGTGTTTGCTAGATGGTGTGGAGAACTACCGGTTCTGAGGCCTCGTAGGTATTTTGGGGTTGAGTCTTGGGTAACTCATACACTCTGGTTGGTTAAGGTTGTGTGATATTTGATATTAGAGTTTCTTTCCTTGTTCCATATCCGTAAGGATTTTTTGGGTCATGAGGGAGTTCTTGGTGAATTGTCCTGGTCCTCCTGGAGATGCGAGTCGTTCAGAACATCAAAAAATATTTCTTGTGTAAATTTTTTTTATGTGCAGCGTCGAGGACAATATCTCCCTCCTTTATCTGCATTGTTGATGGTAATGTTGCTATTGTTGGTTAAACAAACACAGGGAGACTGTCAGTGTCAGGAATCCATAAATCATATTGAGGAGTCGGAAATGTCATTCTCTGCGGAAATAACTATGGACTGGTGTAGTGGAGGTCATGAGTGATGTACACCACACCAATACACTGGAAACACCTGGAGACGGAGTCACCCACCACGGTGACCATCTCTACAATTAAAGAACATTGTAATTTGCATAAAATAGCCACTTCAGGTATTTGATATATATTTTTAATAGGGTTGAAGAGTAATGTTTAAATTGTAGTTGTACATTGTCGGTGTAATAGGTTAAATAAGTAAGTTTGTTTACGTACAGGTACACATAAATACAGTTACACAAATTATCATACACAGTAACGTGTGTAAATTACTTAAGACCTAGGATAACCCTCCAAAAATATCAGACAAAGTGATTTATTTCCATTTGAAGGAGTGAAGCTGTTAGTCGTGTTAGGGGCGATATATTCAGGGGAAAACTTGTGCTAAACCCTTGCGGTCATTAGAAGAATATTTTATTTCTATTAGTAACCCTGGAGAGTTACTAACCCAGGATAACCTTAGACAACCAAGTAATGTGGCTCTATATCCACACGAGTTCTTTTTAGATTCTCCCCCATGACGCATGATGCGGCTCACAACAGTTGACTAACGTCTAGGTCTGTTTTTACTGCTATGTAATGATGAGCAAGTTTTAGAAGACTTGCCCGTACGTGTTTCCCTGTTGAGAGATCGATTCCAGATCCTCTCGGTTGTGAACCACTGCGGAGACGAGACCATGGGCTACTGAAGCAGCCTTACCCGAAATGCTGCGCATTTTATGGGCTTTTTGATTATTGTATATTTTGTAATGTAGCGATTATTTCTAATGTTAGTATATTTTCAGAGCATGGGGACAGACTGGACAAAAATCACTATTTTTTCCATCTTATTTATAGCCAATACGTGAAATTTATTTTGGAAGCCAATGGCCCACTCAGTCTGGGGTATTCTAATGACCAAAACTGTTTGCGCTTACCTTTCGCTACAAAAAAAATAATAAGGAAAAAACGCACTTTATTCATATAACATAGGAAATGGAACCTAGGTTCAAATTATTATTGCATATTATACGATATACTGACGTAATACTATAGTTTATTTTGCCCATATTTAGATCTCTTGTAAATAAGAGGGCCAATATGTCATCATGTTCGGAGGTATACATATTAAATGGAGATGTGAAACACATACGGAAACCTTTTGGAAGACTTGTTAGATCACTTCACTAACACATGTGAGAATCACCTCATTAGGCACCAGAGACGCTAACTCGTTCCACCGCGTCTTCCATTTCACGAGGATCAGACATGCATAACCTCGGCTAAACTTCAGGATGAAGCATTCAAGTCCACTGCACAACTCAACGCTGAAGAGGTTAGAGAGGACTGGAGACAAAATATGATCTTTAAATGTCCCATCTACCTCAGCATGAAAATTCTGGGCTTCATTTTCGTCGGAGTTCACCCAGGACATGACTTCCTACTCTGTGGCCTCACTATCAGCCCTGGCCTCATTGTTCTTAGCCATGGATCACCAGAACTATGCAACATGGATATCTGTGCACATTCTGTGACTTGAAAAGGTTATCTCCTCTATCAGGAAGAAATATGTAGTGAATGGCCACTGAATTGTCCTAAAGACTACCAATAGGTTATCGACGAAGCCACTGAATCAGGCCCATGACATGGTCAGGGGTCAGAGGTGCTGTGGTGCGCAGAGAACCAACGTCCTTAATAAGAAATGGATGGTAGTCGGCCCTGAGCAAACCTGAATTCTGATTTGAGTTTGAGAGAAATAACCTACTGAAAACGAATACTACCACCACGATATTTGGCTCAGATCATCAGTGATCTTGTGATGTAGTTCAACTATGCTTGGTAGGTCGCTAAGGGAGACCTAATTTAACCAATTATATGGTCACACCTTGCCTTGGCAAATAGCTGTCAGACACGCCTTTCGGCTTAAATCTGAGGTCTTTTGTTGACGGCGTCAGACCTCAGCGTCACGTCGTAACACGTGGTCTATGTCTTGTGGGGAACGGGGTGCTTAAAGGACCATATAAGCAAGGGAACAACTGAGCAAGGAGATTGTTGGAGACAGGTCCGGTGAGCGAGAGCTCTGGACAGCCACGTGTGTAGTGGACCACGCATTGTGAATCTCGGGCCAGCTGGTAAGTGAATTAAGAGTGAGTACTAGTCTGTGTTAATGATAACATCTACCCTTCCCTCTGGTAATAAGTCTAATAGGTCAATTGTTATATTATGTAAATTTCCATCAGGATATATTGTATTCTAGCCTTTTAAGTAAACTATAACCATAGTTCCCATTTTTATTTGTACCTTCATATGCTATTCCCTATTCTGTTAAGCGCTGGGATAACACAGGAGACGTGCTCACTTGCTGGGATACCTCAGGCAGAGCGGATGAAGGTCTCACAATCTTGGCAATTCCTTTTTCACTTCCACTGAAGAATTGGTGGTCTTGTACGCATGTAATATCTTGGATGCAATATGGTCAGTACAGTCTGCACAGCAAAAGCTTTAGGAAAGGTTCTGTACAACAATTATAGCAAGTCAGAGCTCTTCCATCCATGAAAATTAAATAATTCATGTTAATGGCTAAACCCATGTAAGTAAGTCAGCTCAAGACATGGTGGAGGTTTGATCCTCCGTCTGCTGAACGCCAGACAGACGCGTTTCCTATTTGTACTCACCTAGATGTTCTCTTCCATCCATGAGGAAAAACTCTCACTGAAGCAGGGTGTCCCGAAGAAAATAATAAATGTAGTTTTTATTCTTTTTACATTATTACTAAAAATAATAATAAGAAAACCTTTAAGTTGGGACATTTGAAGGTGCGTGGGTGTAGTGCAGATGATAAGAGATGATTGTGAATGTTTTGAATGAAAAGAACCTGGATAACCTGGCTCTAGGTGAAACAGATCTGAAGGGAATAGGGAGTTTCATTGAGAAATAAATAGGATTAGGTCAGGTATATATGAGAGAGTTAGAGCTAAGGAAGGTGTAGCAATAAAATTGAAGGATCAGTTATTGCAGGAAAAGAAAAAATATAAATGCATAAGTTCAGGAATTATGTGTATTACAATAAGGGTCGGATGCAAAAAGTGGGTTATAGTAAATGTTTATGTACCTGGACAAGACAGATTAGATTTTGCCACTGAAGTGGCTAGTTTATTGTGCTCCCCATATCGATCCTGTGGACGGTAGCGCAAGAGCATATGGATACATAAAAGACCTAGGAACTAGGCCCCAAAAGGGTTAACAGGTGCACATATGGGTTTATATCTACATATCTACAGTTACAAGCAAATTTTGAAAATTTGCTTAGTACATCTGGTATCTTATTTTCATTAATAAGATATCTTGACATGTCACATAGGTTATTATACTGTCTATCTCTGTATTTCTCAATAAGTGGACAATTAAGTACATAGTTTTCAAGACATTGACCATATGCCTGATCTCATAATTTGCACTTAGTTTGATCATCATCTGTGTGTCTCCCAAACTGCCAGAAGTACTTGTAACCAAGCCTAAGCCTGACCACTACAACATCAGTCAGTCTGTTCACATTGCACGTTGCTCCATAAACATACTTATCTACGTTCATGTTATCATAATGGGTTATAGATCTACTGAGGCTTCTAACTGCATTCCTATAACAATCATTTTCGTTATTTACTTCTCTCCTAATATTATTCCTAATGCTAGACACAGATATACCAAAGTTATATTCTACTTTCTCCTTCTGGGTACTCTTCTTGGCTAACGTATCAACTTTATCATGAAGGAGTAATCCAATGTGTGATGGGATCCATAGCAACTGTACATTAATTCCTTTGTCCCTGATTTTTGAGTATCTATACCTGGCTTCTCCAATGAGCATGTTGTTGGAGTCATTATATGAGTCAAGAGCCTTCATTGATGACATAGAATCAGTAATGATGAGAGTCAAGCTCAGTGTCATAAGTTAGCTTTAGCGCCATTAGGATTGCAAACAGCTCAGTTTGCAATGTAGACGCCCAGTTGTTAATTCTTATGCCTAACTCAACAAATTTATTATCGTTCTTAACTAGGGAGGTGGCAACAAGAGCAGATGCAGCCCTGCCAGAAGACTCCTGTTTAGATCCATCAGTGTATATTACTTGTGATATCTTATTACTACCAGCTAGGTGAGAAATTTCTTCTTAGCAGTTGCTTTAACAAGTGATTTAAGAAAGGGATTACTAGCAATGAGCTTCTTGGGAGGGACTTGTAGGTATGTGATATTAAATGAACACATCTTCAATGGAGGGGTGAAATGCTCTTGTTGCCTACAGTGATACAGTTCATGCAGGTTATAAAACTTAATACAATTGCATGTTTCACAACCCATTTAGATCTGTGTGTATTTACCTCTAGACACTTGGTAAGATTCATTGTGACAGTGTATGGTTCATTTCTTAACATTCTAATACCGAGTACAGTGTTAATCTCAACAATCCTGTCACTGATACCAGAAATACCAAGCTCCTTCCTCATATTAAGAACCTTTGTAGATTTGGGACAACCAAGAATAATTCTGAGAGCTTCATTTTGCATTAACTCCAAGGGTCAGAGAGAACTTTCTCTAGCTAATATGAACATGGGAGCAGCATAATCAATTAAGAACCTAACATAGTCTATGTACATCATTCTCATGATTCTCACATTAGCACCATAGTTGGCGTTTTAGCCAGCAACAGCTTTGAGAGCATTTAGCCTATGTTTGCATTTCTCATTTAGTTGTGGTATAGTGGATTTGCTCAAGGGTACATCTACACCAAGATACGGTGGACCCCGGTTAACGATATTTTTTCATTCCAGAAGTATGTTCAGGTGCCAGTACTGACCGAATTTGATCCCATAAGGAATATTGTGAAGTAGATTAGTCCATTTCAGACCCCCAAACATACACGTACAAACGCACTTACATAAATACACTTACATAATTAGTCGCATTGGGAGGTGATCGTTAAGCGGGGGTCCACTGTATCTGTAAGTTTTAACGTATTATTATTATTATAATCAAAAAAGAAGCGCTAAGCCACAAGGGCTATACAGCGAGTTTTAACGTAGCTAATGTTTCCACCCTGCAAAGAGATGGGTGGGGGATGTAGGAGTGCAGAGGAGAGAGATTTTGGGAGATGTTTAGTGTTAAGGGAGATTTGAACTACGTGAGAGTAATTGTGGTGGGGAACTTAAATGTTAAAGTGGGAGAAACCGTTATAAAGGGCATAGTAGGTAAGTTTGGAATACCAGGAGTAAATGATAATGAGGGCCTTTTATTGAACTTTGTATTGAATGAGGTTTGATAAGTAATCCTCTTTTTCTAAAAATAAATATGAGTATATGAGATATGACATAGGGCATAGTGACAGCAGTTTGTTGAACTGTGTATTAGTGAATAAAAGGTTGATGGTAGACTTCAGGATGTATACATATTTATAGAGGAGCAACAGTTAGAGTACAAGCTAGATGGCTTCAGTGAGAAAGAAAGAAATGAAAGTTTATAAACTAAAGGAGGAGGTAAATAGGGTAAGGATATAAGCAAATGCTGAAAGATAGGCTAATGAGAGTATAGGTAATGAGGGGGTTGAAGAGGGATGAGGTAGGTTTAAAAATACAGCGTTAACATATGCAACCAACGTTTGTATTTACAGTGGAAAGGAAAGGGGAGCGATTAGTGGAATGAAGTAAAGGAAGTAGCAGAGGAGAAAAAGCTAGCATGGAGAGATTTTTACAAAGCAGAAGTTAGTGGATGAATTTGGGAAGTTGAAATGAACATAGGAAAAAGCAAGGTGATGAGAGTAACAAAAGAGTTAGGTAATGAAGGATGGGATATTAGATTAGAGGGAGGGAGTGTATGGAGGAAGTAAATGTGTTCAGATATTTGGGAGTTCACTTGGCAGCAGATGGGTATCTGAAAGATGAGGTGAACCATAAAATTGAAGGGTAAAAGGAAGTGGTGCTTTGAAGCATCTGTGGAAACAAAGAACATTATCCATGGGGGCAAAGAGGGAAATGTATGATAGTATGGTGGTACCAACAATCTTATATGGGTGTGAAGCATGGGTTGTGAATGTTGCAGCAAGGAGGCTGGAGGCAGTGGATTATTATTATAATCAAAAAGAAGCACTAAGCCACAAGGGCTATACAGCACAATGGAGGCAGCGGAGATGTGGTGTTTGAGGTCAATGTGTGGTGAAAATATTAAGAAGAGAATTCGTAGTCTGGAGATTAGGAGGAGATGCATAGTTGCTAAAACTATTTATTATCCAGAGGATGAGCAGGGGTTGTTGAGGTGGTTTGGTCATTTAGAGGATGGAGCAAAATAGCGTGACTTGGAGGGTGTATAAATCTGTAGTGGAGGGAATGTAGGCAAGAGGCCACCCTAGGAAAGGAAGGAGGGAGGGGGTAAAGGTTTTGTGTGCAAGGGACTTGGACAACCAGCAGGCATGTGTGAGCATGTTAGATAGGAGTGAAGGCAAGTGGTTTTTGGGACTTGATGAGCTGTTGGAGTGTAAGCTGGATTACATTTTGTGAAGGGATTCAGGGAAACCAGTTACCCGGACTTGAGTCCTGGAAGTGGAAAATACAGTGCCTGCACTCTGAAAAAGGAAGTGGAGATATTTACAGTTTTGGAACTGAACATCTTAGTTGTAGTATCTAAACTCCTCAGTGGGAGATGGCCAGTGATAAAATGTGAATGTGTGTGTGTAGTCAACTGTTTATGGTTGTAGGGGTCGAGGCACAGCTCCTGGCCCTGCCTCTTCGCTGGTCACTACTAGGTCCACTCTCTCCCTGCTCCATAAGCTGTATCGTATCTCTTCTTAAAGCAATGTAAGGATCTTGCCTCCACTAAGTTATTCTCCAGTGTTCCATTGCCTGACAACTTTATGACTGAAGAAATACTTCCTAACATCCCTGTGACTCATCTGAGTTTTCAACTTCCAGTTGTGACCCCTTGTTACTGTGTCCCATCAGTGAAACATCCTGTCCCTATTCACCTTGTGAATTCCTCTCAGTATTTTATTTCATTATCATGTCCCCTCCATCCCTCCTGTCCTCCAGTGTCATCAGGTATATTTCCCTTAACCTCTCCTCATAGGACATACCCCTTAGCTCCGGCACTAGTTTTGTTGCAAATTTTTGGACTTTCTCTTTTCTTGATGTGCTTGATAGGGTGTGGGTTCCACACTGGTGTTGCATACTTCGATATGGGTCTGACATACATGGTGTACAGTCTAGAACGATTCCTTACTCAGATGTCATAATACTATTCTTCAGTTTATCAGGCACCCATATGCTGCAGGAGCTATTTGACTGAAGTGAGCCTCGGATGTGCTCGGTATTATACTCACTGATCCTTTTCCTTGAATGCAGTTAGCAGTGACTCACGAAATCGTAATGACACGATTGCAAACAAACCGCAGGTTCAATCCCGGCTGGGGTATGGTCAGTTAGCAGTCTTTGACCCCTGTACACTGTCTGCAGTCTTCTTTGACCTTCCCCCAATCTTCATGACTGTGCTTGCACTTTGTGGGGTTAAATTCCAGGAGCAAGTTGTTGGACCAGGCTTGCATCCTGTCCAGATTCCTTTGTAGTCCTACCTGACCCTCATCCACTCGAGTTCTCCGCATTAGTTTTACATCATCTACAAACAGGGATACCCCTGAACCTGTCCCTTTTGTCATGTCATTCACATATACCAGAAATGATACAGGACCTAGAACTGATCCTTGTGGAACCCTGCTTGTCACAGGTGCCCACTCTGACATCTCGTCACATACCATCACTCTTGTGTGTGTGCATATCAAAGTGGTCATTTTGTTTCCCTCATACTGGTACAGTAGCAGCATTCACCTCATAGTGGTACAGCAGCAGCATTCACCTCATAGTGGTACAGCAGCAGCATGCTCACCTCATACAATGGTGCAGGGGTCACCATGCACATTCCACATAAAATGGTGCATATATTTCCACTTTATTCGAGGAAGGACACTAAATTCACAGTCATCATTTAGCACCTGGGGAATGGAAGAAATTCAGGTTTGATCTAAAGAAAGGATAAATCCAATACCATGGATCAAAGCACCACCTCTTTTGAGGGAATATATGGTGCTGGGGTAGCATGTACACTGATGCTGGGGTAACATGTACACTGATGCTGGGGTAACATATACACTGGTGCTGGGGTAACATATACACTGGTGCTGCAGTAACATATACACTGGTGCTGGGGTAACATGTACACTGATGCTGGGGTAACATGCACACTGTGCTGGGGTAACATGTAACTGATGTGGGCAATACACTGGTGCTGGGGTAACATGTACACTGATGCTGGGGTAACATATACACTGGTGCTGGGGTAACACGTACACTGGTGCTCAGGTAATATATACACTGGTGCTGGGGTAACATATACACTGGTGCTGGGGTAACATGTACACTGATGCTGGGGTAACATGTACACTGATGCTGGGGTAACATGTATACTGGTGCTGGGGTAACATATACACTGGTGCTCGGGTAACATATACAATGGTGCTGGGGTAACATATACACTGGTGCTGGGGTAACATGTACACTGGTTCTGGGGTAACATGTACACTGGTGTTGGGATAACATGTACACTGATGCTGGGGTAACATGTACACTGATGCTGGGGTAACATGTAAACTGATGCTGGGGTAACATATACACTGGTGCTGGGGTAACATGTACACTGGTGCTGGGGTAACATGTACACTGGTGCTGGGGTAACATATACACTGATGCTGGGGTAACATGTACACTGGTGCTGGGGTAACATGTATACTGGTGCTGGGGTAACATATACACTGATGCTGGGGTAATATATACACTGGTGCTAGGGTAACATGTACACTGATGCTGGGGTAACATGTACACTGGTGTTGACGTAACATGTACACTGATGCTGGGGTAACATGTAAACTGATGCTGGGGTAACATATACACTGGTGCTGGGGTAACATGTACACTGATGCTGGGGTAACATGTACACTGGTGCTGGGGTAACTATTTCACTAATGCTGGGTAACATGTACACTGGTGCTGGGGTAACATATACACTGGTGCTGGGGTAACATGTACACTGATGCTGGGGTAATATATACACTGGTGCTAGGGTAACATGTACACTGATGCTGGGGTAACATGTACACTAGTGTTGACGTAACATGTACACTGATGCTGGGGTAACGTGTAAACTGATGCTGGGGTAACATATACACTGGTGCTGGGGTAACATGTACACTGATGCTGGGGTAACATGTACACTGGTGCTGGGGTAACATATACACTGGTGCTGGGGTAGCATGTACACAGGTGCTGGGGTAACATGTACACAGGTGCTGGGGTAACATGTACACTGGTGCTGGGGTAACATGTACACTGGTGCTGGGGTAACATGTACACAGGTGCTGGGGTAACATGTACACTGGTGCTGGGGTAACATGTACACTGGTGCTGGGGTAATATATACACTGGCTCTGGGGTAGCATGTACACAGGTGCTGGGGTAACATGTACACTGGTGCTGGGGTAACATGTACACTGGTGCTGGGGGTAGATGTACACAGGTGCTGGGGTAACATGTACACAGGTGCTGGGGGTAAACATGTACACAGGTGCTGGGGTAACATGTACACTGGTGCTGGGGTAACATGTACACTGGTGCTGGGGTAGCATGTACACAGGTGCTGGGGTAGCATGTACACAGGTGCTGGGGTAACATGTATGCTGGTGCTGGGGTAACATGTACACAGGTGCTGGGGTAACATGTACACTGGTGCTGGGGTAACATGTACACTGGTGCTGGGGTAGCATGTACACTGGTGCTGGGGTAACATGTACACTGGTGCTGGGGTAACATGTACACTGGTGCTGGGGTAACATATACACTGGTGCTGGGGTAACATGTACACTGGTGCTGGGGTAACATGTACACTGGTTGCATGACGTGTAACATGTACACTGGTTGCTGGGGTAACATATACACTGGTGCTGGGGTAACATGTACACTGGTGCTGGGGTAGCATGTTTACCCTCACAAGCAACAGGTTAATGCCCACGTAATTCCTTCCTAATCATTTTCCTCAAGACATTCCTCCAGCAAACATTCACAAGATTACCTCTTTCATTATGAAGATATAATAAAATACTGTAATAACTATTTTGCAATTTTTATTGTGATTTTTTACATTTTTACAATTTTTTTGTACATTTTCTTGTGCAATGATAATCAATTACAATCCCAAGGTAATAATTATACCTTGTCACAAACAGATGCATGCGGAAAATGAGCGAGGTCAATATTTTTAAAAGAAATCATTGTATGAACAGAAATTATTTTGTTAGTAAATACTTAAAAAAATAATTTTCTCAAACAATTCTTCATTATTATGTAAAATTAAAAAAAAATATGCAAACTGTCCCAACTATGCATCTATCCTGACAAAGTTATTATACCAATCCTCTTCCCTGGTCCCAGGCCCCTCTCTAAGGGATAGCCAGAGAGATTTTAATTTTTTTTGTCCATTTTCAAAACTAAAATTAGTCTTGTACTTCCAACTCTTGCTCAACTTGGCAAGAGCATAAATTTCACATAGTGTAAAGAAAACTTGCTCTATAACCACAGAACTTTATATGTTTTCCTATCCCATAGTCTTAACAATAGAAAAAATAGTATTCACAAGTGAGCAACGAATTCTTTGCTATATGCAACAAGTATATGCATGATACACAGGTACGGCTCAGTAGGGAACAATAAAGCTTAAGACGCACCAACGTGCTGCTGGACAAATATTAACTCCACTGGTTTAGGTTCAATCACACCAAAACAAGTCACACAATTCAATGCTTTGTATGTCATATATTGCAAATTTTCAATACATTACCACGTTGGCTAGTGTGTGTCAGGAGCAAGCTAACTTTCCCCACTCCTAAGAGGAAGGCACATTACGTAGATTACTCCCTTGTGCAACGTTTTACATTCTGCAGTAAATTTCTGGATTCTTCATGCCCTACTTTGAGAAGAACTCCAGTCTCCACCACCAAGATAATTTGTAAGTGTCCAAGATCAGGCCATGGGATGTGACAACCCCTGGAACCACCTACAGGTAGTCTACCACTGTGCCTTCGTCTATGGAAGTGGTATAAGCGTAAGGTGTGGGACATTAAGCAATGCACTACCTGACTACAATACAGTACAAATAGAGTCTCCACTTGTTTACATAATTATATTTGCAATTTTGTAAAATGAAGATAAACTAACTCAAATATGCAAAATTAAAAAAAATTGTACCTTGAGTCATGTGTAACACACAGCACTGTACTATAAAAAAATCCACATTGCAGTAATTAGAATGCTGTACTTGCAAACATCATGGAAACTCAGTACACACAGCAACATTCATCACATGCAAAGAGGAAACAAGCCTTCATAATATTTCTGTGGCATTTATGTCTCCTCCATACATCTGATAAATCTTGCTAGGATGCCACAGAGAAATTTTCTTCTCAATTCCAAATAACCAAAAATATTTCAGTAAATAAATCACATATTTTATGCAATGTGTAATACGTAAATGTATGGTCCAGTCAGAATATTGGAAATTAATCATTCAAATTTATTTAAAAAAACACCCCTTAAAACAGGAAATCTGCATTTCATAATTCATATATTACTTCAAAGTTTTAATCTTGCCATGTAAATTCCTTAGTGGCATCACGAGTGTGAGCTGACTGATTAGAAGTAGGCATCGTCTTTTACGCGACCACCGTCACCCTCTGACACGAAGCGTTTGCGCCCCCTGCAAAGATAATAAAATTGTGATAATTATAATTACACTGGCCATTGTGCAAATGATAATAAAGAGATGATTGTGGATGTTATGAATAAGAAGAAGCTGGATGTCCTGGCTTTAAGTGAAATAAAGCTGAAAGTGGTGGGAGAGTTTCAGTGGAGGAAATGAATGGGATTAGGTCAGGGGTTTCAAATAAAGTTAAGAACTAAAGGAGGAGTAGCAATAATGCTGAAGGATCAGTTATGGCAGGAAAAGAGGGAATATAAATGTATAAATTCAAGGATTATGCGATGCAAAATAAGGGTTGGATGTAAAAAGTGGGTTACAGTAACCATTTATGCACCTGGAGAAGAAAGAAGTATAGAGGAGAGAGAGAGAGATTTTGGGAAATGAGCGAGTGTGTGGGGAGTTTCGAACGAAGTGAGAGAGTATTTGCGATTGGGGATCTTAATGCTAAAGTGGGTAAAAATGTTGTGGAGGGAGTAGTAGGTAAATTTGGGGTGCCAGGGGTAAAAGAAAATGGGGAGCCTTTGACTGTTTTGGCAGTATATATACGTCTAACGAGCCAGTGTTTCGGACGTATATACATTCAATAATTCTAGCAGCTTTAAATCAAGCAGGAGAAAGCTGGTAGGCCCACATGTGAGAGAATGGGTCTGTGTGGTCAGTGTGCACTGTACAAAAAAATCCTGCAGCACGAAGTGCATGAGAAAAAAAAACTCCATGTTTTTGGATTAAAATGCCGAACTTTGAGGTGTATTCTCGTTTTCTTGGTCTCATTTGATAGAATGGAAAACATATTACAGAAATAGAGATGGTTTTGATTAGTTTAACAATGAAAACGACCTTGAAATTGAGCTCAAAGTAGTGGAAATGTTCGATTTTTACCAATGTTCAAGAGTAAGCAAATCACACCACACATCCATTACACGTCAACTGGGGAGTCTAATATTCTTTCACTATTGCACTGATATTATATATACCATTTCTACAATAATGCAGTAGTCTGCATAATAGTAAATCTTCTATTTTTTGTGTGAAAAAAAATCAAAATAGAAAGCAAGAGTAATATAAGAGGGGCTTGGAAACATGACTAATGAACAGAGGATATGTTATTTTAGTGCCAAGAGTGTCTGCATTATTTATTCTGGACCCTATTTTGAAATTGGCATCTTTTTTAATTTGCATGAAATTGGCCAAATTGCCAATTTCTGACCACTTTACTGGGTAGTTGAAATTGGTAAATGGACAGTTTCTTATGCTCAACTGATAGAAAAAATGGAGTTCTAAAGAAACAGCTATGAGTTTGGTCGACTGAAACAATGGATTTGGCCGAAAATAGGGCTCAAAGTCAGCGAAATCGTCGATGCATATATATCTCCGAGATCACTAACTTCGCGGGAGCGTAATTCCGTAAGTTTTCAATCAAACTTCATACTTTTAGTGCCATTACCATCAGGAAAGGATTCTGTATCATTTCGTAGTTAATTTTTTTTTTTTTTTTTTTTTTTTCAAAAAATTTTGCGACGCCAGGAGACACTTCAGGATCTGGGGTTCCGACAGTCAAAGAGTTAATCGAGCTATGTGTAGAAAGAGGTTTGGTAATAAATAATACATATTTTATGAAAAAGAGAATAAGTATACAAGGTATGATATATCATATAATGAAAGCAGTTTGTTAGATTACATATTGGTGGATAAATGGTTGTAGGTTGGTAGACAGCAACCACCCAGGGAGGTACGTACTACCGTCCTGCCAAGTGAGTGTAAAACGAAAGCCTGTAATTGTTTTACATGATGGTAGGATTACTGGTGTCTTTTGTCTGTCTAATAAATATGCAAGATTACAGGTACGTCTTGCTACTTCTACTTACACTTAGGTCACACTAAACATACAAGTACACGTTTATTTATACACACACTCATCTGAGTTTTCTTTGATTTTATCTTAGTTCTTGTTCTTATTACTTTTCCTTTTATATCAATGGGAAAGTGGAATAAGAATCTTTCCTCCGTAAGCCATGCGTGTTGTAAAAGTCAACTAAAATCTGGGGAACAATGGGCTAGTAACCCTTTTCCTGTAATATTTACTAAAAAGAATAAGAAGAAAATTGTCAAAGTGGGAAGTCCGAATGTACGTGGATGTTGTGCGAATGATAAGGAAGAGATGATTGTGGATGTTATGAATGAGAAGAAGCTGGATGTCCTGGCTTTAACCCGTAAATGATCCAAGCAAATCTACATTCACATGTGTAGTGCTACAAAAGTAGATCTATGTTTTTTTTTACATATTTTCAAATATAACAAAAAAAAAAGTAGCTCAAATTTTTTTTACACATTTTCAAATGTAAAAAAACAAAAAGAAGATCTACTTTTTTTACATACTTTCAAATGTTGAAAAAACGTATATATACGTTTGGACCGTTTACGGGTTAAGTGAAACAA
This sequence comes from Cherax quadricarinatus, assembly GCF_026875155.1. Lineage (NCBI taxonomy): Eukaryota > Metazoa > Arthropoda > Malacostraca > Decapoda > Parastacidae > Cherax > Cherax quadricarinatus. Next base: position 9,973,791 of record NC_069450.1, on the reverse strand, counting down.
AGCTGAAGGGGGTGGGCGAGTTTCAGTGGAGAGGAATAAATGGGATTAGGTCAGGGGTTTCAAGCAGAGCTAGAGCTAAAGAAGAAGTAGCAATAATGTTGAAGGATAAGCTATGGCAGGAAAAGAGGGACTATAAATGTATTAATTCAAGGATTATGTGGAGTAAAATAAAGGTTGGATGTGAGAAGTGGGTTATAGTAAGCATATATTTACCTGGGGAAGAGAGAAGTATAGAGAAGAGAGAGAGATTTTGAGAAATGTTGAGCGACTGCGTGGGGAGTTTTGAACCAAGTGTGAGAGTACTTGTGGTTGGTGATTTTAATGCTAAAGTGGGTAAAAATATTGGGGAGGGAGTAGTAGGTAAATTTGGGGTGCCAGGGGTAAATGAAAATGGGGAGCCTTTAATTGAGCTATGCATAGAAAGGTTTGGTAATAAGTAATACATATTTTATGAAAAAGAGGATAAATAAATATACAAGGTATGATATAGCACATAATGAAAGTAGTTTCTTAGATTATGTATTGGTGGATAAAAGGTTGATGGGTAGGCTCCAGGATTTACACGTTTATAGAGGGGCAACTGATATATCAGATCATTATCTAGTTGTAGCTACAGTTAGAGTAAGAGGTAGATGGGATAAGAGGAAAATGGCAACAAGTAAGAGGGAGGTGAAAGTGTATAAACTAAGGGAGGAGGAAGTTCAGGTGAAATATAAGCAACTATTGGCAGAAAGGTGGGCTGGTGCAAGTGTGAGTAGTGGGGGGGGTGGAGAGGGTTGGAATAGTTTTAAAAATGCAGTATTAGAATGTGGGGCAGAAGTTTGTGGTTATAGGAGGGTGGGTGCAGGAAGAAAGAGGAGTGATTGGTGGAATGATGAAGTAAAGGGTGTGATAAAAGAGAAAAAGGTAGCTTATGAGAGGTATTTACAAAGCAGAAATGTTATAAGAAGAGCAGAGAATATGGAGAGTAAAAGAAAGGTGAAGAGAGTGGTGAGAGAGTGCAAAAGGAGAGCGGATGATAGAATGGGAGAGGCACTGTCAAGAAATTTTAATGAAAACAAGAAAAATTTTTGGAGTGAGTTAAACAAGTTAAGAAAGCCTAGGGAACGAATGGATTTGTCAGTCAAAAATAGAGTAGGGGAGTTAGTAGATGGGGAGATGGAGGTATTGGGTAGATGGCGAGAATATTTTGACGAACTTTTAAATATAGACGAAGAAAGGGAGGCGGTAATTTCATGCACTGGCCAGGGAGGTATACTATCTTTTAGGAGTGAAGAAGAGCAGGATGTGAGTGTGGGGGAGGTGCGTGAGGCATTACGTAGAATGAAAGGGGGTAAAGCAGCTAGAACTGATGAGATCATGACAGAAATGTTAAAAATAGGGGGGACATAGTGTTGGAGTGGTTGGTATTTTTGTTTAATAAACGTATGAAAGAGAGGAAGGTACCTAGGGATTGGTGGAGAGCGTGTATAGTCCCTTTATATAAAGGGAAGGGGGACAAAAGAGATTGTAAAAATTATAGAGGAATAAGTTTACTGAGTATACCAGGATAAGTGTACGGTAGGGTTATTATTGAAAGAATTAGAGGTAAGACAGAATGTAGAATTGTGGATGAGCAAGGAGGTTTTAGAGTGGGTAGGGGATGTGTAGATCAAGTGTTTACATTGAAGCATATACGTGAACAGTATTTATATAAAGATAGGGAAGTTTTTATTGCATTTATGGATTTAGCAATGTGTGATGTAAATATTATGCAGAAAATTCAGAGTGTGGAAATTAGGAAAAGGTGTGGAGTTAATAAAAGTATTAGTCAGAGGGCAGAAGAGGGGTTGTTGAGGTGGTTTGGTCATTTAGAGAGAATGGATCAAAGTAGAATGACATGGAAAGCATATAAATCTATAGGGGAAGGAAGGCGGGGTAGGGGTCGTCCTCGAAAGGGTTGGAGAGAGGGGGTAAAGGAGGTTTTGTGGGCAAGGGGCTTGGACTTCCAGCAAGCGTGCATGAGCGTGTTAGATAGGAGTGAATGGAGACGAATGGTACTTGGGACCTGACGATCTGTTGGAGTGTGAGCAGGGTAATATTTAGTGAAGGGATTCAGGAAAACCGGTTATTTTCATATAGTCGGACTTGAGTCCTGGAAATGGGAAGTACAATGCCTGCACTTTAAAGGAGGGGTTTGGGATATTGGCAGTTTGGAGGGATATGTTGTGTATCTTTATATGTGTATGCTTCTAAACTGTTGTATTCTGAGCACCTCTGCAAAAACAGTGATAATGTGCGAGTGTGGTGAAAGTGCTGAATGATGATGAAAGTATTTTCTTTTTGGGGATTTTCTTTCTTTTTTTTGGGTCACCCTGCCTCGGTGGGAGACGGCCGAGTTGTTGAGAAAAAAAAAATATGATAAGTGGATAGGAGAGCAATGTGGCAGATGTTGCAAGTATATAGAATAGGTGGTAAGATACTAAATGCTGTAAAGAGTTTTTATGAGGATAGTGAGGCTCAGGTTAGGGTGTGTAGAAGAGAGGAAGACTATTTCCCAGTAAAAGTAGGTCTTAGACAGGGATGTGTAATGTCACCATGGTTGTTTAATATATTTATAGATGGGATTGTAAAAGAAGTAAATGCTAGGGTGTTTGGGAGAGGGGTGGGATTAAATTATAGGGAATTAAATACAAAATGGGAATTGACACAAATACTTTTTGCTGATAATACTGTGCTTATGGGAGATTCTAAAGAAAAATTGCAAAGGTTAGTGGATGAATTTGAGTGTGTGTGTAAAGGTAGAAAGTTGAAAGTGAACATAGAAAAGAGTAAGGTGATGAGGGTATCAAATGATTTAAAGAAAAATTGGATATCAAATTGGGGAGGAGGAGTATGGAAGAAGTGAACGTTTTCAAACATTTGGGAGTTGACGTGTCAGTGGATGGATTTATGAAGGATGGGGTTAATCATAGAATTGATGAAGGAAAAAAGGTGAGTGGTGCATTGAGATATATGTGGAGACAAAAAATGTTATCTATTGAGGCAAAGAAGGGAATGTATGAAAGTATAGTAGTACCAACACTCTTATATGGGTGTAGATACTCAAAAATTAGGGACAAAGGAATTAATGTACAATTGCTATGGATCCCATCACACATTGGATTACTCCTTCATGATAAAGTTGATATGTTAGCCAAGAAGAGTATCCAGAAGGAGAATGTAGAATATAACTTTGGTATAACTGTGTCTAGCATTAGGAATAATATTAGGAGAGAAGTAAATAATGAAAATGATTGTTATAGGAATGCAGTTAGAAGCCTGAGTAGATCTATAACCCACTATGATAACATGAACGTAGATAAGTATGTTTATGGAGCAACTTGCAATGCGAACAGACTGACTGATGTTGTAGTGGCCAGGCTTAGGCTTGGTTACAAGTACTTCTGGCAGTTTGGGAGACACACAGATGATGATCAAACTAAATGTAAATTATGTGATCAGGCATATGGTCACTCTCTTGAACACTATGTGCTTAATTGTCCACTTATTGAGGAATACAGAGACAGACAGTATAATAACCTATGTGACATGTCAAGATATCTTATTAATGAAAATAAGATACCAGATATACTAAGCAAATTTCCTAAATTTGCTTGTAACAGATAAGTGAACTATAGATATGTAGATATAAATCCATATGTATTCCTGTTAATCCTTTGGGGCCTAGTTCCTAGGCCTTTTGTGTATCCATATGCTCTCGCGCTACCGTCCACAGGATGGATATGGGGTGCAAAATAAACTAGCCACTTCGGTGGCAAAATCTAAAATCTAATCTTATATGGGTGTGAAGCTTGGATTGTAAATGCTGCAGCGAGGAGGCAGTGGAGATGTCCTGTCTAAGGGCAATGTGTGGTGTAAATATTATGCAGAAAATTCGGAGTGTGGAAATTAGGAGAAGGTGTGGAGTTAATAAAAGTATTATTCAGAGGGCTGAAGAGGGTTTGTTAAGGTGGTTTGGTCATTTAGAGAGAATGGATCAAAGTAGAATGACATGGAGAGCGTATAAATCTGTAGGGGAAGGAGGGCGGGGGAGGGGTCATCCTCAAAAAGGTTGGAGGGAGGGGGTAAAGGATGTGTGTGGGTGAGGGGTTTGGACTTCCAGCAAGCATGCATGAGCATGTTAGATAGGAGTGAATGGAGACGAATGGTAATTGGGACCTGACGAGCTGTTGGAGTGTGAGCAGGGTAATATTTAATGAAGGGATTCAGGGAAACTGGTTATTTTATATAACCGGACTTGAGTCCTGGAAATGGAAAGTACAATGCCTGCACTCTAAAGGAGGGGTTTGGGATATTGGCAGTTTGGAGGGATATATTGTGTATTTTTATATATATATACTTCTAAACTGTTGTATTCTGGGCACCTCTGCAAAAACAGTGATTATGTGTGAGTGAGGTGAAAGCGTTGAATGATGATGAAAGTATTTTCTTTTTGGGGATTTTCTTTCTTTTTGGGTCACCCTGCCTCGGTGGGAGACAGCCGACTTGTTGAAAAAAAAAAAAAAAGGTGGATAAAAGGATGTACATGTTTATAAAAGGGCAACTGATATATCAGATCATTATTTAGTTGGCAGAAAGGTGGATAGTGCAAGTATGAGTAGTGGAGGGGAAGTTGAAAAAGGTTCGAATAGTTTTAACCCTTTCAGGGTCGAGAGGCCCTCTCCTGAACTTGTTCTCAGGGTCGAAAATTTTTCGGAAAAAAAATTATTTTTTCTTATGAAATGATGGAGAATCTTTTCCCGATCATAATGACACCAAAAGTATGAAATTTAATGAAAAACTTATGGAATTATGCTCTCGCAAAGTTAGCGGTCTCACCGATGCGTAAACATCAGCGATTTCGCCCATTTTGAGCCCTATTTTTGGCCAATTCTTGTGTACTAGTTGACAAAAATCATATTTATTTTGCTAGAACTCCATTTTTTCTATTGAATGAGCACAAGAAACCACCCATTTATCAATTTCAACTATCCAATAAAAATGTAAGAAATTGGCAATTTTGCCAATTTCACACAAATTTCAAAAGATGCCAATTTCCAAATAGGGTCCAGAATAAACAAGACAGACATTCCTGGCATTAAATTAACAATTTCTCTGTTCATTAGTCACGTCCCCAGGCCCCTCTTATATTTCTTTTGCTGTCCACTTTGAATTTTTACTCTTACAAAACATAGAAGATTTACTGTTATGCAGACTACTGCATTAGTGTAGAAATGATATAAATAATATCAGAGCACTTGTGAAAGAATATCAGACTCACCAGTTGATGTGTATTGGACGTTAGCATGATTTGTTTACTTTTGAACTTTGGTAAAAATCGAACATTTCTGCCACTTTGAGCTCAATTTCAAGGTACTTTTCATTGTGAAACCAATCAAAATCATCTCAATTTCTGTAATATGTCTTCCATTCTACAAAATGAGACCAGGAAAACTAGAATACAACCATAAATACCATACGAAAATACAGTGCAAAGTCGCTGCTTTAATCCAAAAACACGGTCATTACGCACTGTGTGCTGCAGGATTTTTTTTATACTGCACACACTGACCACATAGACTCATTCTTTCATATGTAGGCCTACCAGCTTTCTCTCGCTAGATTTGAAGGTGCTAGAATTTAGGCGTTCTAGTACGTCCATAACCCTGATGCGTAAGCCGTACTAGTACGTCGAAAACCCTGAAAGGGTTAAAAATGCAGTATTAGAATGTGGGGCAGAATTTTGTCACTATAGGAGGGTGGGTGCAGGAGGAAAGAGGTGTGACTGGTAGAATGAAGTAAAGGGTGTGATAAAAGAGAAAAAGGTTTTTACAAAAACAGAAAAAGGTTTTTACAAAACAGAAGTGTTATAAGAAGAGCAGAGTATATGGAGAGTAAAAGAAAGGTGAAGAGAGTGGTGAGAGAGTGTAAAAGGAGAGCAGATGATAGAGTGGGAGAGGCGCTGTCAAGAAATTTTGATGAAAATAAGGAAAAATTTTGGAGCGAGATAAACAAGTAAAGAAAGCCTAGGGAACGAATGGATTTGTCAGTTAAAAACAGAGTAGGGGAGTTAGTCACTTGGGAGTTTTTTCTACTCATCTATAACTCCTTTCTAAATCTAAATTTTTCCACCTGAAACCACTGCTGCAAGTCCTGTCTTGGTTAGATAATTTATTCCTGTTTTCCATTTATACACCTCAATCATATCCCCCCCCCAATTCTATGCCTTTCTAGAGAGTGTAGATTCAGGGCCCTCAGTCTATCATCGTAAGAAAGATTTTTGATACATAAAATCAACTTTGTCATCCTTCTCTCTATGTTTTGCTGCACATATATATCCGTTCTGTAATACGGTGACCAGAATTGTGCAGCATAATCTAAGTGAGGCCTAACTAACGATATATAGAGTTGAAGAATAATCTGAAGAATCCTGTTATTTATACTTCTTGATAAGAAGCCTAGAATTCTACTTGCTTTATTGCAAACACTTATGCACTACTGTCTTGGTTTTAGATTACTGCTAACCAAAACTCCTATTCTTTCTTGCAATCAGTGATATTAAGGTCTACATTACTTAGTTTTCTGCATGGGGAAGTGGAATAGAATTCTTCATGTGTGTCATAAGAGGTAACTAAAATGCTGAGAGCAAGGGGCTAGTAACCCCTTCTCCTGTATATATTATTAAATGTAAAAGGAGAAACTTTCATTTTTCCTTTTGGGCCACCCTGCCTCAGCTGGATACGGCCGGTACGTTGACAGAAGAAACATTATTTAGTTTATAAGTGTCATGGTTATTTTTCTTTCCAACACTACGAACTCTGCATTTGTCTATATTAATCTGCATCTACCACTTCTGCAACCACTGCATCAGTCTATTCAGATCTTCCAGGAGTGCTCTAATGTCCTCATCAGAATTAATTCAACAGCCTATTTTGGTGTCATCAGCAAACTTGCTTATGTCACTATTTATTCCCTCATCTATACAGAGCTTGTAGATATAAGGCATAATAAGCACGACTGGCAAGTAATACGCATTTTCACTTGATCAGGAATCAGACGTGACGACAGCATCGTGTGTAATACCTGTTGGTTTATGAGCCGCTCTCTGAGACAGAGACAAGCAGACGGAAAGACAGACAGACAGACAGACACACACACACACACACACACACACACACACACACACACACACACACACACACACACACACACACACACACACACACACATGCACACACACACACACACACACACACACACACACACACACACACACACACACAACACACACACACACACACACACACACACACACACACACACACATACATACACACACAAACAAACAAACACACACAAACACACACACACATACACACAGGCAGACAGATAAGCAGAGCTAGACAGACAGACAGACAGACAGACAGACAAACATACAGACACAGGCAGACATACATACACATTTGTGTGCAACAGTGAAAACAAATAAAGCTAGGGTTCCGTGAAGCAGTGCACATTCAAGCGTCACTTCACTGTTACAATGTCAGCAGTTTAGTGACACTCGTCCTAACACCATGCTTCAAGGCGTTTCATATATACTCCAGCATGTCTAAAACATTGCTGATACCTATAAATACTTTGTATATATTTCTAGACAATAGTAAATGACCAAGGCAAGTAAAAATTTCACCTGCCGGTGTGTTTGTGACTATTTGAGTTCAGTGGACCCCCGGATAACGATCAGCTCCCAACTCGACCAATTATGTAAGTTTATTTTTGTAAGTGCTTTTGTAGGTGTATTTTTAGGGGTCTGAAATGGACTAATCTAATTCACAATATTTCTTATGGGAACAAATTCGGTCTATAACGGCACCCAAACAGACTTCTGGATTGAAATAATATCGTTATGCAGGGGTCCACTGTACTATGTCAGTACCTAACATTAGTGTCCGAACAAAGATTGGCTATGAAATCACAAAAATTACTAGAAATTGTAATTATCAGAACATAAAAATTACATAAATTAAAATAAAAATGAGAAAAAAAGGTATATCGGCAACACTTCTGCAAGTGGCAGGGCTCGACGTTGCCATCACCATCTTTGCGGGCTTCTATCTTTATGAGTACTAATCCTATTTTTTTTTATCTTATAGCATGTAGAATAATGTCTTCTTCATTAAAAAAAAAAATCAAAATATTCAGAGCGCTGGGTGAGTGAACGTAAATCTATGTTTGGACAGTTTAAGGGTTAAAATACGAATCAAAGTCAGCAAAATCACCAGAACATAAACTGTGCTGAGACAAGCTAACTTTGTGCCTGCGTAATTCTGAAGGTTTCCCCATTAAATTTCATACTTTTCATGTCTTACCTTTGGAATAATATTCTCTATCATTTCACAAGAAAATTTATTTTTTCTTGAAAATCTTTGGACATTGAGAGAAAGTTTCACTTCAGGGATCTGAACAGTGAAAGCATCAATGGTGTCTGCAAAAGTTACAAGTGCTATGTAAACCTAATCTTCCATCTTATGGACACTGAAGGCCTCTTCTGATTCACTACAAATCTTCTACACTAATATTTAAGTGCTGTTAGACTCTTATGCTACACTGTTTCTTTCCAGTAAACTCAAGATACAGCAGGATACAGCTGTGCAATTCAAGAATACTTTTCTTTGATCAAGCACTGACTGAAATACACAGTACATCTAGCTTTCACTATTTTTACTAGGGCTCAGTGACACATTTTTAAGACAATGTGGTGCTAGAAAATGTGGATTTAATATATAAAAAGCATCCATTCATACCACAAACCTATCTTCATATTTCCTCATTCCTTAATGTCTTCAGTATTCATACTACACACTAATATGAGACAAAATGTTTCCATTTCTTCCTATCATCTATCCCCTTACCTAAAGACATTTTTTTTTTTTCAACAAGTCGGCCGTCTCCCACCGAGGCAGGGTGACCCAAAGAAAAAGAAAATCCCCAAAAAGAAAATACTTTCATCATCATTCAACACTTTCACCTCACTCACACATAATCACTGTTTTTGCAGAGGTGCCCAGAATACAACAACTTAAAAGTATATACGTATAAAAATACACAATATATCTCTCCAAACTGCCAATATCCCAAACCCCTCCTTTAGAGTGCAGGCATTGTACTTCCCATTTCCAGGACTCAAGTCCGGTTATATAAAATAACCGATTTCCCTGAATCCCTTCACTAAATATTACCCTGCTCACACTCCAACAGATCGTCAGGTCCCAAATACCATTTGTCTCCATTCACTCCTATCTAACACGCTCATGCACGCTTGCTGGAAGTCCAAACCCCTCGCCCACAAGACCTCCTTTACCCCTCCCTCCAACCTTTTTGAGGACGACCCCTACCCCGCCTTCCTTCCCCTACAGATTTATACGCTCTCCATGTCATTCTACTTTGATCCATTCTCTCTAAATGACCAAACCATCTCAACAAACCCTCTTCAGCCCTCTGACTAATACTTTTATTAACTTCACACCTTCTCCTAATTTCCACACTCCGAATTTTCTGCATAATATTTACACCACACATTGCTCTTGGACAGGACATCTCCACTGCCTCCAACCGCCTCCTCGCTGCAGCATTTAAAACCCAAGCTTCACACCCATATAAGAGTATTGGTACTACTATACTTTCATACATTCCCTTCTTTGCCTCCACAGATAACATTTTTTGCCTCCATATATACCTCAATGCACCACTCACCTTTTTTCCCTCATCAATTCTATGATTAACCTCATCTTCATAAATCCATCTGCTGACACGTCAACTCCCAAATATCTGAAAACATTCACTTCTTCCATACTCCTCCTCCCCAATTTGATATCCAATTTTTCTTTATCTAAATCATTTGATACTCTCATTACCTTACTCTTTTCTATGTTTACTTTCAACTTTCTACCTTTACACACATTCCCAAATTCGTCCACTAAGCTTTGCAATTTTTCTTTAGAATCTCCCATAAGCACAGTATCATCAGCAAAAAGTAACTGTGTCACTTCCCATTTTGTATTTAATTCCCCATAATTTAATCCCACCCCTCTCCCGAACATCCTAGCATTTACTTCTTTTACAACCCCATCTATAAATAAAGACATATTCCCCTAAAATACCTTCTCTGTCTGCCAAACATTAAAGAAACTCCAACCAATTTAACACCTTAACCCAACCTGCTTTAATCATCTGTTCTAATTCCATTCACCCATTGCTTTTCCCACTTCTAGCTTCTTTACTGCCTCACTTACTTCTGGATCTACACACCTGTTAATACAGCTCTTTCCTAGGACCTCAGCCTCAACAGGAAATATCAGCCTCCATTTCACCATCCACATTTAAGAATTATTTAAAATAACAAATAAAGAATCACACACAAAGTGGGAGTTGTCACAGCTGCTCTTTGCTGATGACACTGTGCTCTTGGGAGATTCTGAAGAGAAGTTGCAGAGATTGGTGGATGAATTTGGTAGGGTGTGCAAAAGAAGAAAATTAAAGGTGAATACAGGAAAGAGTAAAGTTATGAGGATAACAAAAAGATTAGGTGATGAAAGATTGAATATCAGATTGGAGGGAGAGAGTATGGAGGAGGTGAATGTATTCAGATATTTGGGAGTGGACGTATCAGCGGATGGGTCTATGAAAGATGAGGTGAATCATAGAATTGATGAGGGAAAAAGAGTGAGTGGTGCACTTAGGAGTCTGTGGAGACAAAGAACTTTGTCCTTGGAGGCAAAGAGGGAAATGTATGAGAGTATAGTTTTACCAACGCTCTTATATGGGTGTGAAGCATGGGTGATGAATGTTGCAGCGAGGAGAAGGCTGGAGGCAGTGGAGATGTCATGTCTGAGGGCAATGTGTGGTGTGAATATAATGCAGAGAATTTGTAGTTTGGAAGTTAGGAGGAGGTGCGGGATTACCAAAACTGTTGTCCAGAGGGCTGAGGAAGGTTGTTGAGGTGGTTCGGACATGTAGAGAGAATGGAGCGAAACAGAATGACTTCAAGAGTGTATCAGCCCTGTAGTGGAAGGAAGGTGGGGTAGGGGTCGGCCTAGGAAAGGTTGGAGAGAGGGGGTAAAGGAGGTTTTGTGTGCGAGGGGCTTGGACTTCCAGCAGGTATGCGTGAGCGTGTTTGATAGGAGTGAATGGAGACAAATGGTTTTTAATACTTGACGTGCTGTTGGAGTGTGAGCAAAGTAACATTTATGAAGGGGTTCAGGGAAACCGGCAGGCCGGACTTGAGTCCTGGAGATGGGAAGTACAGTGCCTGCACTCTGAAGGAGGGGTGTTAATGTTGCAGTTTAAAAACTGTAGTGTAAAGCACCCTTCTGGCAAGACAGTGATGGAGTGAATGATGGTGAAAGTTTTTCTTTTTCGGGCCACCCTGCCTTGGTGGGAATCGGCCAGTGTGATAATAAAATAATAATAAATAACATCTCCATATCTCCATATCACCACCACCTTACCACCTCTACCTTCATTTTTACCATCTCTCTCTACCACATTTACCTTCATGTTCACTATCTAACAGCATTCACACATGATGTATTATGTTAACTTGCTTTTCTTTATTTTGTCTGCTGCCATAAAATTCATCTTCCCTCAATAATCAGTTAACAGTGTATCACTCTTTCACTCACTGCTCTTTTCCAAGCCTTTACTATACTAATTTTTTCAATTTCTTAATCTCTCCCCACTTGGTAGACATTCCCTGAATTACTTTTGGTTGTCAAACCTTTCATATGATAACTAAACAAGCAACAACAAAGTGAATATTATATCAAATTACAATAACTGAAAATGAATAGCAAACAAGCACCAACAAAAATGGCTTCTTCAAATGCAAGATAATCAGACAACTGTTTGATTATCTTCGTTTATGACTTCGAATAAGCTATTGAGAATTTATTTTAAGAGGATATTATTCCTCCAGCAGGCATGTGTGAGCATGTTTCATAAAGTGAGTGGAGGCAAATGTTTTTTTGGGACTTGATGAGCTGTTGGAGCTTGAGCAGGGTAATATTTTGTGAAGGGATTCAAGGAAACCAGTTAGCTCAACTCGAGTCCTGGAGGTGGGAAGTACAATGCCTGCACTTAAAAGGAAGGGTTTGGGATACGGCTGTTTGGAATGACATCTGAACTGTCATATCTGTGTGTCTCTGCAAAGACAGTGATTATGAGTGAATGATGGTGAAAGCGTTCCTTTTTTGGGTCACCCTACCTCGGTGGGAGATGGCCAAAGTAATAAAAAAAATACAAATTATAGTAGATCTTGTGATTTCTTAGCCAATAATTGTTTTGACACAAATATTAGGTACAGAAATAGCAATCAGTCACAAATGCATTGACAGATGAACATGTCCACCTGCCTCTGTCACATACTAATGTCCAGAAATACAGTAGTCTCCCCCATATCCGAGGGGCATACGTTCTATGACCTATCGTAGATACCTGAAACCACATCTTGCTACTTCTACTTACACTTAGGTCACACTACACATACATGTATAAGCATATATATATATACATACCCCTCTGGGTTTTCTTTTATTTTCTTTATAGTACTTGTTCTTGTTTATTTCCTTTTATCTCCACGGGGAAGAGGAACAGAATTCTTCCTCCATATGCCATGCGTGTCGTAAGAGGCGACTAAAATGCCGGGAGCAAGGGGCTAGTAACCCCTTCTCCTGCATATATTACTAAATTTAAAAGGAGAAACTTTCGTTTTTCCTTTTGGGCCACCCCCACCTCAGTGGGATATGGCTGGTACATTGAAAGAAAGAAGAAAAGTACACACATGTACAATTATCATACATAGTGTGAATTACCTCAGATAATCCAAGAAAGTGAAGTAAAGTGCTATACTGTGCTTGTAGATATGAGGTATAAGCATGACTGTGGCAAGGTATACACATTTCAGCCACAGTTGTATCGCTCCACTTGTGCAGCCACAAGGATTCTGATACATGTTTTTCCACCTGATAATCAGGTTCACAAGTGGCTCTCTGAAAGCAAGCAAGAGACAGAGACAGAGAAAAAGAGACAGAAAGAGAAAGAGACAGAGACAGACAGAGCATCGGTGATAGGACATTCTGACAGGATGACACTAGCAGTGGCATGACCCATTGTATAATGCCTAGGTCTATCAGGCCTTTGTTGCCTAATTTGAATGTAGAAAAAAATAGTGTGTTGATCTACGTCTGGAGTGCTAGCAGTAATGTGTAGATCAACGGTTTGACAGTTAAAGAGTTAAATAACTGAATATCTGACAAATTAAACCAAGTTCCTCACCTGACAGGCAACTTTTTCACAACGTCATCACCAACAACCTTTGCAGCTTGGCATCTCATGACAAATCTCTCCAATATTGAATATGCTGGAGGAACGTCCACACATATTTGTGGCATGTCCTCATAGACCTGTAACACAATTATGTACATTGAGTAGTGAAATTTAATAATCTTGTATATTACTGCATGCCCAAAACCTATCCTGTTGAAAAAAAAAAAAGGGGGGGGAGGGTTAACAATAGTTTGTTGTTACTGATTAAAAATTTAGGTACTACTTGAATATGTGGATGTATTGTTAAACATTCTTGAATTATTTCAGTTAACTATATATGTAATGATGCAGGGTGCAAGAAAGTCTGCTGATGAAGTTTGTTAGGCGAGATATCCAAGCTAAAGATATATTTGTAGTCCTGCTGCAGCTGAACAGCAGTACTATCTAAGAGGCTGCAGCTTTTGTTGGATGACACAAACGTGGCTTTTCTTGCTGCAACAGGTTTCAAGATTATTCTTCTTTCACAGTCTAGACTTAGACTCAGGCTTCCTTGTTACTGCCTGATCAACCACACTGTTACTATTAGGCTGCATGCTAACACAAACAACACAACTGACTAATCAGGTACTTACATTAGGTAGATCTACCTGTGATCTGTGTGTCCAGTTTCAAGAGTTTTTCTAGCCTAGCCCAGCTTAAGATGTGGTTCAGTTTCTTCTTGAAAACTTATTCTTATAGTAAATGAAGTAGTTGGTACTGTACCAATTTAGTAGTCTCTGGTTCAGAAATTCCACTGTAGTTTTTTAACACTACAGTAACATCCCCAAGCAGCTTGTAGACACACATCAAAGAGGCAATCACCTCTTTTGAAAACACTTAAATGACAAGAGAAGAAATCCATTCAAATTACCCCTTAAACTGTGTCTAATGTACCAGTATGCAACTGACGATTATGTATCCAACATACCAGTGCACACAATTTTTTGTACTTTCAGATCTGCCACCTATCAATATTTTAACTCTGAGTTTTCTACAAAATCTCTTCATACCTTTTAAAAAAATCTAAAGCTAGGCAGGTCCACACAGTGCATCATGCTTAATTACTCAGGTGATGACTGTATATTAGACAGTCTAGTATGTTGCATCACTACCAGCTTCCTTACCAGCAAATAGCACAAAGATGACTTATTAATTCCAAATTTAATACACTTTCATGACACTAACAGTGCAATTCAGCCATAAAACTTATTAGGTAGATTTAATCCTCAATAAGTCAAACAATATGACTTATTGAGGAGTTTTGAAGAGTCCTGGAAGTGTGAAGTACAATGCCTGCACTTTAAAAGAGGGCTATGCCACATTTGCTGTTTGGAATGACATCTGAACTGTCGTATCTGAGCACCTCTGCAACTGATAGTGATTATGTGTGAATGATGAAGAAAGTATTGAATGATGGTGAAAGTGTTTCTTTCTTCAGTGGGAGACGGCTGACGTGTTGAAAAAAAAAAAGTTTTACTGTAGTCTGGAAGGGACAGGTGTTATGGACATATAAAATGTTTATAAAACCCAGGGGATTCCCTCAAGCCTAAATACATAACATATAATCCTTGTACATACATAGTATTACAAGACCAAAGTAGTAAAAAAATAGAATAAACAACAATTATTTCACCAATATGCATTGTAAATTCCAAGTAAGGCAATGCCAGGCTAAGAATTTCCTCATGTATAAAGTGCCAAAACATTTTTTAACACATCTAATATCAAAAGAAATTAGTGTACATAGTGTTCAACATTAAAAGCAATTAAAAAATTAAGAACGATTATAACTCGGCATCAAGAAGGAAAGGAGAAATCAAGAGGGAAGGGAGGGCTCCAGAGAAGAATCAAGAGGGAAGGAAGGGCTCAAGAAAGGAATCAAGGAGGGAGGACTTAAGAGAGGAATCAAGATGGATAAAAAGGAAAAGAATGATGAGGAAAGACAAATCAAGAGGGATGGGATAAACCAAGAGGAAATGAGGAATGAAGAGTACAGTGAGGGATCAAGAGGGAAGGGAGAAATAAATCAAGAGGAAAGGGATGAAGAGGGAGGTCTCAGAGGAGAGAGCAAACAAATAATAATACAGCCTCTCCTCACTTAACCCTTTGACTGTCGACGTCGTATATATACGTCTTACAAGGTACCATGTTTGACGTATATATACTCATAAATTCTAGAAAGTTGAAAGTGAACATAGAAAAGAGTAAGGTGATGAGGGTATCAAATGATTTAGATAAAGAAAAATTGGATATCAAATTGGGGAGGAGGAGTATGGAAGAAGTGAATGTTTTCAGATACTTGGGAGTTGACGTGTCGGCGGATGGATTTATGAAGGATGAGGTTAATCATAGAATTGATGAGGGAAAAAAGGTGAGTGGTGCGTTGAGGTATATGTGGAGTCAAAAAACGTTATCTATGGAGGCAAAGAAGGGAATGTATGAAAGTATAGTAGTACCAACACTCTTATATGGATGTGAAGCTTGGGTGGTAAATGCAGCAGCGAGGAGACGGTTGGAGGCAGTGGAGATGTCCTGTCTAAGGGCAATGTGTGGTGTAAATATTATGCAGAAAATTCGGAGTGTGGAAATTAGGAGAAGGTGTGGAGTTAATAAAAGCATTAGTCAGAGGGCAGAAGAGGGGTTGTTGAGGTGGTTTGGTCATTTAGAGAGAATGGATCAAAGTAGAATGACATGGAAAGCATATAAATCTATAGGGGAAGGAAAGAGGGGTAGGGGTCGTCCTCGAAAGGGTTGGAAGAGGGGGTAAAGGAGGTTTTGTGGGTGAGGGGCTTGGACTTCCAGCAAGCGTGCGTGAGCGTGTTAGATAGGAGTGAATGGAGACGAATGATACTTGGGACCTGACGATCTCTTGGAGTGTGAGCAGGGTAATATTTAGTGAAGGGATTCAGGGAAACCGGTTATTTTCATATAGTCGGACTTGAGTCCTGGAAATGGGAAGTACAATGCCTGCACTTTAAAGGAGGGGTTTGGGATATTGGCAGTTTGGAGGGATATGTTGTGTATCTCTATACATATATGCTTCTAAACTGTTGTATTCTGAGAACCTCTGCAAAAGCAGTGATAATGTGTGAGTGTGGTGAAAGTGTTGAATGATGATGAAAGTATTTTCTTTTTGGGGATTTTCTTTCTTTTTATTTTGGGTCACCCTGCCTCGGTGGGAGACGGCCGACTTGTTGAAAAAAAAAAAAAAAAAAAAAAAAAAATTCTAGCGGCTTCAAATCAAGCAGGAGAAAGCTGGTAGGCCCACATGTGAGAGAATGGGTCTGTGTGGTCAGTGTGCACCATATAAAAAAAATCCTGGAACATGCAGTGCATAATGAGAAAAAAAAAACACTGACCGTTTTTTTTAATTAAAATGCCGACTTTGTGGTCTATTTTTGTATAGTATTTATGGTTGTATTCTCATTTTCTTGGTCTCATTTGATAGAATGGAAAACATATTACAGAAATAGAGGTGATTTTGATTGATTTTACTATAAAAAGAACCTGGAAATGGAGCTCAAAGTAGGGGAAATGTTTGATTTTTGCCAATGTTCAAAAGTAAACAAATGATGTTATTATCCAATAAATGTCGAACTAGCCATTCTAATATGCAGTCGTGAATGGGTTGATGTTATTTATACAATTATTACAGTATTGCAGTAGTCTGCATAACAGTAAATCTTCTATTTTTTGTTTGAATAAAAATTCAAAATAGAAAGCAAGAATAATATCAGAGGGGCTTGGAGATATGACTGATGAACAAAAAAAATGTTATTTTAGAGCCAGGAATGTCTGCATTGTTCATTCTGGACCGTATTTTGAAATTGTCATATTTTTTAATTTTCGCGAAATTGGCCAAATTGCAAATTTCTGACCACGTTATTGGGTAGTTGAAATTGGTAAATGGGCAGTTTCTTGTACTCAATCGATAGAAAAAATGGAGTTCTAAAGCAGTAGCTATGAGTTTGGTCGACTGGAACAATGGAATTAGCCGAAAATAGGGGTCAAAGTGGGCAAAACCGCCGATTTGTAAATATCCCCGAGGTCGCTAACTTTGCGAGAGCGTAATTCCGTCAGTTTTCCATCAAATTTTGTGTTTTTGGTGTCATTACAATCGGGAAAAGATTCTCTATCATTTCATAAGAAATTTTTTTTTTTTTTAAATTTTGCGACACCAGGAGACACTTCAGGATTGGGGGTTGCGACAGTCAAAGGGTTAATGATGTCCTCGTTTACCGACGACTCGAACTTACGACGGGCTCTCTGACCAGTATGCATACCTAAATAATGTACATTACAGCTGATTTCCTCTATTCTGTTTATTACAATGTACAGTACACTACTGTATAAACATTTAAAAATATACTAAACATGTTATAAATGGTGCAAAGGTGACATTAAAACAATATCGAAGATGGTTGACATAAACCCACTACCATTATAGTATGCTCCTCGTTTAGCGACAAATTAGTTTATCGACGCGTTATTAGGAACGGAACTCCGTTGTTAAGTGAGGAGAGGCTGTAATGATTATTATTATTCTTTCAACAAACCGGCCGTATCCCACCAAGATAGGGTGACCCAAAAAGAAAAGTTTGTCTTTTTAACTTCAGTAATGCATGCAGGAGAAGAGGTTACTAGCCCCATGTTTCGTGGAGAAGTATTATTACTATGTAATAATAAAAGTAAACCTAGTAAAAAGCAAGGTGATGAGAGCATCAAAAAAGCATAGGCAATGAGAGATATGACATTAGATTGTAGGGAGCGACCATAGAGGAAGTAATTTTTTTTAAGATGCTGGCCATCTCCCACCAAGGCAGGGCGACCTACAGAAGAAACACTTTCATCATCATTCACACTATTGCTGTCTTGTCAGAGGTGCACAGATATGACAGTTTAGATGTTCCTCTAAACAGCAAATATTCCTACCTCTCCTTTAAAGTGCAGGCATTGTACTTCTCACCTCCAGGACTCAAGTCCAGTTAACCGGCTTCCCTGAATCCCTTCACAAAATATTACCCTGCTCACACTCCAACAGCTCATTAGGTCTCAAAAACCATTTGCCTCCATTCACTCCTATCTAACATGTTCACATATGCCTGCTGCAAACCTCTTGTGCCCCTTCCCTCCATCCTTTCCTAGGATGACCCCTACCCCTCCACTATAGATTTATACATCCTCCAAGTCATCCTATTTTGCTCCATCCTCTCTAAATGACCAAACCATCTCACCAGCCCCTCTTCAGCCCTCTAAATAATACTTTTAATAATTCTACACCTCCTCCTAATTTCCACACTATGAATTCTCTGCATAATATTTACACTACACATTGCCTTAGACATGACATCTTCACTACCTCCAGCCTCCTCCTTGCAGCAGCATTTACAACTCATGCTTCACATCCATATAATAGTGTTGGTACCACTATACTCTTGTACATTTCCTTCTTTGCCTATATGGATAACGTTTTTTTTGTCACCACAGTACCTCAATGCACCACCCACCTTTTTCCTTCATCACTTAAATGGTATATCTTGTCTTTCATATACGCATCCACTGACAAATCTACTCCCAAATATTTGAACACATTCACTTCTTCCTTATTCCTTCCCCTTCAATCTGATATCCAATTTTTCCTTACCTAACTCATTTGATACCTTCATCACCTTATTCTTATCTATGCGCTTTCAACTTCCTTTATTTGGGAGTGGACTTGTCAGTGGATGGTTCTATAAGAGATCAGGTGAACCGTAGAACTGATAAAGAAAAAAAAGTGGATAAGGCATCTGTGGAGACAGAATTTTATTCACAGAAAAAAAAAAAAAAAAGAGTACAGTTGTACCAATACTGTTGTATGGGTGTAAAGCATAAGTTTTGAATGTTGCAGCAGGGAGGCTGGAGGCAGCAGAGATGCCATATCAGAGGGCACTACATAGTGTGAATATTATGCTGAGAATTTAGAGTTTGGATTAGCAGGTGTGGAGTCACCAAAAGTATATTCGGAGGGCTGAGGAAGGGATGTTGAGGTAGTTTGGACATTCAGAGAGGCTGAGAAATATAGAATGACTATAAGGGTGTATAAATCTGGCATTGAGGGAAGGAGGGGTAGGGGTCATCTTTGGAAAAGCTGAAGGGAGGGAGGATAAAGTGCTAGGGGCTTGGACATGCAGCAGGTGTGTGAATGGAGGCAAGTGGTATTTTATATGATGTGCTGTTGGAGTGTGAGCAAGGTAACATTTACAAAAGGATTCTGGGAAACTGGTTAACTGGACTCGAGTCCTGGAGGTGGGAAGTACAGTGCCTACACTCTGAAGGAGGGGTGGGAAGTACAGTGCCTACACTCTGAAGGAGGGGTGGGAAGTACAGTGCCTACACTCTGAAGGAGGGGTGGGAAGTACAGTGCCTACACTCTGAAGGAGGGGTGGGAAGTACAGTGTCTACACTCTAAAGGAGGGGTGGGAAGTACAGTGCCTACACTCTGAAGGAGGGGTGGGAAGTACAGTGCCTACACTCTGAAGGAGGGGTGGGAAGTACAGTGTCTACACTCTGAAGGAGGGGTGGGAATGATATCGTTTGGAAGGTCATCTGAACAATGATGTTGGTGCCTTCCTAGCAAGATAGTGTATGAATGAGTGGGAGCAAAGTGTTTTATTCTTTGCTGGGTCACCCTACCTCTGTGGAAGACAATATTAAAAACTAAATAATATTTTTCACTTCACCTACCCTGAGAAAACCAGCTTTCATCTGGGTTGGAGTGATGATGATGGCACGGTGAAGTGACCCTAACAAATCACACATCAGTTTTGAGGTACGGTCATCCATCTTCTCTAAAGTCATTACTACTGCTTCATACACCTATGTATGGGAAATGAAAACAAACAATGTTTATTCATAAAATTTGTAGCCCCTTATTTTTCCCTGTATATTATTGTCACTCTTGTTATTCACTGCATTACTAATTACAAGCATTATTACTTTAAAGGAACATAATATACAATTTTAATTTTAATATATACATATGTCATCACATCATGAAGCATGCCTAGTTTACTAGGCACACAACATTTGTAGGATTGTTTGGTCCAGTGGTCTAGAGCGTCATGAGTTTCAACTTGCTTCCCACAAGGTGGGCTAAAACAACAAGTTGGATTCCCTAGCTAGCCGTAGTATGTTACTGCTTAAAGAACAAAAGAATAAAGATTTTATTTCTTTGCAAAGGTTACAATGTGTAATTACAATTTTGATTTGTTAAGCACAAAGAAAGCCACTGTCATGCTGGGGCATTTGGGCAGACTAATCCTAGCATATAATAACTACTTTAGAGTTTTACCTGGAGATTACCTGGAGAGAGTTTCGGGGGTCAACGCCCCCGCGGCCCGGTCTGTGACCAGGCCTCCTGGTGGATCAGCGCCTGATCAACCAGGCTGTTGCTGCTGGCTGCACGCAAACCAACGTACGAGCCACAGCCCGGCTGATCAGGAACTGACTTTAGTTGCTTGTCCAGTGCCAGCTTGAAGACTGCCAGGGGTCTGTTGGTAATCCCCCTTATGTGTGCTGGGAGGCAGTTGAACAGTCTCGGGCCCCTGACACTTATTGTATGGTCTCTTAACGTGCTAGTGACACCCCTGCTTTTCATGGGGGGATGGTGCATCGTCTGCCAAGTCTTTTGCTTTCGTAGTGAGTGATTTTCGTGTGCAAGTTTGGTACTAGTCCCTCTAGGATTTTCCAGGTGTATATAATCATGTATCTCTCCCTCCTGCGTTCCAGGGAATACAGGTTTAGAAACCTCAAGCGCTCCCAGTAATTGAGGTGTTTTATCTCCGTTATGCGCGCCGTGAAAGTTCTCTGTACATTTTCTAGGTCGGCAATTTCACCTGCCTTGAAAGGTGCTGTTAGAGTGCAGCAATATTCCAGCCTAGATAGAACAAGTGACCTGAAGAGTGTCATCATGGGCTTGGCCTCCCTAGTTTTGAAGGTTCTCATTATCCATCCTGTCATTTTTCTAGCAGATGCGATTGATACAATGTTATGGTCCTTGAAGGTGAGATCCTCCGACATAATCACTCCTAGGTCTTTGACGTTGGTGTTTCGCTCTATTTTGTGGCCAGAATTTGTTTTGTACTCTGATGAAGATTTAATTCCTCATGTTTACCATATCTGAGTAATTGAAATTTCTCATCGTTGAACTTCATATTGTTTTCTGCAGCCCACTGAAAGATTTGGTTGATGTCCGCCTGGAGCCTTTCAGTGTCTGCAATGGAAGACACTGTCATGCAGATTCGGGTGTCATCTGCAAAGGAAGACACGGTGCTGTGGCTGACATCCTTGTCTATGTCGGATATGAGGATGAGGAACAAGATGGGAGCTAGTACTGTGCCTTGTGGGACAGAGCTTTTCACCGTAGCTGCCTCGGACTTTACTCTGTTGACGACTACTCTCTGTGTTCTGTTAGTGAGGAAATTATAGATCCATCGACCGACTTTTCCTGTTATTCCTTTAGCGCGCATTTTGTGCGCTATTACGCCATGGTCACACTTGTCGAAGGCTTTTGCAAAGTCTGTATATATTACATCTGCATTCTTTTTGTCTTCTAGTGCATTTAGGACCTTGTCGTAGTGATCCAGTAGTTGAGACAGACAGGAGCGACCTGTTCTAAACCCATGTTGCCCTGGGTTGTGTAACTGATGGGTTTCTAGATGGGTGGTGATCTTGCTTCTTAGGACCCTTTCAAAGATTTTTATGATATGGGATGTTAGTGCTATTGGTCTGTAGTTCTTTGCTGTTGCTTTACTGCCCCCTTTGTGGAGTGGGGCTATGTCTGTTGTTTTTAGTAACTGAGGGACGACCCCCGTGTCCATGCTCCCTCTCCATAGGATGGAAAAGGCTCGTGATAGGGGCTTCTTGCAGTTCTTGATGAACACAGAGTTCCATGAGTCTGGCCCTGGGGCAGAGTGCATGGGCATGTCATTTATCGCCTGTTCGAAGTCATTTGGCGTCAGGATAACATCGGATAGGCTTGTGTTAGTCAAATTTTGTGGCTCTCTCATAAAAAATTCATTTTGGTCTTCGACTCTCAGTCTGGTTAGCGGCTTGCTAAAAACTGAGTCATATTGGGACTTGAGTAGCTCACTCATTTCCTTGCTGTCATCTGTGTAGGACCCATCTTGTTTAAGTAGGGGCCCAATACTGGACGTTGTTCTCGATTTTGATTTGGCATAGGAGAAGAAAATACTTTGGGTTTCTTTCGATTTCATTTATGGCTTTTAGTTCTTCCCGCGATTCCTGACTCCTAAAGGATTCTTTTAGCTTAAGTTCGATGCTTGCTATTTCTCTGACCAGTGTCTCCCTGCGCATTCAGATATATTGACCTCTTTTAGCCGCTCTGTTATTCTTTTCCGTCGCCTGTAAAGGGAGCGCCTGTCTCTTTCTATTTTACATCTACTCCTCCTTTTTCTTAGAGGAATAAGCCTTGTGCATACATCGAGTGCCACCGAGTTAATCTGTTCTAGGCATAAGTTTGGGTCTGTGTTGCTTAGTATATCTTCCCAGCTTATATCGGTTAGGACTTGGTTTACTTGGTCCCACTTTATGTTTTTGTTATTGAAGTTGAATTTGGTGAATGCTCCCTCGTGACTAGTCTCATTTTGTCGGTCTGGGGCTCCATGCATACATGTCTGAACCTCAATTATGTTGTGATCTGAGTATATTGTTTTTGATATGGTGACATTTCTTATCAGATCATCATTGTTAGTGAAGATGAGGTCTAGTGTATTCTCCAGTCTTGTAGGCTCTATTATTTGCTGGTTTAAATTGAATTTTGTGCAGAGATTTAAAAGCTCGTGTGAGTGTGAGTTTTCATCAGAGCTGCCTCCTGGTGTTATTACTGCAACAATATTATTTGCTATATTCCTCCATTTTAGGTGCCTTAAGTTGAAATCCCCCAGGAGCAAGATGTTGGGTGCAGGAGCTGGAAGATTTTCCAGACAGTGGTCAATTTTTAACAGCTGTTCCTGGAATTGCTGGGATGTTGCATCCGGAGGCTTGTAGACTACCACAATGACTAGGTTTTGGTTCTCGACCTTTACTGCTAAAACTTCCACTACGTCATTTGAGGCATTAAGCAGTTCTGTGCAAACAAGTGGTTAACTTTTTAATAAATCTTTATTTTATCTTAATACTAATGCGAGGTAGTCAAGGTAAAGGTTTGTAAATATAATAATCTTGAAGATGTACATAATAAAAACAATAGTATTACAATTAATGGCTCAAACAGTAATATTTTATGGATTGGCAGATGTTTTAATTGACTAGAGGTCGTATAATATAATACAGTGGACCCTTGGTTTTCATGAGTCTCAGTTTTCGTGAATTTTGGTTATCAGCAACTTTTTTCGTCAAAATATAGCCTTGGTTTTCGTGATTTCCCTTGGATTTCGGCAGTCATACGGTATGTGTCCCAGTGGCCCCGCGCACACAAAGTCTCCCACAGATGCATTCAAGAGTCAGTCCGGCATTGTTTCTCAGCAAGTGAGCATCACCCCCCGCATTCATACGAAACATTTCGTAATAATCCATTGTTTTTTTGTGCTTGCAACTGCTAAATAAGCCTTTGGTAAAGGCTGTGGAATGTACTGTGGCATTGGGGATTTCCATGGGGTTGGCTGCGAGTCCCCAGGATGTGGAAGAGTTGGTGGAGGACCACAGTGAAGAGCTAACCACTGAAGAGCTGGAAGAGCTTCATCTACAACAACAACAGACCACAGCTGAGGAAATTGCTTCAGAGGAGGAGGAAGAGAGAGAGGAGAAGGTGCCTTCCTAAGTGATTAAGGACATTTGTGCAAAGTGGAATGAGGTGTAAACTTTTGTGGAGGAACATCACCCTAACAAAGCTGTTGTAGGCTGTGTCTGTGACATGTTCAATGACAATGTGTTGTCCCATTTTAGGCAAATCTTAGAGATGCCAGCAACAGAGCCCTCTGGAACAATTTTTTGAGTGACAGGGGTCCAGTGACTCTCAAGCTGGTCCTAGTGCTATTAAAAAACAAAGAAGGGAAGTAACCCCAGATGGACTTGGTACCTAAAGTCTTTATGGAAGGGGATTCCCCTTCCAAACAATAGTAACTTCTCCTCCCTCTCTCCTCCTTCCATCTTCCACACACCAACAAGAGTCTTCAATAAAGGCAAGTGTGATGTTATTATTGCTTTATATTGATTTGTCATTCTTTTCTGTATGTAAATCTTTATTTAATCTCTAAAAAAATTATTTTTTGTTAATACTTTTGGGTGTCTGGAACGGATTAATTGGATTAACATTATTTCTTATGGGAAAAATGGTTTTGGTTTTCGTGAATTTTGGATTTCGGCAGACTCTCTGGAAAGGATTAATCACGAAAACCAAGGATCCACTGTATTTGGGAGAGTTGCTTCCATCTGATCAGAAATTGTTTTGGTTGGTTTGGTTAGTATTGAGAGATGAGATGATTTTTAAGCACAGCCCTAAATTTGTATATAATCAGGGATGCCCTGGTGGTTAAAGCTCTCGCTTCACACACTGAAGGCCCAGGTTTGATTCCCGGTGAGGTGGAAACATTTTAACATGTTTCCTTACACCTGTTGTCACATTCACCTAGCAGCAAATAGGTACCTGGGTGTTAGTCAACTGGTGTGGGTCACATCCTGGGGGACAAGACTGAGGACCCCAATGGAAATAAGACAGACAGCCCTCAATAACACACTGACTTTCTTGGGTTATCCTGGGTGGCTAACCCTCCAGGGTTAAAAATCCGAAGAAAATCTTATCTTATCTTACCCTTTACCGGTTCAGGTAGTGAATTCTAGAGTTTCGGGTCCTTTATGTGCATTGCGTTTTTGCATAGTGTGAGACTGACAAGAGGGATGTCGATGAGTGCCTTGTGCCTTGTATTGTGACTGTGTTCTGTTGTAGGTATCAAGGAGAAGTTTAAGTGGAGGTTTTATACAGGTCCGCCATCACAAATCCGGCAGTCAGACATCCGGTTCTATCAGTTATTCGGCACTAATTTCGGCTAGCATATTTACAAATTTCTAGGGTCGCCACATCAACTTGCTGGTACTGTTTGGTGAAACTACTTCCTACATAAGTCATTCCAATTTCTTTGTCTCCATTTATTGTTATAACCTGCTTACTTTTAGCCCTAGCCATGGTTCCAATGAATAAAAGAAATGCTTCTCGTTGTGTAAAGCACATACACAGTAGACTGTCCATTAAAGATATGGTGGCTTTGAAGCCACTGTCAGTTGCCATGAGCTCAGTTTCATGATGCAGGGGAATATGCTTTATTATTACACTAGTATCAACACTATGACATATTTGTCTATCACAAATGATCTAATATGACATAATAAACAATATAAATAACATAAAAATATGTTAAATACTCCTGAATGAATAATATTTGGCATAATACCGAGCAGTTCGATGGAGGTACGAAGAGGATATGGGATACAAGAACCATTCTCCTATCCCTGTCTTGGGGGCTTATATTAGAGAAAACAGAGCATAGCACATGGCCAACTATGATACACATGCATACTGCACCATGGAGCTGAAACAAAAAAGTTATTATCTCTACATAGATTATCACACAGCAGCATATGTGCAGAGAACCTAGGATAACCCAAAAAAGTCAAAGGGGCTTATTTCTAGTACCTGGCTTGGGCTAGCCATATATGATTTTTGGTAAATATTCGATTCCCAGCCAGGGTAGAAACATTGGGAGTGTTTCTTTACACCTGTTGTCTATGTTCGCCCATCAGTAAATGGGTACCTGGGTGTTAGTGGATTGGTGTAGGTCTTATCATGAGACACTGACCTAATTTGCCTGAAATGCTAAGCATAACAGGGCACGTTCTATATAGTAGTATGTCACTGATGTCAGCTAGGCCTGTATACTATGTACATGTACGTGTAGTACATAAAGATATTATTTTTATAATTACTATTAATCTTTCTTTCTTTCAACACACCAGCTGTATCCCACTGAGGCGGGGTAGCCGAAAAGGAAAAACTAAAGTTTCTCCTTTTATATTTAGTAATATATACAGGAGAAGAGGTTTACTAGCACCTTGCTCCGCATTTAGGACTGCCTCTTAAACAGCATGGCTTTACGAGGAAGTATTCTGTTCCACTTTCACCATGAGAAGCTAAGAGGAAATTAAATAAAGAATAACGAACTTGTAAGCAAAATAGAAGAAAACCAGAGGGGTTGTGTATATATGGTTTAGCCCATGTCGTTTAGTCGTGAACACTAAGTTAGAGAGAAGTATCAGAGAATAACCGGAAATCTATAGAACTAGAATCATGAGAACATACGAAAAAAAGGACACCAGCAATCCTACCATCATGTAAAACAATTACAGGCTTTCGTTTTACACTCACTTGGCAGGACGGTAGTACCTCCCTGGGCGGTTGCTGTCTACCAACCTACTACCTATGATTACTATTAATATTATTATTATTTTTTTGTTTCAACAAACTGGCCGTATCCCACCAAGGCAGGGTGGCCCAAAAAGAAAAACTCAAGTTTTTCTTTTTAAATTCAGTAATTTGTACAGGAGAAGGGGTTACTAGCCCCTTGCTCCCGGCATTTTAGTCGCCTCTTACAACACGCATGGCTTACGGAGGAAGAATTCTGTTCCACTTCCCCATGGAGATAAGAGGAAATAAACAAGAACCAGCACTAGACAGAAAATAGAAGAAAACCCAGAGGGGTGTGTAATATATATATATATATAGCTTGTATACATGTATGTGCAGTGTGACCTAAGTGTAAGAAGAAGTAGCAAGAAATACCTGAAATCTTGCATGTTTATGAGGCAGAAAAAAGACACCAGCAATTCTACCATTATTATTATTCTTTCTTTCAA
The DNA here is from genome assembly GCF_026875155.1 of Cherax quadricarinatus. Classification (NCBI taxonomy): domain Eukaryota; kingdom Metazoa; phylum Arthropoda; class Malacostraca; order Decapoda; family Parastacidae; genus Cherax; species Cherax quadricarinatus. The sequence goes on along the minus strand of NC_069450.1, from coordinate 9,946,500 downwards.
CACACTGGCCGTATCCCATCGAGGCAGGGTGGCCCAAAAGGAGAAACGAAAGTTTCTCCTTTTACATTTAGTAATATATACAGGAGAAGGGGTTACTAGCCCATTATTATTATTATTATTATTATTATTATTATTATTTTTTCTCTCAGTTGTTTGTTGGGATATCTTAATGAAACTTGGGCAATGTATGATGAAAAGATGCTTCTTAACATACACCAAAAATGAAGAAATCAGACCATAAATAACAGAGTTCACTTCTCAGCCCCATAGCTGTATACGTATTATCGTATGGTTTTTATGGTTGTTTTCTCATTTTTTTGGTCTCATTTGATAGAAAGGAAGATATATTACAGAAATAGATATGATTTTGATTGCTTTCACGACAAAAAGAACCTTGAAAATTAACTCAGTTTTTTATTATTACAGTGGACCCCCGGTTAACGATTTTAATCCGTGCAAGAGGGGTAATTGTTATGCGAAATAATCGTTATGTGAATGAATTTTCCCCATAAGAAATAATGGAAATAAAATTAATCCGTGCAAGACACCCAAAAGTATGAAAAAAAAATTTTTTTACCACATGAAATATTAATTTTAATACACACAAACTGAAAAAGGCATGCACACTTACATGACACTTACTTTTATTGAAGATCTGGTGATGATTGATGGGATGGGAGGAGGGAGAGCATTATCTTTTACTGTTTAGAAGGGGAATTTCCCTTCCATTACGACTTGAGGTAGCAAGTCCTTTTCCGGGGTTACTTCCTTCTTCTTTAATGCCACTAGGACCAGCTTAGAGTCACTGGACCTGTGCACAACAAATCTGTCCATAGAGCTGTACCTCCCCGTTCCTTTACCGATTTGTCTAAAATGGGCCACAACATTGTCATTGAATAGTCACCAGCACGGCTTGCAACAGCTGTGTCAGGGTGATTTTCATCCATAAAGGTTTGCAGTTCAACCCACTGTGCACACATTTCCTTAATCTTTGAAGTAGGCACAATGGATTCCCACAACTGGCATGGTTCTCAGGGTTAGCCCCAACCCTTAAAATCTTTTTAAATTTCCATACAAATTCTACCCTTTTTACCACGGGGTTTGGGCACTGAGCTTTTTTGGGGCCATGGCACTTTTTTTCAGAAACAGCACCGAAAACACTGTAATAAAAAAAATTTTCCCGAGTGTATGCTGGATGTTCCGCGGAGGCTGGCTGGTAAACAAGGGACGGGCGGCACATGTGGGGCGGGTGAGGGACATTGGAGGTTTCCCGGCCGAAAAATCGGTGAGCGGGTTTTAAATCGGTTGCGCGGAAAAAATTTTTTGCGATAAAAGTAGGGGTAGCGGAAAAATCCATGTGATGCCATTTTTTATGCGGGGGTCCCGTATTATTATTTTTTTTTTGGACAGTACATAGTTGACAGGAAATTAAGTAGTTGGGTGTACTGCCAAAAAGTGTGTGGATAAAAGGTTTGAAAACCGACAAAGGGGAATCTTTTTCAGGAAAAGTTTTCCCAAACCAGTGGTTTTAATCTTCCAATAAAAAGGGAAAAAGGGAAAGGAGAGGGGTTTGAGGTAACAGTCCTCACCCGGAGTAAATGTGTTCAGCCCCATAAATTTTGTAGAATTACATTTAAATGTGTTAGCCCCAAAATCTTGTAGAATGTACTTCAAAAAAATTTGATGGCTGAACACATCGACCCAGGTGAGAGACGATTCCCTCAAACTCCCCCTCTCCTTACATTTTCTACTTTGTATGGATGATAACCCACTGTGGGGAAACGTTTCCTGAATAAAGTTTCCCAAGCTGCATAAGTGTCCAATCTTAAACAGCCAAAGCCCCTTGTTTGCGAACATTATGGCGGGTTTAAAAAATTTAATTTAAGATAGCGGAAATGTTCTATTCTTTAGCTGTTCAAGAGAAAAAATGACGTCGTGTCTAATCCCGTGGCCCCTGCGTCAATTCAATACACAGCAAAATGGGTTACATTATTTATTTTTTTATTACATAATGCAGTGTCTGCATAAAAGTAAATTTCTATTTTTTGTTTAAAAAAAAATTCCAAATGGGGAAGCAGATAATATAAAAGGGGGGTGGGGCCCCGGACTATAAACAGAGAAAATGTTATTTTAGTGCCAGGAAAGTCGCACTGTTTTTTTTTTTTTGGCCCCTTTTTTAAAATTTACATCTGTTTAAATTTGGTGAAAACTGACCAAATTGCCAATTTTTGACCCTTTATTGGGTAGGGGGAAAAAGGGAATGGGCGGATTCTTGTACTCAGTCGACGAACGAAGTAAGTAAAATAAGTAAGTTTTTCGGTTTCACAAATACGGTTACACAATTATCATACAAGCAGGTTTATGGGAACTAAGGATAAACCCCCAAAAGTCAGAGTGCTTATTTCCAATACCTGGCTTGAGCTTGCCAAATTGATTTTGGAAAAAATTTATTTTTTCTCAGTTTTTTTGTTGGGGTATCCATTGAAAGGGGGAATGTATGATGAAAAGATGCTTCTTAACGTACACCAAAAATAAAAAAAAAATGGATAATAAATAAAAGGGGGTTTACTTTTCGGCCCTTTGCGCCTCTTTGTGGGAAATTTCTGTTTGGTTTTTTTGGATGTATTCTCATTTTTTTATCATTTGATTGAATGGGAAATAATTACAAAAACAGATATGATTTTTTATTTGGGTTTTACACAAAATACGTGGACCCCCCGGTTTTCGATTTTTTTCACTCCAGAAGTATGTTTTAGGGTTTCCAGTACTGCCGAATTTGTTCCCCATAAGAAATATTGTGAAATAGATTAGTCCATTTTAGACCCCCCAAACAACATACAACGCCTTTTAAAAAATACCTTACTAATTTTGGGCGCATTCGGAGGTAATCGTTATGCGGGGGGGCCACTTAATCTTAAACTGAGCTTTAAAATATGGGAAAAAGTTTTATTTTTGCCCTGTTCAAAGAACTTTGTGTAGGTCAAATTGGTTAAATTTTTTTAAGTGATCTAACCAACCCTCTGTAATCCGGCAAATCAATAATCCCGGGAATAAAGGGCCCCAAATATGCCCGATTTATTATGGAGGACCTGTATTGGAGTTTAATGTTCTCTATATATAGTAGGCATAATATCAGTGTATGTCTTGTATATTTAGTAGGTACAGGCTTTTGAAATGTGGTGGGGTGTGCTGTCTGGCACAGGAGCTGGTAATCATCCACACAGCAGTTTTTTGTTGGGTTATTAAAGGTTTAAGGTGGTTGGCTGTGGTTGATCCCCAGGCACAAATACCATAGGTGAGGTAGGGATATATAAACGAGTAGTACGTATAGGTAAGGAGTGTCGTTTGGGGTACATAGTACCGAATCTTGGAAAGGATGCCTACTGATTTGGAAATTTTCTTGGATATATGCTGGATGTGGGAATGAAATTAAAGATTACAGTCAAGGTGAAGACTTAGAAATTTACCCTCAGTGTGTCTTGGATATGTAAGGCTTCGTTTCCAAACAGCATAAAGTATGTTTTGTCTATGCTGAGAGTGAGTTTGTTGGTTAACACTAGGTCACACACTCCCTGCTCCATGAGCTTTATCAAACCTCGTCTTAAAGCTGTATATGGTTCCTGCCTCATCTACATTACTTTCCAGACTATCCCACTTCCTGACAACTCTATGACTGAAGAAATACTTCCTAACATCCCTCTGACTCATCTGAGTCTCCAACTTCCAATTGTGACTTCTTGTTTCTTTGTCCCATCTCTGGTACATCCTGTCTCTGTCCACGATGTCAATTCCTCGCAGTATTCTATATGTCATTATCATGTCTTCCCTAACCCTCGTGTCCTCCAGTGTTGTCAGGCCGATTTCCCTTAACTTTTCTTTGTAGGACATTCCCCTTAGAACTGGGACTAGTCTTGTTGCTAACCTTAGCACTTGCTCTAATTTCTTGACATGCTTGACAAGGTGTGGGTTCCAAACTGGTGCTGCATACTCCAATATGGGCCTGATGTACACAGTGTATAGTCTTGAACTATTCCTTGCCGAGGTACCGGAACGCTATTCTTAGGTTTGCCACGCGCCCATATGCTGCAGCAGTTATCTGGTTGATGTGTGCCTCAGGAGATGTGCTCGGTATTATACTCGCCCCAAGATCCTTTTCCTTGAGTGAGGTTTGCAGTCTTTGGCCACCTAGCCTATACTCTGTCTGCGGTCTTCTTTGCCCTTCCCCAATCTTCATGACTTTGCATTTGGCAGGGTTAAATTCGAGAAGCCAGTTGCTGGACCAGGCTTCCAACCTGTCCAGGTCTCTTTGTAGTCCTAATTCTCCTCATTAACTTCACATCATCTGCAAACAGAGACACTTCTGAGTCTATCCCTTCCGTCATGTCATTCACATATACCAATAACAGAACTGGTCCTAGGATTGACCCCTGTGGAACCCCTGCTTGTCACAAGCACCCACTTTGACACTTCGTCACGTACTATGACTCATTGTTACCTCCCTGTCAGGTATTCTCTGATCCATTGCAGTGCCTTTCCTGTTATGCATGCCTGATCCTCTAGCTTTTGCACTAACTTCTTGTGAGCAACTGTGTCGAAAGCCTTCTTGCAGTCTAAAAGATGTAATCTACCCACCCCTCTCTCTCACGTCTTACTTCTGTTACCTTGTCATGAAACTCTAGTAGGTTTGTGACACAGGATTTCCCTTCCCTGAAACCACGCTGGTTGTCGTTTATAAGTTTGTTTCTAGGTCCTTCACCACTCTCCTCCTAATAATCTTCTCCATGATTTTGCATACTATACACATCAGTGACAGTGGTCTATGCACACACGTGTGTGTGTGTGTGTGCATGCACACGTGTGTATGTACGTTTGTGTGCACATGTGCATGTGTGTGTATGCACATGTGTGTGTGTGCGCATGTGTGTGTGTATGCACCTGTGTGTGTGCATGTGAACCTGCGTGTGTGTGTGTGAACCTGCATGTATGCACATGTGTGTATGTGTGTACATGCATGCACATGTGCACTTTTAAACTGTTTTATTATATTTATTATTTCAGTACAGTGCTGTAGTTATGAGCTCTGTTGAAAACTGAACTTATTTACTTCAATGTATTAACACTTCATTTCATAAAATGTAAAGAAGCGCCTCTAAAGTATATTTACATTAAGTAACCACTCAGACAATTCCCTGCTTTTTTTTTCACAAATTATTCTTATTATTTATTTAACAACATACAATGCATCTCAAAATACAACCTGTCTGAGCATCTTTTTTGCAAACGGAAAAATGTTTTCCGAAAACTTACCAATTCATGATGAAAGTGAGGAACCTCGAGTTCCAAAAGACATCTGGTAGCCTCAGTAATATCTGAAGAAGAAAGGTATTCCTCCAGCAGGAGTACCATCTGCTTCACCAGGTACTTAACAGGGCGAGTACCTCCTCCCACGCCCCAAACATTGTCCAGTCTCACCAATCCATGACGCATGGAGAGCAAGCTGTCTGATCTTGCTAACGTCACTACTGCATGCTCACAATCCACCTGTTTATAAATTTATAAATATGAAAAAAGTTCACAAGTGAAGTTCAGAACAACAACTTTATAAAGACTTTGTATCTACTGAGCTAAGTATAAAATTGGATTCAACCAAAGTCAAGGCTCAATTCCTGGGTAAGTCAAGACATTAGTTAAGTCTCCTTACATATGTTACCCTATTCACCTACAAGTAAACTGGTACCAGGGTATTAGAGGACTTATGGGTAGCATCCTTGGAGGATGATAGTACAATAAACCTTCTTGTAATGCAACTTCTTCTTGTGCAGTTTTTTTTTTTTGCAACACATATCAAAAAAGTTCAATCAAAATATTTAACAATGCAGGAAAACTTTCACATTATACAATGTAAATCATTAAAAAATGAGCTAATATGAGTGTTGCAGCTGCAAGGAGGAATTAATGGGAATAAAGCTGCCTCTCACACAAAAACTTTTTTCAATTAATTCCCTATTTTCACTGTATTATATTGACCAGTGACCAAAAAAGCAGAACAGTATACAATTTATAATCCTTCCATATAACATAGTCATTTTGTAAAGTCTTACCCAACTTCCTTCATCGTGCCTTTTACCCCTGTGTTGATGCATGCTTCAAATTTATACTCACTTTGCCTTTATAGCTTTGAAGAAATTTAGGGGGTATACAATCATCTGCGATGGATCGGGCAATAAAATTGCCTAGGATGGTTGGTGCGTCCGGCGTGTCCAGCACCAGGTCACTCAGGTTCTTAATAAGAATATCATAACCTGTAAAATAAAACATTTGTTAGCTAAAATACTTGTTAGCCTAACACGAAAAATAATCTGTAAATTGCCAGTGCTTCTAAATTCACAAGACTAAAGCATCAATAAAAATTCACCCATGCTTAAATTACATCAAAGTAGTTGACACTCAGAGCTGCAGAAAATATATGAACATAATAGTATTAAAGTACAATATATTGTACCATATATTATGCTCTACACAAAATCTCTTCTTATGGAAATAATACACGAGGTTTAATTTTAAAAGATGATAAATACACAAACAAAAGACAGTATTCCTAATGACAGCCAATCCACCAAGAACAACACTCTTAGTCCACCAAGAACAACACTCTTAGTCCACCAAGAACAACACTCTTAGTCCACCAAGAACAACACTCTCGGTCCACCAAGAACAACACTCTTAGTCCACCAAGAACAACACTCTTAGTCCACCAAGAACAACACTCTTAGTAGACCAAGAACAACGCTCTTAGTCCACCAAGAACAACACTCTCGGTCCACCAAGAACAACACTCTTAGTCCACCAAGAACAACACTCTTAGTCCACCAAGAACAACACTCTCAGTCCACCAAGAACACTCTCGGTCCACCAAGAACAACACTCTCGGTCCACCAAGAACAACACTCTCGGTCCACCAAGAACAACACTCTCAGTCCACCAAGAACAACACTCTCGGTCCACCAAGAACAACACTCTTAGTCCACCAAGAACAACGCTCTATCCACCAAGACAACACTCTTAGTCCACCAAGAACAACACTCTTAGTCCACCAAGAACAACACTCTCAGTCCACCAAGAACAACACTCTCGGTCCACCAAGAACAACACTCTTAGTCCACCAAGAACAACGCTCTTAGTCCACCAAGAACAACACTCTTAGTCCACCAAGAACAACACTCTTAGTCCACCAAGAACAACACTCTCAGTCCACCAAGAACAACACTCTCGGTCCACCAAGAACAACACTCTCGGTCCACCAAGAACAACACTCTCGGTCCACCAAGAACAACACTCTCGGTCCACCAAGAACAACACTCTCGGTCCACCAAGAACAACACTCTTGGTCCACCAAGAACAACACTCTTGGTCCACCAAGAACAACACTCTTGGTCCATCAAGAACAACACTCTCGGTCCATCAAGAACAACACTCTCGGTCCATCAAGAACAAAACTCTCGGTCCATCAAAAACAACACTCTAGCTCCACCAAGAACAACACTCGGTCCATCAAGAACAACACTCGGTCCATCAAGAACAACACTCGTGTCAGCATAGTTGCTGATCCTCCTTTACATGTGTTGTATGCATAGATTAGATGAGCATTATAGTACCATCCATGTGTTTATATAGAAGATCCCTTAGGCCTGTGACTGTATGACGTCATGGGATGCAGCGAGCGAGTGAGACGAGCTACCTCGGCCTCAGACGACGCATAGGCATCATAGAAGGCAGGACACGGCAGGCTGGGCTCCATCTCCCATTACCACAGTCTGACAATAGTGTTACCATCCAACAAGTGAGTTTACCTTATCCATCAATCTCCTACCGAACCCCCACACGACAATTTGGTGGCAGCGGTGGGATAGATTGATCCAGCGGAGTGGATGAGGTCTCCACTGTTGAAATAGCACCGACCCACTGGTCAGGTGGCATGTCATCCTGTACTTGAACAGGGTAAGGATAGTGAACTAGGTCAACGAGGTTGGTATTTGCTCTGAGACGAACACTGTGACCCGAAGTGTTAGCAAGGAGTAAATGGATCTTACTGTCTCTTACAATGTGTAAGGAAGGTTCAACAAATAAACCCTTGACCTTGCAGGAATCACTGTCAACTAGGACGTTATCACCATCTGGAACATTAGGAACAACAACAGACACTCTAGTGAGAGCACTAGCCGCAACAGAGATGTCTTTCTGCAGACGGCATGTGACATCAACAAGAGATGGCATTACTAGTGTCAAGTAATCGTTTTCCGACAAGGCGTCCCCTTTGGAGAAACTACTACTTGGACTAGCAGACATTGCAGGGATAGGCAGAGCACTCAAAGCAGTCTGAGCGTCCTCGGACACTTGAGGCAATACACTATCTTGCATATCTGAAGGTGTAGGTGGAACACAGATGGGAGTGACAGAGTTACCAGTGCCTGACCGCTTGGGTACGCTACTGGAGAATGCATTGGCTTGTAAGGACTTAATGTGTACATCATACTCTGCAGCAGTATGACAGACCTCTGATCCAAGCTGGTAACCCCAGAATGGAACGATCAAGTCGTCAATTTGGGCATGCCATCGGTACGGGTCAAGCACAATGCGTAAGTCTCGCATGGAAGCAAATCCCAGTAGACGGTCACCAGGGAAAGTAATCCGGTCGACAACAAGAAAAGCAGCAGTAAAATCTCTGCCTTGGATAGTAAAGGTGAGCAAAGTCTGACCTCGGACTCGCAGAAGGGAACCAGCTACTCCACTAAGGGAGGTTACAGTAGTTGGTTCAACCAGGAGGACATGTCGTAACTGCTTCTCTTTAAACAAGCTAGACCTGATGATATTAACTTGCGCACCAGAGTCCATGAACACATGAACGGGCGCATTATGGATAGAAGCTTGTACCAAAGGACCTATCGTTTCGTTAGGAGTTATGTGCAAAGAGAAAGGTGGGTTGTCATCGGAGAAGGCATTTTCTACTTCATCCCCAAACTCCTCTACGTCAGAGACGTGTGAAGCAGCATCAACAGTGGGGTTGTCATTCTCAAGGCTGGCTAAGGCTTCATAGGAATTTTGAACTTGGATGGTGTACTCATTATCACCTACTGTCACGACTGGACGAGTAGACTGGGGCGCTCGGATTCCCCCGAATTGGAAGATTGAGCCTGGTTCTGGTTAGTTTGAGAACCACGACGTGTTTCCTCTCCTGGCTCTGCGGTTGGAACGGCCATGGAAAGATCTGGAGTACTGCAGGTTGTAGGGAGCATTGCACTCAGATGTGTCATGTCCATGAATTCTATGATAAGTAGAGTAGGGAAGATCTGACTGGTACTCATCATCAGTACAACGCCTCTTAGGGTGACTATCAGGACAATTAATTGCAATATGGCCACGGTAACCACAATTGTAGCAAGTTCTTTGACTGTGGGTACTATACATACTACGGGTGCTACGGGAATGATGGCTCTTAACACTAGCTTTGGATGATGGACGTGAGTGATTAAGGTTGGGAGTTTTGGTAGTAGCACAAACTAGAGGAAGTACAGGAGTAGACAAAGTGGTTGGCGTAGACTTTCGATAAGGGAAGGTTCCCTCGGGACACAAATTTTGTACATGGATGAAAGCTGCGAGCGATCCCATAGTAGCAACTAGCGGACTTGAATTGTACACATACATAGATGTCGGAGGCATTAATTGTTTAATAACTCCAAATGCAGCTAATTTGGCAAACCCATCAAGGGCTGGTTTATCGTTATCTTTAAGGTACTTTGAATTTTGACCTGCTTTAACGAATGAGGACATTAGGTTATTAAGACGAAGAGCAAACTCATCTAATGACTCTTCTGGTCTCGGAGCTGTGCAAACTAATTCTTTGAGAACAACGAACGGATCGGTTTCTCGCAGCGGTTCAAGATAATTGCGAATTAACTGTTCATAATCTTGCCACCTGGTTAGGTCTTGAAAGTCCTTCATACGAATTAAGTTAAACACATGTGAGGCGGCTGGAGAACGGGCTAGACTCTCCTTTCCGATACTGATTAAACAACTCTCAGATGGAAGACCATCAACTGAAGCATTAGCTCTGGCTCTAACAGCGGTAAACCAACCTTCTAGAAAAAAAAGAGGTCCATCAAGAACACTCGGTCCATCAAGAACAACACTTGGTCCATCAAGAACACTCGGTCCATCAAGAACAACACTTGGTCCATCAGAACAACTCGGTCCATCAAGAACAACACTTGGTCCATCAAGAACACTCGGTCCATCAAGAACAACACTTGGTCCATCAAGAACACTCGGTCCATCAAGAACAACACTTGGTCCATCAAGAACACTCGGTCCATCAAGAACAACACTTGGTCCATCAAGAACAACACTTGGTCCATCAAGAACAACACTTGGTCCATCAAGAACACTCAGTCTATCAAGAACAACACTTGGTCCATCAAGAACAACACTCAGTCCATCAAAAACAACACTTGGTCCATCAAGAACAACACTTGGTCCATCAAGAACAACACTTGGTCCATCAAGAACAACACTTGGTCCATCGAGAACACTTGGTCCATCAAGAACAACACTTCATCCATCAAAAACAACACTCGGTCCATCAAGAACAACACTTGGTCCATCAAGAACAACACTCGGTCCATCAAGAACAACATTCAGTCCATCAAGAACAACACTCGGTCCATCAAGAACAACATTCAGTCCATCAAGAACAACACTCAGTCCATCAAGAACAACACTTCATCCATCAAGAACACTTGGTCCATCAAGAACAACACTTGGTCCATCAAGAACAACACTTGGTCCATCAAGAACAACATTCAGTCCATCAAGAACAACACTCGGTCCATCAAGAACAACATTCAGTCCATCAAGAACAACACTCAGTCCATCAAGAACACTCGGTCGATCAAGAACACTCTGGCCATCAAGAACACTCGGTCCATCAAGAACAACACTCTCAGTCCATCAAGAACAACACTCTCAGTCCATCAAGAACAACACTCTCAGTCCATCAAGAACAACACTTGCTCCATCAAGAACAACACTCTCAGTCCATCAAGAACAACACTCTCAGTCCATCAAGAACAACACTTGCTCCATCAAGAACAACACTCGGTCCGTCAAGAACACTTGGTCCGTCAAGAACAACACTCGGTCCATCAAGAACAACTCTCAGTCCATCAAGAACAACACTTGGTCCATCAAGAACAAGACTTGGTCCATCAAGAACAACACTCGGTCCATCAAGAACACTTGGTCCATCAAGAACAACACTCAGTCCATCAAGAACAACACTCGGTCCATCAAGAACACTTGGTCCATCAAGAACAACACTCGGTCCATCAAGAACACTCGGTCCATCAAGAACTACACTCGGTCCATCAAGAACAACACTCAGTCCATCAAGAACAACACTCAGTCCATCAAGAGCATCACTTGGTCCATCAAGAACAACACTCAGTCCATCAAGAACAACCCTCGGTCCATCAAGAACACTCGGTCCATCAAGAGCATCACTTGGTCCATCAAGAACACTCAGTCCAACAAGAACAACACTTGGTCCATCAAGAACAACACTCGGTCCATCAAGAACACTCGGTCCATCAAGAGCATCACTTGGTCCATCAAGAACAACACTAAGAACAACACTTGGTCCATCAAGAACACTCGGTCCATCAAGAACTACACTCGGTCCATCAAGAACTACACTCGGTCCATCAAGAACAACACTCAGTCCATCAAGAACACTCGGTCCATCAAAAGCATCACTTGGTCCATCAAGAACAACACTTGGTCCATCAAGAACAACACTCGGTCCATCAAGAACACTCGGTCCATCAAGAGCATCACTTGGTCCATCAAGAACACTCGGTCCATCAAGAACTACACTCGGTCCATCAAGAACAACACTCGGTCCATCAAGAACAACACTCAGTCCATCAAGAGCATCACTTGGTCCATCAAGAACAACACTCAGTCCATCAAGAACAACACTCGGTCCATCAAGAACAACCCTCGGTCCATCAAGAACAACACTCAGTCCATCAAGAACAACACTTGGTCCATGAAGAACAACACTCGGTCCATCAAGAACACTCGGTCCATCAAGAGCATCACTTGGTCCATCAAGAACAACATGGTCCATCAAGAACAACACTCAGTCCATCAAGAACAACACTCAGTCCATCAAGAACAACATGGTCCATCAAGAACAACATGGTCCATCAAGAACAACACTGTCCATCAAGAACAACATGGTCCATCAAGAACAACACTCAGTCCATCAAGAACAACATGGTCCATCAAGAACAACACTCGGTCCATCAAGAACAACACTTGGTCCATCAAGAACAACACTCAGTCCATCAAGAACAACACTCAGTCCATCAAGAACAACACTCAGTCCATCAAGAACAACATGGTCCATCAAGAACAACATGGTCCATCAAGAACAACACTCAGTCCATCAAGAACAACACTCAGTCCATCAAGAACAACACTCAGTCCATCAAGAACAACACTCAGTCCATCAAGAACAACATGGTCCATCAAGAACACTCTGTCCATCAAGAACAACACTCAGTCCATCAAGAACAACATGGTCCATCAAGAACACTCTGTCCATCAAGAACAACACTTGGTCCATCAAGAACAACACTCAGTCCATCAAGAACAACACTCAGTCCATGAAGAACACTCGGTCCATCAAGAACAACACTCGGTCCATCAAGAACAACACTCGGTCCATCAAGAACAACACTCGGTCCATCAAGAACAACACTCAGTCCATCAAGGATAACACTTGGTCCATCAAGAACAACACTCAGTCCATCAAGAACACTTAGTCCATCAAGAACAACACTCGGTCCATCAAGAACAACACTCGGTCCATCAAGAACACTCGGTCCATCAAGGACAACACTCGGTCCATCAAGTACACTCAGTCCATCAAGAACAACACTCAGTCCATCAAGAACAACACTCGGTCCATCAAGAACAACACTCGGTCCATCAAGAAGAACACTCGGTCCATCAAGAACAACACTCGGTCCATAAAAAACAACACTCGGTCCATCAAGAACAATGCCCTCAGCTTATCCCTGTCTATCTTATCAATTCGAAAAAATATATTTTTTATCCTAGGTAGTAGGTTGGTAGACAGCAACCGCTGTCTACCAACCTACTACTTACACTTAGGTCACACTACACATACATGTACAAGCATTTATATACACACATATACCCCTTTGGGTTTTCTTCTATTTTCTTTCTAGTTCTTGTCCTTGTTTATTTCCTGTTACCTCCATGGGGAAGTGGAACAGAATTCTTCCTCCGTAAGCCATGCATGTTGTAAGAGACGACTAAAATGCCAGGAGCAAGGGGCTAGTAACCCCTTCTCCTGTATATATTACTAAATGTAAAAGAAGAAACTTTCGTTTTTCCTTTTGGGCCACCCCACCTCGGTGGGATACGGCCGGTGTGTTGAAAGAAAGAATATTATTTTATGCTGTTAGGTCCCCCCCATGGTTCTTCTGTCCTCCAATGTTGTTTGGTCCAGTTCCTTTAGCCTCTCCTCGTAGTTCATACTCTTTACATCGGGAATAAGCCTTGTTACGTACTTTTGCACTGTCTCTAGTTTAACTTTTTTTTTTCAGGTGTGGGTTCCATATTGGTGCTGCATACTTCAAGATGAGCCTAACATATGCTGTAAAAAGGGACCAGAATGACTTTTTTGAAGTACGCTGGATGTACTCATACTTATATTAGATGGAATATATGGGAACACCAGGCCTGACCCGTCTACTCTCTTACATCTCTATTTGAACTGACTTGCTGAGTGCCTTGGAGGGTTAGCAGTCTTCAAATCATACTAGGTCAGCAGTAACGGTCAGTGATATAACAGTCAGCGATTCACTCAGGAGGCGTTGAATCAGTGATGGTTGGACGAGTCATTACTACTGACACTACTGGTAACTGATACTACTGGTAACTGATATTACTGGTAACTGATACTACTGAGACATATTGGTACTGCATACTCCAAGATGAGCCTAACATATGCTGTATAAAGGGCCCAAAATGACTTTCTTGAGGTTTCTGATGATTACTCCTAGATTTTCCCAATGAGCACTGGCTGCAAACGCTATTTGGCTGATGTGAGGTTCTTTTCTCTGAGTGTGAAGTTTGCAGCCTCTGCCCCCCACCCCCCCAGTCTATACACCATTTCAAGTCTTTTTGCTCCCTCCCCAATCTTCATGACCTTGCATTTACTGGGATTAAATTCAAGAAACCACTTATCTGACCACTCTTGCAATCTGACCAGATTCCTTTGGAACTTTTATCTGGAATCTCATTCACATAAACTAAAAACAAGACTGGCCCTACTGATCCTTGCAGAACTTCTCTCCAAGTGTTCTACCACTGTTTCCCTGATAAGTCCTTCATTTCTTCATTACCTTGTAAGGTATGCTTGTCAGAAAAATTTATATGTATGGTAATCTAACTCCTTCTGTCTGTCTCCTTTCTTAAATACAGGGACTAGATTTGTTGTCTTCTAGATCTCTGGTAACTGTCCTGTATCCACTGACTAACCACGGAACAGGTGGGATTTGAACCCAGGAAAACGAGTCGTAAAACTTCCGCATCCCTTCCATGATTTATTTGCAATCGTGTTACAGGAGGGCCCCACTTATATGGTGGGTTAGCTTCCAGGCAACGGCTGTAAAAAAAAAAAAAAGCAAATCACCCTCTTTCTCACGTTTAACCCTTTGAGGGTCGACAGGCCATCTCAGAAACTCGTTCTCAGGGTCGGCCAAATTTAAAAAAAAAAAAATAATATTTTTTCCTTATGAAAAGACAGAGAATCTTTTCCCGATCATAATGACACCAAAATTATGAGATTTGATGGAAAACTTACGGAATTATGCTCTCGCGAAGTTAGCGGTCTCAGCAATGTTTACGCATCGGCGATTTTGCCCAATTTGAGCCCCATTTTCGGCAAATTCCTCTGTACTAGTCGACAAAAAACATGAATATTTCGCTAGAACTACATTTTTTCTATTGAATGAGTGCAAGAAACCACCCATTTACCATTTTCAACTATCCAATACAGTGGTCAGAATTTAGCAATTTTGCCAATTTCACACAAATTTCAAAAAATGCCAATTTCTGAATAGTGTCCAGAACAAACAAGAAATACATTCCTGGCACTAAAATGACATTTCTTCTGCTCATTAGTCATGTCTCAAGGCCCCTCTTACATTCTTTTGCTTTCCACTTTGAATTTTTATTCTCATGAAAAATAGAAGATTTACTGTTATGCAGACTACTGCATTAGTGTAAAAAATGATATAAATCATATTGGCACAATTGCAAAAGAATGTTAGACTCACCAGTTGACGTGTATTGGACGCTTGGCATGATTTGTTTACTTTTGAACTTTGGTAAAAATCGAACATTTCTGCTACTTTGATCTCAATTTCAAGGTACTTTTCATTGTAAAACCAGTGAAAATCATCTCAATTTCTGTGATATGTATTCCATTCTATAAAATGAGACCAAGAAAACTAGAATACAACAATAAATACCATACGAAAATACAGTGCAAAGTCGCTGTTTTATGCTAAAAAAAACGTGAAAGTTTTTTTTTTCTAATTATGCACTGTGTGCTGCAGGATTTTTTTTATACTGTGCACACTGACCACATAGACCCATTCTTTCATATGGAGGCCTACCAGCCTCTTCCCGCGAGATTTGATGGCGCTAGAACTTATGCGTACTAGTACGTCAAAAACCCCTGCGCTTAAGACGTACTAGTACGTCCGAAACCCTCAAAGGGTTAAATGCCTATAAATGCCTGATAACATGTTTACACTATCAGCTATTAGGTTAGCAATTGAATTAGGCATAAAAAACAATAAAAAGTAAAGTGTATATACAGTAAACTCACTACAGTGGACCCTCAAATTTCGTAAACAATCTGTTCCAGAGAGTCTGATGAAAGGCAAAATTTACAAATGGCAAAACCATTTTCCCCATAAGAAATAATGTAAATCCAATTAATCCGTTTCAGATACTCAAAAGTATTAACAAAAAATACATTTTTTAGAGATTAAATATACAGTGGTACCTAGAGATGTGAATTTATTTCGTTCCAGAAGGCTGTTTGAGTTCCGATACCAAACGAATTTGTTCCCATAAGGAATAATGTAAATTAGATTAATCCATTTCAGACCCCCAAAAATACACATACAAAAGCACTTACATAAATACACTTACATAACTGTTCGAGTTTTGAGCTGTTCATATCCCGAGGTACCACTGTACATTTACATACAGAAAACAATGAGAAATACAAATATAAAGCACTAATGAAATGGATAAATGAACATTTAAATCACTATTACATACCTTTATTGAAGACTCTTGTTGGGAGAGGGAGAGTGTTCAGGGACAGGACAAAATACCTTAAATATGATTAGCTAATATTAACTCTATGGCTTATTTATCAATCACAATTCATCTAATATGACATAATAAACAATAATAACATAGAAACATAATATATACTCTAGAATGAATAAAATATGTCATTACGCATGTCACAAGTAATGGTGGTGTGTTGTTGGGTTTATAAGGGCCACTGAGAGCATAAGCCGTACACACATTAGTGGTAGGGTGGCGGCAGCAGAGGCCACTACCACTATTCACACACAATGTACATAATTTATAAATAAGAAATATTTACACTTTAAGGAGATGCTAGCAGAGGGCACCATATGTTGTCAGTACCCTATATACCTCAAACAACAATGGAGGAGTTAAGTTTTGTGCCATCATTTTTCCATTGCTTAATCGCTTAACTTACTTGCTACACCTCTAATGCTACACTTTATCGCTGGCTGGCACTATAGCCTTTATCGACTCCTGCTGCTTTAGTATCATACATATCATAGAATCTCTGAATCACTGAAGGCGGCACTTCTCGCCTCTCTCTCTTTGCCAGGTCACCATCTGGAGAAGACCCGGGCTGGAAGTACTGGCGAATCAACAAGAAGAAGCCTCTCTCTTCCACCTCCACTTTCGTACTTTGCTACGAATTCTTTCTAGAATTCTATTGTGTTTCTCACCTTTACCATAGGGCTGGCCTAGTACTAGAAGCTTTCTTTGGGCCCATGTTGGCTTATTTAGCAGTTACAAGCAGTTGTGGATGGTGAACGCCGCTCTCGGACACATTCCATACGACTCACGAATCGCAGGGCTATATTTTGACGAAAAAACATTACGAAAGGTGAAATTTACAAAGCACGAGGCTTCCAAAACTCGAGGGTCCACTGTACTTACCTTAAAATATTTGTGGTCTTAATGTAGCCTATAAGGTGAGAGGTGAATAGTATTCATTGTAGAAAGTCAGGTGCATCAGCCCACCCAGATACCACACCTCGCAATTATGTTTGTTTTACTATGACCGAGCTCGTAGCTCAATTTGCTCGTACATATATCAAATCAATTTTCCTCATTGAAATTAACTGAAATGCCATTAATCTGTTCCAGATCCCCAAAAAACACCCCAATTTTTTTGTCACATATGAGAAAACTGTATTTATAAATGAGAAATGATTTTAGCCTTTTTTGCCTGGTCCCAGCAATGTTTTAAAAATGCTGGAGTACATGTATACATGTTTTAAAACTAGGATAGATAAATACATGAGTGGGTGTGAGTTGGACCTGACTAGCTTGTGCTGCTGGGTCATATTCCTTAAGTGAATATGACCTGACCAGACTGGGTGGGTCATTGGGCTAATCGAGGGGGATGGCATGGACCTGCTCAGCATGGGTCAGTAGGTCTGTTGCAGTGTTCCTTCTTTCTTATGTTTTTATGTATACATGAAACTCCTTGAAGCATGGTGTAAGACGAGTGTCACTCCACTGCCGACAGTGCAGCAGTGGAGTGACATTTGGCAATCATGCACTGCCTTGGCTTTATTTATCACTGTTACACAAACATGTCTATCTGTTTGTTTCTGTCTATCTGTCTGTTTGTCTGTCTGTATCTAGCTCTATGTTTATCTCTATCTCTGCTTATCTGTCTTTCTGTCTGCCTGTGTTTCTGTCTTTCTGTCTCTCTACTTGTCTATCTGTCTCAGACAGAGAGAGCTGCTCATTAATCAACAGGTATTACACATGATGCAGAGTCGACTCATCTGATTCCTGAACAAGTGAAAATGTGTATTACATGCCAGTCATGCTTATTATGCCTTATATCAACAAGCATAGTATAGCACTTTGTATGGATTTTTTGGGTTATCTTAGGTAATTTACACTATGAATAACTATTTATGTGTACTTGTGAGATAGACACACAGATAGACAGAGATAGACACAGACAGACAGAAGGAGATAGAGACAGCCAAAGCAAATCAGCCAGCCAGCCAGCCAGCCAGCTGGCCACCCAACCAGCCAGCCTGCCGAACATGTATTACACGTTCCAGAGTTGTTTCTCTTTACTTAGGGCATACGTTATAGAACATTCTGGCAGGATGACATTACCAGTGGTATCAAAATTGAAAGGATGTTACACATTGGTTATTATCAAGGTTTTTGATATTTCCTCAGTATCTCCTATGAGTGGCAGCGTATCTGAAGCTCGCTTGTAACTCAGATTTTAGCTCACAACTCAAAGCAAAAAATCGACCAAGCGACGGTTCGTAACTTGGAAAATTCGTAAGTTGGGACACTTATAAGTCAAGGTACCACTGTATATGTAGCATATTTCTTAAATAATTTTGAAAAATAAAATGTCACAGATGGCTTAATGAAAATGTCTATAACAACATAATATGACATTTAAAGCTCCTCAAAGGAATTATTATTATTATTATTATTATTATTATTATTTGCTTATTGTCATCAACATACCTTGTTCACTGAGTTTAAAGATGGATTAATGAAATTAAGATTCTTTATTTCAGCATGATACAATGACTGTACAGAGGTGAATAACATTTAGGTGTGTATGCAGAAAGCCCCTTAGTATGCAGAGCATTTCGGGCAAACTTAAGACTATCTCAAAATTAATAAGGCAATGACTAACTGAGCACTTTCACATACGTCTCTTAGGTGGTTGAAAAAATAAATTTAGGAGTTACAATGAATACTAGAGAACTGAATATCCTATAATGTCAATAATAATGTAATATATGACATTTAAAGGTTCCCAGAGCAATTACTATTACAGTAGACCATACACAAATAACCCGCACATAAAAGAGAGAAGCTTACGACGACGTTTCGGTCCGACTTGGACCATTGACAAAGTCAATGGTATATTTCATTGACAAAGTCAATGGTCCAAGTCGGACCGAAACGTCGTCGTAAGCTTCTCTCTTTTATGTGCGGGTTATTTGTGTATCGTTCCAGTCACGGTATTGTGCCTTTTTGTTATTTAACAGTAGACCATTATATTACATGGATTTATTTGCCACATTTTGGTTATTGCACTACTGAAAAATTGCAGCACAATTTTATGCAACACTTATACAACATTTGTGGGCACAGGAAAAATTTCCCCAGCTCAATCTGCCACTTTGTTGTGGGTGAGACCATTGTGTCAGCGGGGAAAGACCTACCACTATCCCCCGCCACCCCTAATGCCCCCATCCCAGCCTTCGTTAATACATGTTCAGTTCCATTCTCTCTTAGGAGCTAGCTGTGTTTGTGAATTGTGTTTTGATCTTTTAATTGATCTTTCAATCTGCCAAGCAATCATGGCACCCAGTAGGCAAACGAGTGTTGCTGAAAGTGGCAAGAAGAGGTACAGTAATCCCTCGCTTTTCGTAGTTCTCGGCAATCGTAAATTTCGCCAATCATAGGGGTATTTTCGTATAAACATGGACTTGCTTTTCATAGGTTGACTCACGAATAGTAGTTCGCCCGGGACACGTACGTACGGTGTGAGCTGGGGCGGCCTCCCTACCCAGCCAGTCTGGCATTGTTTACCAGTGAGTGAAGGTCCCCTCAAGTGCTCCTACGAAATATTTCATAATATTCCACTCATTTTAGTGCTTGCAATTACTAAATAAGCTACCATGGCTCCAAATATAGCTCCTAGTGCCAAGCCTGTGGTAAAGAAGGTGAGAAATATGTACAGTGACAAAGTCTTGGGCCATTTTCAGGAAGTGTTAAAAAGACGCCAGAAACAGAGCTCTCTCCACAGTTATTTTGCGAGACAGGACTAGAGTGACTCTCAAGGTGGTCCTAGTGGCATTAAGAAACAGAGAAGAGAAGCAACCCCAGAGAAGCAACTGGTACCTGAGGTGTTGCTGGAAGGGGATTCCCCTTCCAAACTGTAAACAATCCAATCTCTCTCCTCTTCCAGTCTCCCATACACTAAGAAGAATCTCCAATAAAGGTAAGTGTTATGCTGTTAATGTTTCATTCATCATTTCCCATTGTATTGTTTATGTGCTATATGTATATTTCATGTAAAAAATTTTTTTGTTTTAATACTTCTGGGTGTCAGGAATGGATTAATTGTATTTACATTATTTCTTATGGGGAAAATTGATTCGCAAATCGTAAATTTTGTTTATAGTAACAGCTCCAGGAACGGATTAATTATGAAAAACGAGGGACCACTGTATAAGCGTTTAAGTCTTAGAGTTAACAAAGAAAAGTAAGAAGCGAGTAGCATTTATTTGTAAGAATTCAGTGTTGGTAGCCTGTTGATGTAGGTACACATATGTAGCCTGGGCTACACTACACAGCCATATTATTACACTACACAGCCACATTATTACACTACAGAGCCATATTATTACATTGACATGCCATGTTCACCGAGTTTAATCGTCTCTAACAACTACCTTTAGATGCCATCATAAACAAAGGGAGAGGTAATGAATAATTCATGCCGAGAATTGTAAACAAATGCCCTACATATTAAGGGCAGTTACTGGGCGAGACGCCAGATTCAGTTTTCTCTAGTACTGCATCAGAGAAAATGTAATGTTTACCTTCCACTCACCTCCCTCCACCCTCCTTGATTCACCGGTACTCATCACTCGATAACATATAAACATTGCATGTTTATATGCTATACACTATGTAATGTGTTTCTTATATAATTTTGAAGAAAATATCATAGATGAA
Organism: Cherax quadricarinatus; assembly: GCF_026875155.1. NCBI lineage: Eukaryota > Metazoa > Arthropoda > Malacostraca > Decapoda > Parastacidae > Cherax > Cherax quadricarinatus. Next base: position 9,925,311 of record NC_069450.1, on the reverse strand, counting down.
TCAATGAAAATGTCTATATTAACCTAAAATAAATCATTTAATGTGCCCAAGAGTGATTATTATTAAACATACATCGCATATAAACACTGCATGTTTTTATATAGTATATGTACTATGTAACGTATTTCTTATATAATTTTGAAGAAAATATCATAGATGGATTAACGAAAATGTCTATATTCACTCGAGGAGAAACAAAGTCACATTGACTCACAACTGCATGGGCAGGCGGAGAGGTCTGGTATGCGAGACGAAACACGGGGCACAGTGCGAAACTTGAGACAAAATTGAGCCGAAAAAAAGGGCTCTAAACTCAAAGCGCACAATAGTCAGAGCGTACAAAACTCGGGGTTCCACTGTACTAGACGAGAGTGAACCTGTGACCTTAATGATGCGTCAGTTTGTACAACTAAAAAGAATGAGGTAAATACAGTGGTACCCCGAGTTTCGTACAGCTCCCAACTCAAACAATTATGTAAGTGTATTATTATAAGTGATTTTGTAAGTGTATTTTTGGGGGTCTGAAACGGACTAATCTAATTTACATTATTCCTCATGGGAACAAATTCGTTCGGTAACAGCACTCGAACAGCCTCCAGGAACAAATTATGGCCAAAACTCGGGGTACCACTGTATATGAGTTTGTTTGACGACTGACTTTACTGACTTACTTGACTGATTTGACTTACTGACTTACTTTACTGACTGACTTGCCTAATTTACTGACTGATTTACTGACTTAAAGTTAAACTTTTTCACTGAAGAGGACCCTGACAAATCTAGAAGCAGTGCTGTGAAACAGCGCCTAGAGCAGCTGATGCCATACCGTCAGCTGTATAATATACTGCAGGGTAAAATAGAACAGAAATCCATTACGGAATTTATGCACACTCCAGTACAACCATCGACTTCAGTACCAGAACCTCTATCATCCACCTCAGTCCAGTTGGGTCACATAACTCTCCACTCTCTTCACAATCATCAACAAACACCAGCACCCACAATTTAAGGTAAGAAATACTATTATTTCTGTTGCATTTGTAGTCTTAAGCAGTAACAACAACATAATACATCACGACAATGAACTACAATTACATATTCACTTTTATTTTTATAAGATCTGGAGGTCTATAAAAAAGTTGGTTGGCTTTTTTTAGGCTCCCAGGAACATAGCCCTATTTTTTCCACAAGTTCTTCAGTTTATCTAATGCGGATTTTACCTAGCATGGCATTTTCAGGAACATAACTACCATGTCATATGACAGTCTAATGTATTATTACAGTATTATGCTTATTGCCATCAACATACCTTGTTCACCAAATTTAATCATATCTAACTTGGCACTTAAAGTAAGAGGCTTACAACTCCTCTTTTTATCACGACTACCCTTAGATGCCATTGTAAACAAGAGAGATGCAGAGAATGTAAACAGAGTGAATGGATGGTGGGCGGTCAGATGAATACGTACTAATACCTGTCTACTTTCTGTTGATACATGTTCATTTCGCATCATGCATGCTTTTGTGAAGCTTTTACCCCACAATACAAACACCTTACATTATGTATAAGTTGTCTTCACACTGGTGCAGTAAAATAAATAACAGCAACACTCCCATTCTCATGTAACACACCATTTTTAGAGCAAATGACACTGAGTGAAAGAATCTAAAAGGAATATTTTACTACAGTTACACCCATCACAATCAACCACAGCCAACCACCTTAAACCTTTAATAACCCAACAAAAAGCTGTTGTGCAGATGATTACCAGCTCTTGTGCTAGACAGCACACCCCACCACTTTTCAAAAGCCTGAACTTGCTAAATATACGAGACATACACTCGTATTATTGTGCCTACTACATATACAGAACGTTAAACGTCACTATAAACCCTCTTATTTAAACTTCTTGATAGTTACAACAGAACACACAGTCACAATACAAGGCATAAGGAACTCTTCAACATCCCTCGTGTCAGTCTCAGGTTGTGCAAAAACACAATGCACATAAAGGACCCGAAGATTTGGAACTCACTACCAGAACCAGTAAAGAATCCCCTGACTACTTATAAATTTAGGACTTTACTAATAAATCATCTCTCAATACTAACCAAATCAACTAAAACAACTTCTAATTAGTTATATTATGTGACCTCTAGTCTTTTAAGCATCTGCCAATCCATAAAAAATTACTGCTTGAACCATTAATTGTAATGTTGTTTTTATTATGTGCAACACCAAGATTACAGTGGAACCTCTACTTGCGAGCGCATCCACGTGCGAGTTTTTCCAAATACGAGCAGTCGATGGGTCAATTTTTTGCTTCCATACGTGAGCGAAATTTCCATAAGTGAGCAGACCTCAAGGGAGGTTCCTTGATGCTGGTGAGGGGCTCTTGCTCCTAAGGTCAGTGGTCAGTATGCTGAGGTCAGTGGTCACCTGTGGTCATACCTGTCCTAAGCTCTCTGGGAGTTAGCGTGGGGTGTTACTGAGCACCATGGCTTGTTGTAGTGTTTTAGAATCTCAGGTTCAGGTGTTGAAGGAGGAGGTTCTACTTCTTCAGGAGGAAAATAGGAGGCTGAAGCTTTGCCTAGATGAGTTTGGGAGTGAGTGTGAGAAGGATTTAGCTGGTAAGGAGGAAATGGTCACCAGCAGTGACAGTGGCAGCCACTTTAAGTGGCAAGTGGTTCACAGTTCAGGAAAAAGAAAGATAAAGAAGGTTAACAGAGAAGATGTGAAGGTAGGAAATCGATTCTCTGTTCTCCAGGACGAGTGCACTTCAGTGGTTAGTGAGGTTGAAGGTACCACTGATTCCCCTGCTAATCAAGCTAAGAATATTTTAATAGCAAGTGATTCTCAGGTAAGATATATGGACCGTGCTTTTTGTAACAGAGACAGAAAGGTCAGACAGAGGGTGTGCCTTCCTGGAGTTGGTGTTGGTGACATAGTCAGCAGGTTGAATAATACGCATTATGTCACGTAATGGGAACAAGCCCATTATCTGTCTTAGTGCTGGGGGTAATGACATTGGGAAGGGCAGGAGACAGGAGCTACTGGATAAGTACAGGTCAGCCATAGAAGTAGTTAGGTCTAAGGGAGGGATCCCAGTCATATGTAGCATCTTGCCTAGAAAGGATGGATGTCTAGGGCAATTGGTATAAATTACTGGCTAGACAGGTACTGCAAGGAACTTGCAATCCCATTCATTGATAACTGGGACCTATTCTTTGGCAAACATGATATGTATGCAAGGGATGGGGTTCATCTCTTTGGGGATGGAGTGGTTGCATTAGCCAATTCGATTGAGAGGGTAACTGATGACTTGTCAAGGAATTTAAACTGATAGATTATAGAGGTGTGGGAGTTTGTAGGAAACAATCAGGCTGCAGTATTAGGGTTAAAAACAGCAGTTATTACCAGGATACTTCAGGAATATGTTTAAAAGCCAATATTCAAAATAAAGTTGCTAGTAATGGCAAATCAACTGATCAACAAACAAAGAGGGATAGTAGAGGGCAACGAGGGGCTAGCTCCCTTAAGGTTTACTACACAAATAGTAGGAGTTTAAGAAATATGATAGATAAGCTAAGATTACTTGCAAGTATAGGAAATATAGATATTATTGGTATAACAGAGACTTGGTTCAACCTGAAAGATAGAGAAATGCCTTCTGAATGCAACATACAGGGTTATAAACTATTCAACACTGATAGGGTCAACAGGAAGGGTGGTGGAGTGGTGATGTATGTCAGAGAAAATTTAAATTATTGTCTTAGACATGATATAAGATTAGAAACATTGAACACAGAATCTGTTTGGCTACAGTTTCTCGAGGGTCGTGACAAATTAATTTTGGGTGTGATTTATAGACCCCTAAACCTTGATAGGGAGTACAGTAAGCTGTTATAGGACGAAATTCATAAGGCATCTATATATGAAAATGTTGTGATAATGGGAGATTTTAACTTTAGACAAATTGATTGGAACAATATGACAGGAAATCTCGAGTCTAATGACTTTCTTGATACGGTTCAGGATTGCTTTTTAGAACAGGTTGTAACAGAACCAACCAGAGGAAACAATCTGCTTGACTTGGTTCTTGCCAACAAAGTCACTAATTAATAATCTTGAGGTTAATGATGAGCTTGGGGAAAGTGATCACAAATCACTTAGTTTCAATATATCATGGAATTACCCAGATAACTGCAATCAAATCTCTGTCCCAGATTTTCGCTTGGCCGACTTCATGGGACTGAAAAATTACCTGGGTGGGCTAAATTGGGATATCCTGACTATGGGTCAGGTAGGTGATCTTGGTTGCCAATATGACATTTTTCAGAGCATAGTTCTAGCTGCCCAGACAACTTTTGTTCCGAGTAGGGAAATAAGATCTAACAAAAATGATCCCAAATGGATGAACAATAAATTAAAACATCCCACTGGTCAAAAGAGAGGCATATATAGGCATATCAAAAGAGGGGATGGGCAGTTAAGAAATCAATATATTCAATTAAAGAAAGTAATAAAGAAAGGAATAGGAAAAGCAAAAACGGATTACTATGAGGCTAAGGTCGCAAGGGATTCAAAGACTAACCCAAAAGGGTTCTTTCAGGTATACAGTAGTAAGATTAGGGACAAGATAGGCGCACTTAAGAGTAACTCTGGTCAGATCACTGACAGTGATAAGCATTTTCGAATATAAATATATCTTTGTATTATACAAATTTTGATTCATTTATAATTAACATTCTACTGTACAACTACGAAATAATTACTATCCTACTGTACAACTATGATATACTCCTTAGTATTAAGTAGACTGTAAGCTAATAATGTTAAGTTGGCCCATAATGCCTAGGCATAATAGAGGCTCTCTTTGCACTGCAACCCACTATTGTAAATACAAAATCTCAATGTACTGTTTGCAAAGACATAAAATAAATAAATAAATAAATAAATAAATAAATAAATAAATATGTGTGAAACTCTCAATACCTACTTCCTCTCAGTTTTCACCCAGGAAAATACTAGCGATATTCCTGAAATAATAGATTATGTAGAACAGGACGATAATAAACTATGCACGATTGCGGTAACTAGTGACATGGTCCTCAGACAAATAGAGAAACTAAAACCTAACAAATCCCTAGGCCCTGATGAACTGTTTGCAAGGGTGTTAAAGGAATGTAAAAAGGAACTTAGCATACCTTTGGCTAATCTTTTTAACATATCACTACAAACTGGCATAGTGACTGATAAGTGGAAAATGGCAAATGTAATACCTATTTACAAGGCAGGTGACAGGTCCATGGCTTCGAACTATAGACCAATAAGCCTTACCTCCATAGTGGGAAAATTTATGGAATCAATAATTGCCGAAGCAATTCATAGCCATCTTGATAGGCACAGATTGATTAATGAATCTCAACATGGTTTTACAAAGGGGCATTCCTGTCTTATGAATTTACTAACTTTTTTCACTAAGGTGTTTGAGGAGGTAGATCATGGTATTGAATATGATATTGTGTATATAGACTTCAGTAAGGCTTTCGATAGAGTTCCACATCAGAGGCTATTGAGGAAACTTAAGGCACACGGAATAGGAGAAAGTTTTTCCTGGTTAGAGGCATGGCTGACAAATAGGCAGCAGAGAATTTGCATAAATGGGGAGAAATCAGAGTGGGGGCACGTCAAAGCAGTGTTCCACAGGGGTCAGTGTTGGGCCCGTTGTTGTTCACAATTTACATAAACGACATAGATGAGGGAATATAAGCAAATTTGCTGATGACACCAAAATAGGCCATCCAATTCATTCTAATGAGGACACTAGAGCACTCCAGGATGATTTGAATAGACTGATGCAATGGTCAGAGAAGTGGCAGATGCAGTTTAATATGGACAAATGCAAAGTTCTAAATGTTGGACAGGAAAATAACCGTGCAACATATAAACTAAATAATGTAGATCTTAATACTACTGACTGCAAAAAGGATTTAGGAGTTCTGGTTAGCAGTAATCTAAAACCAAGACAACAGTGCATTAGTGTTCGCAATAAAGCTAACAGAATTCTCGGCTTCCTATCTAGAAGTATAAATAATGGAAGTCCTCAGGTTGTTCTTCAACTTTATATATCCTTGGTTAGGCCTCATTTAGACTATGCTGCTCATTTCTGGTCACCGTATTACAGAATGGACATAAATGCTCTGGAAAACGTACAGAGGAGGATGACAAAGAATGTATCAGAAATCTTCCCTATGAGGACAGACTGAGGGCCCTGAATCTGCACTCTCTGGAAAGACGTAGAATTAGGGGGGATATGATCGAGGTGTATAAATGGAAAACAGGAATAAATAAAGGGGATGTAAATAGCGTGCTGAAAATTTACAGCCAAGACAGGACTCGCAGCAATGGTTTCAAGTTGGAAAAATTCAGATTCAGGAAGGATACAGGAAAGCACTGGTTTGGTAATAGAGTTGTGGATGAGTGGAACAAACTCCCGAGTACAGTTTTGAGGCTAAAATGTTGTGTAGTTTTAAAAATAGGTTAGATAAATAAATGTGTGGGTGTGGGTGGGTGAGAGTTGGACCTGACTAGCTTGTGCTGCTGGGTCTGGTGCCGCACTCCTTCCTTGAGTGGAGGTGACCAGACTGGGGGGGGGGGGGTTCATTGGGCTAATCCAGGGGAGGGGGGAGATGGACCTGCTTTGCATGGGTCAGTAGACCTGCTGCAGTGTTCCTTCTTTCTTATGTTCTTATCTAGGAAACTGGATCTCATTTGTTTTTTGGACTATCTTATTGAAACTTGAACAATGTATGACGGAAAGATGCTTCTTAACATTTACACCAAAAATGAAAGAAATTGGAGCATAAATAATGAGTTCACCTCTCAGCAATTAGCCACCCCTTAGCAGTATTTTCATATGGTTTTCATGGTTGTATTCTCAGTTTTTTAGTCTTATTTGCTAGAATGGAAGATAATTATAGAAATAGATATGATTTTGATTACTTTCACAATGAAAAGTACCCTGAAATTGAGCTCAAAGTAGCAGAACTGTTCAATTCTTTGGCAATGTTCAAAAGTAAACAAATGACATCACTGTCCATTCCAACATGCAGTCGTGAATGGATTGACATTATTTATACAATTAATGCAATAAGGCAGTAGTCTGCATAACAGTAAAACTTCTACATTTTGTGTGAATAAAAATTACAAATTATATATCTAATAATAATAATATGTATAATAAGTGAGTGTAAAACAAAAGCCTGTAATTGTTATACATGATGGTAGGATTGCTGGTGTCCATTTTTCTGTCTCGTAAACACGCAAGATTTCAGGTACGTCTTGCTACTTCTTCTTACACTTAGGTCACATTACACATATATGTACAAGCATATATATATGTACAAACCCCTCTGGGTTTTCTTCTATTTTCTTACTAATTCTTGTTCTTGTTTATTTCCTGTTCTCTCCATGGGAGCGTGTTGTAAAAGGCAACTAAAATGCCGGGAGCAAGGGGCTAGTAACCCCTTCTCCTGTATACATTACTAAATGTAAAAGGAGAAGCTTTTGTTTTTCCTTTTGGGCCACCCTGCCTAGGTGGGATACGGCAAGTGTGTTGAAAGAAAGAAAGAATATGTATAATAATAATAATAATATGTATAATAATAATAATAATATGTATATAATAATAATATAAAATAATAATAATAATAATAATAATATGTATAATAGTAATACATATATAATAATAATGTACATACTATATAATAATAATTATAATAATAGATGGCTTCAAAAGGCCGTCACTAGATGGCGGTGTTTACCACAACAAAGAGGGAGTGGTTGTGGCCGTCTCCACCTGTTACATAATGGCACATTTTATTCATTCTACAGTATATATCAGATTTCTATGTTATTTATATTGTTTGTTATCTCATTTTAGATAAACTGTGATAGATAAATAAGCCATATAGATGATATTATACAACAAAACACCAAGAAAATCTCCAAAACTGCAGGTATACTATCAAAGATAAGGTACTACATTCCACAATCAGCTCTCCTGGCACTGTACCATTCACTCATATACCCTTATCTTACATATGGAATTTGTGCATGGGGATCAACAATATCCAATCACCTAAAACCCCTAATAACCCAGCAAAAGGCAGCAGTAAGAATGCTAACAAATTCCCACTCCCGCCAGCATACTCCACCAACTTCAAAAGTCTGAATCTGCTCACCATTAAGAACATCCATATTTATTCATGTGCCTACTACATACACAGAACAATACATGCATCGAGGGGTCCGATGGCTCTGGTCTTCCTTGCCTGCCTGCGCTGCTCAACTAGTGAGATTCTGCTTGCCTCACAGGATGTTGCCCCTTTCTGGACAACTGCTCGCCAGTCATTCCTGTCCTGAGCTATCAGCTCCCACATGGTGTGGTTGATGTTGAAAGCTTTCAGAGCAGTCTTAAGGGTGTCCTTGTAGCGCTTCTTTTGGCCTCCTTGAGAGCGCTTTCCATGCTGCAGTTCGCCAAACAAGAATTTCTTTGGCAGCCGGTGGTCTGGCATGTGAGCAACGTGACCTGCCCAGCGAAGTTGTGTCTGCATTAGGATGGTGTAGATGCTAGGCAGGCCAGCTGTAGTCAGCACTTCTGTGTCTGGGATCTTATCTTGCCATTTGATGCCGAGAATTTTTCTGAGTCGTGTGGTGTGAAAGTGGTTCAACTTTCTGGCGTGACATTTGTAGACTGTCCAGGTTTCGCAGCCATAGAGAAGTGTGGTGAGGACTATGGCTATGTACACCTTGATCTTGGTGCTTGTGGTGATGCCTCTTCGGTTCCATACATTCTTGTGGAGCCTGCCGAAGGTGGCACTGGCTTTGGCAAGTCTGGCATTCACCTCATCATCGATGACAACGTTTCTGGAAAGGGTACTGCCGAGGTAGGTGAATTTGTCTACTGCGTTCAGTCGCTGCCCACTGATGGTGATGTTTGGCTCAACATACATCTTTCCCGGAGCAGGCTGGTGCATCACTTCAGTCTTCGTTGTACTGATTGTCAGCCCGAAGTTGTTGCAGGCATCAGAGAACTTGTCAACACTGTGCTGCATGGCGGCTTCTGAAGCAGCGTTGAGGGCGCAGTCATCAGCAAATAGCAGGTCATTGATGGTGTCAGTTGCAGCCTTGGTTTTTGCTTGAAGCCTCCTGAGGTTGAAGACAGACCCATATGTACGGTACCTGATGCCAATTCCTGCGTCTGTGTCCCTGAATGGGTCTGTAAGCATGGCCGAGAACATCAGGCTGAACAGGGTGGGAGCAAGCACGCAGCCTTGTTTCACTCCATAAAGGGCCCCAAAATATGGAATTCATTACCAAAAGATATTAAAGTAACCCGGTCTGAAAATCAATTTAAGACTCTTCTCAAAAGCCACTTTAATCACCCTAGACTAAATGCTAATTACTCAGTACACACATACTCACTTGTGTACTCCCACATCATAACTTCAACAATCACTTTGAACCTTTTACTCATTGTTGACAGGAATATAATTGAATCATTGTTTTCACAAAAAGCTTTTTTGAATATATGAATATATCTTTTGTCTTATACAAATCTGATTCACTTATAATTAATAATCTACTGTACAACTATGAAATAATTACTATCCTACTGTACAACTATGATATAATCCTTAGTGTTAAGTAGTCTGTAAGCCATTAAAGTTAAGTTGGCCTATAATGCCTAGGCATAATAGAGGCTCTCTTTGCATTGCAACACACTATCGTAAATACAAAATTTCAATGTACTGTTTGCAAAGACATAAAATAAATAAATAAGTAAATAAATAAATAATTAGCGAAATTATTCAAGAAGCATTTTGTCCAGTCTCTGGACAAACTCTTGTCCACTGCCAACACCGCCCATACCACAACATGAATGACATATTTTATTCGTTTTAGAGTATATAACAGGTTTCTATGTTATTTGCATTGCTTATTATGGCATATTAGATGAATTGTGATGGATAAATAAGCCATAGAGTTGATATTAGGGAAATTACTGAAATACAAAATTCCACTGGAATGGATTAATTGCATTTCAGTTAATTTAAATGAGGAAAATCAACTCTGCAAACGAGCTTATCCAGTTGCGAGCAAGGTCATGGAACGTATTAAACTCGCAAGTAGAGGTTCCACTGTATTATTCTTATAAACCTCCACATTGACTTCCTTGCATTAATATTAAGATTAAATAAGATTTTAATAAAGTTAACCACTATTATCTTGTCTAGTTTTTAGTAGTTATTATGTACTAGGATTAGTCTGCCTGAAATGCCCCAGCATAATACAGTGGACCCCCGCATAACGATGGCATCGCATAGCGATTTTTCCGCATAACGATTACTTTTATCGCAAAATTTTTGCCCCGCATACCGATTAAAAACCCGCATACCGATTTTCGTCCGAGACGCGTCCAATGTGCCCTCACATGTGCCGGCCGTCCCATTGTTTACCAGCCAGCCTCCGCGGTAACATCCAAGCATACACTCGGAATATTTCGTATTATTACAGTGTTTTCGGTGCTGTTTCTGGAAAATAAGTGACCATGGGCCCCAAGAAAGCTTCTAGTGCCAACCCTGTGGTAAAAAGGGTGAGAATTAGTATGGAAATTAAGAAAGATTTTGAAGGGTTTGGGGCTAACCTGAGAAGCCTATGCCAGTTGTGGAATCCATTGTGCCTACTTCAAAGATTAAGGAAATGTGTGCAGAGTGGTTTGAACTGCAAACCTTTATAGATGAAAATCACCCTGACACAGCTGTTGCAAGCCGTGCTTGTGACTATTTCAATGACAATGTTATGGCCCATTTTAGGAAAGTCTTGAAGAAACGGGAGGTACAGAGCTCTATGGACAGATTTGTTGTGCGACAGAGGTCCAGTGACTCTGAAGCTGGTCCTAGTGGCATTAAAAGAAGAAGGGAAGTAACCCCAAAAAGGACTTGCTACCTCAAGTCCTAATGGAAGGGGATTCCCCTTCTAAACAGTAAGAAGATATGCTCTCCCCCTCTCCCATCCCATCAATCATCACCAGATCTTCAATAAAAGTAAGTGTCATGTAATTGTGCATGCCTTTTTCAGTTTGTGTGTATTAAAATTAACATTTCATGTGGTAAAAAAATTTTTTTTTTCATACTTTTGGGCGTCTTGCACGGATTAATTTTATTTCCATTATTTCTTATGGGGAAAATTAATTCGCATAACGATTATTTCGCATAACGATGAGCCCTCTTGCACGGATTAAAATCGTTAACCGGGGGTCCACTGTAGTGGGTTTCTTTGTACAGTGGAACCTCCACTCACGAGTTTAATCCATTCCATGGCCTTGCTCGCATCTGAATTTGCTAGTTTGCAGAGTCAATTTTCCTCATTTAAATTAACTGAAATGCAATTAATCCATTCCAGTGGAATTCTGTACTTCAATAATTTCCCTAATATCAACTCTACAGCTTATTTATCTATTACAATTCATCTAATATGACATAATAAACAATATAGATAACATAGAAACCTGATATATGTGTACATGTACTCTAGAATGAATAAAATACTATGTCATTCATGTAGTGGTATCGTCGGCAGACGAGAATTTGTCTGGAGACCAGACAAAATACTCCTTGAATAATTTCGCTAGTATCATCTATACGACTTATTTATCTATCACAGTTCATCTAATATGACATGATAAACAATATAAATAACATAGAAACCTGAAATATACTCTAAAATTAGTAAAATATGCCATTATGTAAAAGGTGGAGGCGGCCACAACCACTCCCACTTTGTGGTAAACACTGCCATCTAGTGACTGCCTTCTGAAGCCATCAATTATTATACAGTAATTATTATTATATAGTATATTATTATTATATGTATTATATTAATATTATTATATTATTATAGGTACTATTATTATTTTACATATTATTATTTTTTATTTTTTTTTTTATTATCACACTGGCCGATTCCCACCAAGGCAGGGTGGCCCGAAAAAGAAAAACTTTCACCATCATTCACTCCATCACTGTCTTGCCAGAAGGGTGCTTTACACTACAGTTTTTAAACTGCAACATTAACACCCCTCCTTCAGAGTGCAGGCACTGTACTTCCCATCTCCAGGACTCAAGTCCGGCCTGCCGGTTTCCCTGAACCCCTTCATAAATGTTACTTTGCTCACACTCCAACAGCACGTCAAGTATTAAAAACCATTTGTCTCCATTCACTCCTATCAAAACACGCTCAGCATGCCTGCTGGAAGTCCAAGCCCCTCGCACACAAAACCTCCTTTACCCCCTCCCTCCAACCTTTCCTAGGCCGACCCCTACCCCGCCTTCCTTCCACTACAGACTGATACACTCTTGAAGTTATTCTGTTTCGCTCCATTCTCTCCACATGTCCGAACCACCTCAACAACCCTTCCTCAGCCCTCTGGACAATAGTTTTGGTAATCCCGCACCTCCTCCTAACTTCCAAAACTACGAATTCTCTGCATTATATTCACACCACACATTGCTCTAGACATGACATCTCCACTGCCTCCCGCCTTCTCCTCGCTTTCAACATTCATCACCCATGCTTACACCCATATAAGAGCGTTGGTAAAACTATACTCTCATAAAATTCCCCTATTTGCCTCCAAGGACAAAGTTCTTTGTCTCCACAGACTCCTAAACGCACCATCACCCTTTTCCCCCCATCAATTCTATGATTCACCTCATCTTTCATAGACCATCCGCTGACACGTCCACTCCCAAATATCTGAATCATTCACCCCCTCCATACTCTCTCCTCCAATCTGATTACCAACCCTTTTATCACCCAATCTTTTTGTTATCCTCATAACCTTACTCTTTCTGTATTCACTTTTAATTTTCTTCTTTTGCACACCCTACCAAATTCATCCACCAATCTCTGCAACTCTCTTTAGAAATTTCCCCAAAAGCACAGTGTCATCAGCAAAGAGCAACTGTGACAACTCCCACTTTATGTGTGATTCTTTATCTTTTAACTCCACGCCTCTTGCCAAGACCCTCGCATTTACTTCTCTTACAACCCCCATCTATAAATATATTAAACAACCACGGTGACATCACACATCCTTGTCTAAGGCCTACTTTTACTGGGAAATAATTTCCCTCTTTCCTACATACTCTAACTTGAGCCTCACTATCCTCGTAAAAACTCTTCACTGCTTTCAGTAACCTACCTCCTACACCATACACCTGCAACATCTGCCACATTGCCCCCCTATCCACCCTGTCATACGCCTTTTCCAAATCCATAAATGCCAAAAAGACCTCTTTAGCCTTATCTAAATACTGTTCACTTATATGTTTCACTGTAAACACCTGGTCCACACACCCCCTACCTTTCCTAAAGCCTCCTTGTTCATCTCCGTCTTACTCTTAATTCTTTCAATAATAACTCTACCATACACTTTGCCAGGTATACTCAACAGACTTATCCCCCTATAATTTTTGCACTCTCTTTTATCCCCTTTGCCTTTATACAAAGGAACTATGCATGCTCTCTGCCAATCCCTAGGTACCTTACCTTCTTCCATACATTTATTAAATAATTGCACCAACCACTCTAAAACTATATCCCCACCTGTTTTAACATTTCTATCTTTATCCCATCAATCCCAGCTGCCTTACCCCCTTTCATTTTACCTACTGCCTCACGAACTTCCCCCACACTCACAACTGGCTCTTCCTCACTCCTACAAGATGTTGTTCCTCCTTGCCCTATACACGAAATCACAGCTTCCTATCTTCATCAACATTTAACAATTCCTCAAAATATTCCCTCCATCTTCCCCAATACCTCTAACTCTCCATTTAATAACTCTCCTCTCCTATTTTTAACTGACAAATCCATTTGTTCTCTAGGCTTTCTTAACTTGTTAATCTCACTCCAAAACTTTTTCTTATTTTCAAAAAAATTTTTGTTGATAACATCTCACCCACTCTCTCATTTGCTCTCTTTTTACATTGCTTCACCACTCTCTTAACCTCTCTCTTTTTCTCCATATACTCTTCCCTCCTTGCATCACTTCTACTTTGTAAAAACTTCTCATATGCTATCTTTTTCTCCCTTAATACTCTCTTCACATCATCATTCCACCAATCGCTCCTCTTCCCCCCCGCACCCACTTTCCTGTAACCACAAACTTCTGCTGAACACTCTAACATTACATTTTTTAAACCTACCCCATACCTCTTCGACCCCATTGCCTATGCTCTCATAGCCCCATCTATCCTCCAATAGCTGTTTATATCTTACCTAACTGCCTCCTCTTTTAGTTTATAAACCTTCACCTCTTTCTTCCCTGATGCTTCTATTCTCCTTGTATCCCATCTACCTTTTACTCTCAGTGTAGCTACAACTAGAAAGTGATCTGATATATCTGTGGCCCCTCTATAAACATGTACATCCTGAAGTCTACTCAACAGTCTTTTATCTACCAATACATAATCCAACAAACTACTGTCATTTCGCCCTACATCATATCTTGTATACTTATTTATCCTCTTTTTCTTAAAATATGTATTACCTATAACTAAACCCGTTTCTATACAAAGTTCAATCAAAGGGCTCCCATTATCATTTACACCTGGCACCCCAAACTTACCTACCACACCCTCTCTAAAAGTTTCTCCTACTTTAGCATTCAGGTCCCCTACCACAATTACTCTCTCACTTGGTTCAAAGGCTCCTATACATTCACTTAACATCTCCCAAAATCTCTCTCTCTCCTCTGCATTCCTCTCTTCTCCAGGTGCATACACGCTTATTATGACCCATTATTAATTATTATTAATATTATTAATATTATTAATTATTATTAATAATTAATAATTATTATTTGTGGCATTTATGGATTTGGAAAAGGCGTATGACAGGGTGGATAGGGGGGCAATGTGGCAGATGTTGCAAGTGTATGGTGTAGGAGGTAGGTTACTGAAAGCAGTGAAGAGTTTTTACGAGGATAGTGAGGCTCAAGTTAGAGTATGTAGGAAAGAGGGAATTTTTTTCCCAGTAAAAGTAGGCCTTAGACAAGGATGTGTGATGTCACCGTGGTTGTTTAATATATTTATAGATGGGGTTGTAAGAGAAGTAAATGCGAGGGTCTTGGCAAGAGGCGTGGAGTTAAAAGATAAAGAATCACACACAAAGTGGGAGTTGTCACAGCTGCTCTTTGCTGATGACACTGTGCTCTTGGGAGATTCTGAAGAGAAGTTGCAGAGATTGGTGGATGAATTTGGTAGGGTGTGCAAAAGAAGAAAATTAAAGGTGAATACAGGAAAGAGTAAGGTTATGAGGATAACAAAAAGATTAGGTGATGAAAGATTGAATATCAGATTGGAGGGAAAAGAGTATGGAGGAGGTGAACGTATTCAGATATTTGGGAGTGGACGTGTCAGCGGATGGGTCTATGAAAGATGAGGTGAATCATAGAATTGATGAGGGAAAAAGAGTGAGTGGTGCACTTAGGAGTCTGTGGAGACAAAGAACTTTGTCCTTGGAGGCAAAGAGGGGAATGTATGAGAGTATAGTTTTACCAACGCTCTTATATGGTGTGAAGCGTGGGTGATGAATGTGCAGCGAGGAGAAGGCTGGAGGCAGTGGAGATGTCGTGTCTGAGGGCAATGTGTGGTGTGAATATAATGCAGAGAATTCGTAGTTTGGAAGTTAGGAGGAGGTGCGGGATTACCAAAACTGTTGTCCAGGGGGCTGAGGAAGGGTTGTTGAGGTGGTTCGGGACATGTAGAGAATGGAGCGAAACAGAATGACTTCAAGAGTGTATCAGTCTGTAGTGGAAAGGGAAAGGGCGGGGTAGGGGTCGGCCTAGGAAGGGTTGGAGGGAGGGGGTAAAAGGAGGTTTTGTGTGCGAGGGGCTTCGACTTCCAGCAGGCATGCGTGAGCGTGTTTGATAGGAGTGAATGGAGACAAATGGTTTTTAATACTTGACGTGCTGTTGGAGTGTGAGCAAAGTAACATTTATGAAGGGATTCAGGGAAACCGGCAGGCCGGACTTGAGTCCTGGAGATGGGAAGTACAGTGCCTGCACTCTGAAGGAGGGGTGTTAATGTTGCAGTTTAAAAACTGTAGTATAAAGCACCCTTCTGGCAAGACAGTGATGGAGTGAATGATGGTGAAAGTTTTTCTTTTTTGGGCCACCCTGCCTTGGTGGGAATCGGCCAGTGTGATAATAAAAAAAAAAAAAAATAAATAATTTGTAATTTTTATTCACACAAAAAATAAAAGATTTACTGTTATGCAGACTACTGCATTATTGTAATAATTTTGTATAAATAATGTCAACCCATTCATGACTGCATACTGGAATGGACAGTGACTTCATTTGTTTATTCTTAACATCGCCAAAGAATCAAACATTTCTCCTATTCTCCTACTTTGAGCTCAGTTTCAAGGTACTTTTCGTCATAAAACCAATCAAAATCATAACTATTTCTATAATACAAGTACCATCCGACTTGCAATCAAGCTTGGTTCCGACCAACTGGTCATAAGTCGAAATGGACGTAAGTCGAACCTTACTACTGAATATCAACATCACATTTTTTAATGACTTTATTTTATTGTTTTATTTTGGTATTTCATTATTTTACTTTACTTTTTATCCTGTTAGTACTGTATTTTATACTATAAGGTTTAGGATAAACACTGTGTACAACACAAACAGTTCTTTATTTCCCAGAAATTGGGCATGAAAAACACGGTCGTAAGTTGAGTGGTCGTATGTCAAGCAGGTCGTAAGTCGGATGGTAGGTGTATATCTTCCATTCTATCAAATGAGACCACAAAAACTAGAATACAACCATAAAAACCATACAAAAATACCACTAAGGTAAGGCTAATTGCTGAGAAGTGAACTCTTATTTATAGTCCGATTTCTTTTATTTTTGGTGTATGTTAAGAAGTATCTTTCCATCATACATTGCCCAAGTTTCAATAAGATAGTCCAACAAACAACTGAGATCCAATTCCCTAGATCAAGAGAAAGAGCCCCTCACCAGTGTCAAGGAACCTCCCTTGAGGCCCACTTGCTTATGGAAATTTCACTCATGTATGATAGCAAAAAGTCGACCGATTGACTCCTCATATTTGGAAAAATGAGCACATGGATGTGCTTGCAAGTAGAAGTTCCACTGTACTTATCAAACCAAAATTGAAGTTCCACTGTACTTATCAAACCAAAATTGTAATATCACATTGTAACCTTTACAAAGAAATATATCTTTATCTTATCTTTATTAATACTATACTGTACATAGTTTCTCATAAATGGATTTGTGAAAATGTCTTTTTATTTTTTTTTTTTTAACAAGTCGGCCGTCTCCCACTGAGACAGGGTGACCCAAAAAGAAAGAAAAAAAATCCCCAAGAAGAAAATACTTTCATCATCATTCAACACTTTCACCTCACTCACACATAATCACTGTTTTTGCAGAGGTGCTCGGAATACAACAATTTAGAAGCATATACGTAATAAAGATACACAACATATCCCTCGAAACTGCTAATATCCCAAACCTCTCCTTTAAAGTGCAGGCACTGTACTTCCCATTTCCAGGACTCGAGTCCAGCTATATAAAAATAACCGGTTTCCCTGAATCCCTTCACTAAATATTACCCTGCTCACACTCCAACAGCTCGTCAGGTCCCAAATACCATTCGTCTCCATTCACTCCTATCTAACACGCTCCCACATACTTGCTGAAAGTCCAAGCCCCTCACCCACAAAACCTCCTTTACCCTCTCCCTCCATCCTTTTCGAGGACGACCCCTGCCCCGTCTTCCTTCCCCTACAGATTTATACGCTCTCCATGTCATTCTACTGTGATCCATTCTCAAATACACATAAGAACAATTATCAGAATACAGTGGTACCTCGGGATACGAACTTAATTTGTTCCACAGGGTTGTTCGACTGTCAATACTGAACAAATTTGTTCCCATAAAGAATAATGTAAATTGAATTAATTCATTTCAGACCCTCAAAAATACACTTACAAAAGCACTTACATAAGTACACTTACATAATTATTCAAGTTTTGAGCTGTTCGTATCCCTAGGTACTACTGTATATGGAAAATACACAACTTTAAAACACTTGAAATTTTGTAAAGTTTCCAGACACAATCAAGAGACGCAGAGATCACAGAGGACGTAAACAGAGTGGTGTGCGGACTCCGTAATAATGAATCAGGGAGTTTTATCAACTGTTTTATTATAATTTTAAATGGCTATATTAGATAATCATCAAAATGCAAAGTGCCATAAAGTGGGATCCTCCTCTTACAATTTCATGAATCCACTGAATTATTGTAGATCATAGCTAGCGATTTGACAGTGCTTCTGCACCCTCTCACAGACTCCACAGTGACATGTTGTCAGGTCTCATTGACTTTGATGTACAGTATACAGGTCCATTAAAAGGTTTCATTTTTCTTTACCTCTTTCCCCATTGTGTGGATGGCATCCAGTACACCTGTCTATGCTCCCGTTTCTTATTCTCTTTGGTATTGCCCGTTTCCACTAAGAAAACCTCTTCAAATTCTTTTATCAACACTTCCCAAACTTCCTTGTCATTATTCCTGAGCTCTCTTCCTTCCTTCCTCAGTTGAATTACCAGGTCCTTTACTGTCGTCTTTCTTCTGATGTGGCTGTGAAGTATTTTGGGTTCAAACTTGCCTGTGCTGCTATGTCATTCTTAAACTGTCTCTCAGCCTCTCTCCTCACCCTAGCATATTTATTTCTGGTCAATATGTTCACTTCTCTGTTATCATCAATTCTTTTCTTTCTGTATTTTTTTAACTCATTTCTTTTTTGCCTCCCTGCATCTCTGGTTGAACCAAGGGCTCTCTTTTTCTTTGCTGTTTCAGCATCTTCTTGGTATGAAGGGCTCCACAGCTTCCCTGCATTTTTCAGCAATGTGCTCCATCACTGCATCCACTAATTTACATTCCAATTCGCTGTCCCAATACACTACATTCAGGAAGTCTCTCAACCCCTCAAAATTTTCCCTTCTAAAGTCTGACATTTCATGCTCTCCATCTACTGTATTTTCCTACTTCAAGGTCACATGATCACTAGCACCCAGAGGGCTTGAGCATGCATATGTGCATGCATGCACATGTGTGCATGCATATGCACACGGCAGAATCTACATTAATATAAAAAGTAAAAGAAGAGAGCAATGGATTGATTACATGGTGTTTACATCTCTACTGCTTCTGCTGCCTCCTCTGTATTTGACTGTAGTCTTTTGTTTTTTCCAAAGACAATTAAGTAAAATGTTATAAGCTATCTTTAATATATTTATACATGTAAAAAAATCATGCACTTAAAGTTATAAAAATGGTTTTACTATGGTAAATAATAAAGAATAAATTTTCATTATAGAGATGAAGAATAATTGTGCATGTACACTGAAGACCATTTACTTCTACCTCTATTTCTTACTTATAAAACACATTCCTAGCCTGTATTGCAAGTGCAATAATTTTATTACGAATATAATACAATGTTCGCCTTATTAATATTTCAAATACAATTAATAATACTTACCATTTAATAACTTCATAATACTGTACCATACATTTTCATGGGTCAACCCATGTCTTGTGTAACGGGTAATAATATAGTATTTTATACATACCACCATGGAGAAGTGGAGAAGAATCCTTCCTCCATAAGCCATGCATGTGGTAAGAGATGACTAAAATGCCAGGAGCAAGGAGCTAGTAGCCCCCTTCTCCTGTATAAATTGCTACATGTAAAAAGAAAAACTTTCGTTTTTCTTATTAGGTCACCCTGCCTCAATGGGAGATGGCCGGAGTCTTCTAAAAGAATACAGACTACCACAACTGTACCTAGCTTTATAACTACCATAAATCAGAAATATGATATATATACCAAGAAAATAACATGTGGTAAAAACAAGGATATAGTCTATTCTCAAAATTAAGGACCATATTAACTTCCAGCCTTCAGCCTCCAGCCACTGCCAGAGGCTGAAGGCTGGAAGTTAATATGGAGGAGAAGGCTGGAGGCAGTGAAGATGTCATGTCTGAGGGCAATGTGTGGTGTGAATATAATGCAGAGAATTCGTAGTTTGGAAGTTAGGAGGAGGTGCGGATTACCAAACTGTTGTCCAGAGGGCTGAGGAAGGGTTGTTGAGGTGGTTCGGACATGTAGAGAGAATGGAGCAAAACAGAATGACTTCAAGAGTGTATCAGTCTGTAGAGGAAGGAAGGCGGGGCAGGGGTCGGCCTAGGAAAGGTTGGAGGGAGGGGGTAAAGGAGGTTTTGTGTGCGAGGGGCTTGGACTTCCAGCAGGCATGCATGAGCGTGTTTGATAGGAGTGAATGGAGACAAATGGTTTTTAATACTTGACATGCTGTTGGAGTGTGAGCAAAGTAACATTTATGAAGGGGTTCAGGGAAACCAGCAGGCCGGACTTGAGTCCTGGAGATGGGAAGTACAGTGCCTGCACTCTGAAGGAGGGGTGTTAATGTTGCAGTTTAAAAACTGTAGTGTAAAGCACCCTTCTGGCAAGACAGTGATGGAGTGAATGATGGTGAAAGTTTTTCTTTTTCGGGCCACCCTGCCTTGGTGGGAATTGGCCAGTGTGATAATAATAATAAAAATTAACTTCAGCAGTGTGGCATGATGTGTGTTACACTGTTGACTAAGAAAAAAAATTCTCATTACACACAAATTTTTCATGTGGGGAAAAATCCAACCACTGACCCAAGTAGGATGTGGTGCTTATCCTTCAAAACATGCCAGATAGGATAGTCTTTATTGTCACATCTTCTATTTCTTCTAACATAAGAACATGAGTAAGGAGCACTAGAGTGTTTGTGACTCAAATGGTAGCAGCTTCAGTTGCTACCAGTTGTGGGACCAGGTTTTGATCCTCAGAAAGGTGGAAATGTTGGGTATTTTTCTTTGCACCTGCTGCCCCAGTTTACCAAATATACAAGTAAGCAAGTAGTATTTGGCTATTAGTTGACTAGTTTGGTTTGATCCTAAGGAAGATTGAAGGACCTCAATGGGAATAAGTCAAGTCTGATAGCAATATGTTGGTTTATCCTGGGTTATTTATCCACTGAATTTATAAAATGCAAACAAAATCAACATCAACAACTACCGGCATGTAAATATACATATGTGGGTTTTAAGACAATTATTACACAGACATTTTGACTGCCAGGGTTTTCTCAATCCAGTGAAGAGAACAAGAGATAGGTCATATAAATACAGATGGAGGTCAGATGCATTAAGAGGAAGGGCAGGCTAAGTGATGGCCTTATCCTTCTTGGGTAGAATTTATGTACAGTGGTACCTTGGGATACAAACAGCTCAAAACGTGAACAATTATGTAAGTGTATTTATGAAAGTGCTTTTGTAAGTGTATTTTTGGGGGTCTGAAACGGATTAATCTAATTTACATTATTCCTTATGGGAACAAATTTGTTCGGTATCGGCACTCAAACAGCCTTCTGGAATGAATTAATTTCGTATCCTGAGGTACCAATGTATTTCAGATATGATGGAACTCCCCTATATTTTGAGCTATGAGATGGAGATGTGTGATGAATCTAAACAGTGTCTACTACATTGGTTATATTCCCTGACAACTAGTTTGGCATTACTAAAGACCATAAGGTATCCTTAAGTATTGTTGGCATTACAGCATATATAACAATGTTCACTATACTGTATACCTATACCTTCTCACATGCTCCCCCCCCCCTCCACATAGGATGATGTATACCCCAATTCTGTTTCTTGGTGTTATATACCTTCTCACATCCCTCCTCCCACATACGATGGTATATACCCCAATTCTATTTCTTGTTCTTGATGTTATCCGAGTCTGTAACTACTAGATCCTTAAAAGTGCTGGAAGATAAGTTTGCTATTATGGCTCTGCTTTTACCAATACAGTCCTGTATGTTCTCAGAAATTTGGTTGGCAGGTAGAATGATGAACCCATTTGGTTGTGTTAGTGATCTCTTCTGCTTTCTCCTATAATTAGAGAAAAAATGCGCCGAGTAATAAATCCTGGAGAAAATACTGTATGTACTGTATACCTATATTCCTAATCATCAGGAAATCTAACCAACATAGCAGACACTATTTAAAATCATCGCTCACCTCTGCTTCCAATACCATAATTCAAAATGCATTGAGTTTTATCATAACCATAATACTTACACAACTCATTCTAACACATTCTACACAACCCTTGCTTAGCTCTGCTCTTCCTCTCAATGCTATTCCTCTCGACCCTTTGCCACTTGTCTCTGCTTCTCTGTACCTTCCAAACAGTTCTCAGTTTTCATTTATACTTTTGCTTGTCCTTCTTTAAGGTTAATTATTTACCTTTCTTTTCCATCCATTTTACCATTCACTGTTTTTTAAGTATCTTTACCCAACTGATTTCAATAGTTTAAGATGGCTTATTAAAATTTTCCCCACCAGTCATTTTCCACCAAGGCAATGTAGGAAATGTTACTGTACTGTATTAATGTTCAGTCACACAATACTCTGACAGATCAAAACAAAATAGGAAATGATTCATTAATTCCAGTATTATATTTCAATACAAATGTAAGCACCTCTACTACAACTAAAACTGTGGTGATACAAGTGATCAAAAAAAAAATGGTACTGTACATGGAGTCCCCAATTAACAAACAAGTTGTTCCTGGTGATCCAACTTACAAACCAATTATTTGTAACCCAGAACCTATTTTCCTAGAATACACAATATCAATATTAAGCATGTGTTATACTTTTCTAACAGTAGATCAGTATTAGTAAAACAATTTTTTCAAATGCTAATTCTTACGGGTCTCATTCATAAGTGTGGATTCCTAAGTTGGGAACCCCAGTGCACAGATACTGAATAATATAATACCTTTGGCATAATGTGGCTCAAAGAGCAAGTGACCATAAAGATCTGCCAAGAGAACACTAGTCATCTCCCTATGAGAAGGTTTATGGTCCATAGCCAGTTCAATAGCTGTCACCACCACAAGGTGGGCCCGCGTCGACACTTGTAATTCCTCAAAGGAGAGATAAGTCTCGTGTGTCTCCCCATGGTCAAAATACTCAGCCACGAGAGAAGATATTTGTTTCTGGAATTGAAAAAAAACCTATGTTATTCAAGAATGTTCCAACTACATATAGAAATGTGTTACTGTAATGGGACAGACTTGATTGGCAGCCATTCACTTAAAAACCAGTCTAATTTATCCAGTCATATTATACTGAAGATGTTCAAGGGAACTGGACACATTTCTACAGAAAATATATAATCAAACACACAATCAGGTATGTATGTGGGCTACAAGAAGCAACAATCTAAGACTAAGTGATCACGACAAAAATGTTGTCACAGATTCCGCTACAGGGAACGGAACAACAACCAAACCACTTCAAGGTGTATCAAAGGTAAAGGTATTCATATACCAAGGTAATGTGGAGTAGAAAGAGGCATATGTCAGCAATGCAGTGCAGCCTAATAGACAACATCAGTATTTCACTTTGGCTGAAAATACTGGATGTGTGATACCGACATAATAATGAAATAGAATTATTAGAGTCTACTTTATAGTCCACACAGTGGGTGTCAGAATCCTGTGCAAGATTTTAAGTTTTCTGACAAGTATTATTGCATTTATTGGTGTGAGGGTATGATAAAGGTGGTTAACTTTTGTTAACAAATAATAATATAAATTAAACTAACCAAACCAAACCTAACCTAACTGTGCCTCTAGGCCCCTATTCTCTTCCTCATATCAAATATATGCAGACATATATCATAGCACCATATCATTCATTGCAAATGATAATAGAATCTGTACGAGAGTGGCATCCATTGAGGACACAGCAAACATCATAACTCATGTAAACCAAATCTTTCAGTAGGTCACTAACAACACTATGATGTTCACAGTGGACAAATTTCAGTTACTTCATTATGGAAAAATTAAGGAAACAAAAACCGAAATGAAGTAGAAAAACTTGAATCACTCAACAAAGCAAAGGACAAATATGAGGGATTGATTAATGATAAGGTCACAAGATCTCATTCTCAAGCATCACAAATGTCATTATCACAAGTGCAAAAAAAAAAAAAAAATGATAGGCTGGATAACTTGAAGTTTCAAAACAAGAAATGTTCAGCCAATGACAATATTCTTAAAGTCACTTGTTTCTTTCTTTCTCTCTTTCTCTCTTTCTTTCTTTCTTTCTTTCTTTTCTTCTCTCTTTCTCTCTCTCTTTCTTTCTCTCTTTCTTTCTCTCTTTCTTTCTTTCTTTCTTTCTTTCTTTCTTTCTTTCTTCTTCTTTCTTTCTCTCTTTCTCTCTTTTCTCTCTCTTTCTTTCTTTCTTTCTTTCTCTTCTCTTTCTTTCTCTTCTCTCTTTCTTTCTCTCTTCTCCTCTTTCTTTCTTTCTCTCTCTCTCTTTCTTTCTCTCTTTCTTTCTTCTCTCTCTCTTCTCTTTCTTTCTCTTCTCTTCTCTTTCTTTCTCTCTCTTTCTTTCTCTTTCTCTTCTTTCTTCTCTTTCTCTCTTTCTCTCTTCTACTCTTCTTTCTCTCTCTCTTTCTTTCTCTCTTTCTCTCTTTCTCTCTCTCTCTCTCTCTCTGCTGTACTTAACAAAGCCTTTTAATTAAAGGCAACTAAAACTGAAGATATGGACAATGTTCAGGGAACTTTTACTGCTTATATAAATTTAATTAAGCACCTAAATTACTGAGAATGCTTGAAGTCCCTCAATCTGTACTCCCTGAAATACAAGAAAGATGCATTACAATTTACCCCTGGAAAATTCTAGAGGGATTGGTCCCAAACCTGTACACAGAAATCACTCCCTACAAAAGAGACTCAGCAAATTGTGCAAAACATTCCCAATAAAAAAGCAGGGGTACACTGAATACATTGAGAGAACTCTAAGTGTGAAGCAGTTGCACTGTAAGGGGGGCTGCCCAAGTGACACCATAGAGACTCTAAGGAAGGTGACACTAATGCCCAAAACAGTGCTGCAGCAGCATAAGAGAAGAATCCTTCATTTCTATATAGCCTTTTATGTGATTACAGAGGACAAATAGGCCTATATAGGGAAAATCATTGATTTTGATGATGTGATAGATGATTTTGCAGAATTGAAGGCAAGGAAATGTAAGATCAGATTCACTGAAATGTTACCTGTACTCAAGGTCAAATTGGAACTAGTGTTTCTCTGATATTGCAACGTTTTACTTTATTTTCCCTTTTTTTTTTCCCCCCATTGTTGAAGATGAAAAAATGTAGGATCTGTTGCCTGTACTCAAAGTGGTATTTGGGTTTATGTTTCCTCAATGTTACTATGATTTTATCATTAATAAAGTTGAGAAGTATTCTCCAGTTCGATTTATGGCCCTTAACATTCTCATTGTTAAGCATTAGTCACTGGGCATGCAGTAGTGACATAACTGGAGTTTACTCCCCCCATCCCCCCGCCCTTGGATTTCATTGGGGTGACACCTACCCTCGCAATGCCACTGGTGTGAAGACTCAACACTTTTCAACAATATCCCTTCAACCATCAAGGTGAATTACCAACAAAGCCCTAATTGTCTTCAAGAGGAAGCTTGATAAGTTCCTGAAGTCAGTTTTTAATCAGACTAGATGTGTTGCATACACAGGACTACATACAGGGCTGCAGGGGCATTGACCCCTGACATTGCCAGGTAAACCTAACCTAACCTAAACAGCATACAGTAAACACACTCATACCATGGTGGATACATTCCAGAAACTTGGCATCATTTAAAAAATAGCTTCATGTTAAGTAAAGATATGGAAAAATAACATTTCTTTTCAAATTTGCTAAACAACCATTGTTATTCTAAATATTTATAGGTACAAATTAATGCAGTTTATATGATCTTACATTCTAGTTGTCATTGCCTGTTGGCATGGAAGCATGCAGCAAGTGTGGCCCGGTGGCCTGGTGGCTAAAGCTCCCGCTTCACACACGGAGGACCCGGGTTCGATTCCCGGCGGGTGGAAACATTCGACACGTTCTTCACCGTTGTCCGTTCACCTAGCACAATAGGTACATGGGTTTATGATGCTCGACTGTGTGGGTCCATCCTGGGGGACAAGATTAAGGACCCAATGGAAATAGTTGACAGTCCTCGAGACGCATGACTTTTCTTGGGTTATCCTGGGTGCTAACCCTCGGGGTTAAAAATCCGACGAAATCTTATCTATCTTATATCTTATCTAACTGGCTGAGTGGAGGCTTTAATTCTTGTGTTGATATAGACTGGGTATCAGTAGTTAATTATCAGTTCTACGAATGCACAATTGTCACTAATACTTGGCAGTTCTGAAATTTATCCTCAGCACTTTATACAGCTGATGAAAAGGTATTATTGCTACTACACAAAATCTCTCATGAAAAATTTTCTAGACTTAACGATTTTTTTTCATAAAAAAATTCTGCACTTACCAATACATGTCTAGATGGCCATGACAAGATACCCAGAATCCCTAAAGGATACATGGAATTCCTCACATAACTTCTGAATGATGCTTTTTATCCTTACTTTCTTTTCATCACATATTCCCCTCTGATTCTCAGTAATGTATTCTTATTAATGTAATTGATTCTGTACCTCTCCTTATTAATTTCGTCTTATTCAAACATAGACTTCCAAAGCCAATTCCTAGACTCACTCCTACTGAGGGTAAACCAGGAAAAGTATTCACCACAGAAGGCCATAACTGACCCCAATGTGAATTTATTTTTTATTGGGGAAATTTCATTCTCGAACTTTTGGGGGTTAAAGTCAGGGAGAAAATTTCCCATGGTAATTGATTAACCAACACACCTTGCCACTAAACTTTGTTACGGGGAAACTGAATCTTAAAGATCTCAAACCACCATCACTAAATAAACCACACTGTAAAGGGCTCCCCTTATTTCCACATTTTAGTTTTATAGTACAAGAGAGATTTGTGCCTTACGAGCAAAATTGGGCTCCTTTCCTTGATTACTCCCTTCACACTTCAGTAACTTTTTCTGTTTTTTCAGTCGACTTTCTGGCATTTCTTTGCACATCAAAACGCACTACTGGGCCCCAAAACTCATTTTTTTATTTTCTCTGATCTATAAATAGTGATTTTCTCTCAGGCACGAAAGCCTGCAACACTGAGCAAGAAAGTGTAGGCAGGTATGTGAGGGGGGGGCGTCCCTCCAAAAAACTGACCTTTTGCTCAACCAGAGTCGGAGGGGGGAAAAACCAACGCAGGATTCCCAAAGTTTTGGGGTGTAAATTGATGTTTCCATACTTGCAGAGCATACTATAAGGGTTTTTTTAAGCAATTCCACCCCCCCAAAAAAAAAAAAATGCACTTTTTCAGTCCTTTTAGACAAAATCACTTTATGTAGTACACTTTATAAAATGGTTACTGTACAAATATTGAAAAAAACTTCTAAAAAGTTTTAAAGAAAAATTTTTGCTGGCTTTAGAGAAGTGGGTTTGCAACAACAACAATTAGTTTTTATATTCATAACAATACCCTAACTTGAGTGTCTTAAAATCATTGGTAAGACCCCAAAAATTTTATATCCTGTATTGAAAGAAAGGCCATATTAAAAGATGAAAAAACAAAACAATAATTAAAATACAGCCTTTTCTCACTTAACAATGGATTCTGTTCCTAAAACCACTACCAATAAATTGGATGAGTTTGTCAACCACGTTGCAACCACTCTGTCTGCTTTTTTGGGTTACCTAGGTTCCTACCCATATGCTGCTATGTATGATAATCTATGTAACTGTATTTGTGTATACCTGAATAAACTTACTTACTTACTTACCTTTGCACCATTTATAACATTTCTGGTATACAGTGGAACCTCAGGTTACGAATTTAATCCTTTCCGGGGGACTTGTGCATATCCTGATTTGTTCGAAACTGGGGCAATTTTTTCCCCATTTTAAAATTTAAATGAACTGCAATTAATTCGTTCCAGCTGAATTCCTGCTCTCGGGAGGCATGACAAAATAACCCTAACATTAACTCTACGGCTTATTTATCGTCACAAATTTTCCCAATAAGACAAAAAAACAATATAAATACGTAACAAGAAACCCGATATACACTTAGAATGAAAAAAAATATGTCATTACATGGACGGCGGAGGGGGAGGATTGTGGGCCCCAAATGGTCGCGCATTTTTGCTATGAAAACTTAGAGGGGTTTTTAAGAGAAAACGGAACCTGTGAGGCTAACTGAATTAGAGCTGGGTCATACAGCAATTTTCATACCTTGGTGGAAATACAATTGGCTATCCTGTCAGGAGTTCCACTTTTTTTAAAACTGCCCCTCAAAAGGGTCCTTAAGTGGAGGGGCTCTTTATTTAGGGAAATTGATTGTGCTCCATTCCCCAAATTAAGCCTAATACCTTCCCCCCCACCCCCGTATAATCTTATGGGGTTTACCTTTTCCCCCTTTAATATAATAAAAATAATAACTTTAAAAACTGTTATGTACAAATTTTTTTAGTTTAGCTCACTCCGTGAGCTTTTTCTCTGTCAACCAGTAACAGCAGCTTTTCCATCTTACAAAGAACATAAAAGGGGGAAAAATGAGGAGGCCGTTTGGGCCCCTAAGGGAGGTCCTTTACAATTTATCCCACTAACAAAACATTTTCCCAAAACCCCAATTTTTAATGCCACCCAAGAAATAAACTCTGATGTGAAATCCCCTCAAATCCAACCCCCCCACTCATGTCTTATCCAACCTAAATTTTTAAACTACCCAAAGTCCAGCCTCAATAACCCAACGGTAGACGTTTCCACTCATCAACACCCTATTTCCAAAACCCAAAAATTTTCCCATTCCTTTTCTAAACAACTTACTAATTTAAATCCTTACGCGGGGTTTCTCTTGGAGAGACACCTCAAACCTTATTAATTCCCCTTTTTTAAACCTATCTTTCCCTTATACACTTTGATCATTCCCCTCATTTTTCGTCAACAAGTGAATGTAACTTTAAAAGTCCTTCAATCTTTCTTTCCCTAAGGGAAAATTTTTAATGCTATGTATTAATTTAGCACCTACCTGAATGTTTTCTAACAATTTATTCCATTCTGTAATATGGAGACCCAAAAACTGAGCTGCATAATCAGGGGAGGGCCTTACTAATGATGTAAAAGCTGCAGTATGACCTCGGACTTCTGTTGCTTCACTTCTTTATAAAATCCCAGTAATCTATTGCCTTTTTACGTACACTTTGCATTGCTGTCTTGGTTTAAGGTTTTCTCTCACCATAACCCCAAATCCTTTTCGCAAACATATGGCTTTTCTACATCATTAAATTAAAGTACTAGGGGTTTTGGGCACTCCCAAACTTTAGAAACCCTTCATTTTTATCTACACTGAACTGCACTGCCCTTTTTTTGACCAAGAATAGAGTTTGTTTAAAACCCCTGAAGTTCCCCTAACATCTACGTTTGAATCAATTATCCACCTATTTTTTTGGCACGGCGAATTTGCTCATATCACAGAATTTCCCCCACAAAATCATTGATGAGAAGAAAAAAAACTTTATAAAACTGGGATGCTTAAATGTGCGTGGATGTAGTGCGGATGACAAGAAACAGATGATTGCTGATGTTATGAATGAAAAGAAGTTGGATGTCCTGGCCCTAAAGCAAAACAAAGCTGAAGGGGGTAGGGGGAGTTTCAGTGGGGGGAAATAAATGGGATTAAATCTGGAGTATCTGAGAGAGTTAGAGCAAAGGAAGGGGTAGCAGTAATGTTAAATGATCAGTTATGGAAGGAGAAAAGAGAATATGAATGTGTAAATTCAAGAATTATGTGGATTAAAGTAAAGGTTGGATGCTAAAAGTGGGTCATAATAAGCATGTATGCACCTGGAGAAGAGAGGAATGTAGAGGAGAGAGAGAGATTTTGGGAGATGTTAAGTGAATGTATAGGAGCCTTTGAACCAAGTGAGAGAGTAATTGTGGTAGGGGACCTGAAGGGAGCAGTCAGGTGTAACATATCGACTTCTTTATTTTTCAACCGATTACGTTCATTTTTGGTGTACTATTAGAAGCTTATATAAAACATCCTGTGCTGAAGTTTCAATCATATCGGCCAAAAAGTAAATGAAATATGCAAAATTTACGAAAAATTGCATTTGGCAGGTGAGTCCTTCTCAGTGGTACTTGGAAAAGTGGTTTTGACACTTGCTGCTGATAGAACACCTCTAATTCCATCATGAGATACATACCTTTTCTAAAAATAAACCTTATCTTCATGCTAAAAAAAAAATAAGTTTCATAGCTTTTTTGTCATATTGGAAGATGTCGGTCTTGTTGCCACATAAATCTAAAAAATATCTGGGATAGTTCAGAAAGGTACGTATTTTCGTTGTAAATCAATCATTCTCCTATGTTTGTTGTGAAAATCAAGTCAATTCATTCATAAATAAGGATGCAGTCCCCCTAAAATAGGTAAATAAGTTACTTTCGAGATATAGCCGAAGCGCGCGGCACCCCGCTGCCCGGGAAATAATTTTTTCCCCGAAAAATTCGCCTTATTTACACTTTTTCCACGACCTACGAGTGTTTATTACAGTTAACCATTGTAAATCCATTTTCTCTCATCACTGATGAGAGAGGGGACCCTCTCTTCACCTTCAGGGAAATATCGATAGAAATTTTTTCCTTGGGGCGTCATATTACGCTATATATTTTTTTTTAAGGTGTACTTTTTATGTTTATATGCTATTATTATATTGCTTATGTCATAATAGATCAATTG
Source organism: Cherax quadricarinatus (assembly GCF_026875155.1). Taxonomy (NCBI): domain Eukaryota; kingdom Metazoa; phylum Arthropoda; class Malacostraca; order Decapoda; family Parastacidae; genus Cherax; species Cherax quadricarinatus. Next base: position 9,894,373 of record NC_069450.1, on the reverse strand, counting down.
TGATAGATAAATAAGCCTTATAATTGATATTAGCGTGGGTATGGAATATTTTGTTGGCTGGAGGTGTCGGCCATTTTATGCAATATACCCAGGGTACCTTGATTGGTTACTTGATCATATTAGCTCCACCAACTCTGGCATGATCTCAGATGGTGAATTTGTATTATATTAGACATAAAGATATAAGAAAACGATAAAAATAACACGGGGAAAAACGTCACAAAAACGTCAACAAAGCTGAGTCAGCGCTTCTTGCGCACTATGTCGCGTCAGCACTGTCACCATGCCTGTTATAAATGGTTGTAATTCCTTTTAGAAACATCGTACAAGGATAATAATTATACCAGAGTGTAGCCAGAAAGTTCAGCTATTTTTTGGTAACAATAACTCCATTTTCATATTTTTTCAATTTTTTTTTTGCACCGCACGCGTGAACCTGACTACTCCCTGAATGCTAAAGTAGGAGAAACTCTTAGAGAGGGTGTGGTAGGTAAGTTTGGGGTGCCAGGTGTAAATGATAATGGGAGCCCTTTGATTGAACTTTGTACAGAAAGGGGTTTAGTTATAGGTAATACCAATTTTAAGAAAAAGAGGATAAATAAGTATACAAGATATGATGTAGGGCGAAATGACAGTAGTTTGTTGGATTATGTATTGGTAGATAAAAGACTGTTGAGTAGACTTCAGGATGTACATGTTTATAGAGGGGCCACAGATATATCAGATCACTTTCTAGTTGTAGCTACACTGAGAGTAAAAGGTAGATAGGATACAAGGAGAATAGAAGCATCAGGGAAGGGAGAGGTGAAGGTTTATAAACTAAAAGAGGAGGCAATTAGGGTAAGATATAAACAGCTATTGGAGGATAGATGGGCTAATGAGAGCATAGGCAATGGGGTCGAAGAGGTATGGGGTAGGTTTAAAAAATGTAGTGTTAGAGTGTTCAGCAGAAGTTTGTGGTTACAGGAAAGTGGGTGCGGGAGGGAAGAGGAGCGATTGGTGGAATGATGATGTAAAGAGAGTAGTAAGGAAGAAAAAGTTAGCATATGAGAAGTTTTTACAAAGTAGAAGTGATGCAAGGAGGGAAGAGTATATGGAGAAAAAGAGAGAGGTTAAGAGAGTGGTGAAGCAATGTAAAAAGAGAGCAAAATGAGAGAGTGGGTGAGATGTTATCAACAAATTTTGTTGAAAATAAGAAAAAGTTTTGGAGTGAGATTAACAAGTTAAGAAAGCCTAGAGAACAAATGGATTTGTCAGTTAAAAATAGGAGAGGAGAGTTATTAAATGGAGAGTTAGAGGTATTGGGAAGATGGAGGGAATATTTTGAGGAATTGTTAAATGTTGATGAAGATAGGGAAGCTGTGATTTCGTGTATAGGACAGGGAGGAATAACATCTTGTAGGAGTGAGGAAGAGCAGATGTGAGTGTGGGGGAAGTTCGTGAGGCAGTAGGTAAAATGAAAGGGGGTAAGGCAGCTGGGATTGATGGGATAAAGATAGAAATGTTAAAAGCAGGTGGGGATATAGTTTTTGGAGTGGTTGGTGCAATTATTTAATAAATGTAATGGAAGAGGGTAAGGTACCTAGGGATTGGCAGAGAGCATGCATAGTCCTTTGTATAAAGGCAAAGGGGATAAAAGAGAGTGCAAAAATTATAGGGGATAAGTCTGCTGAGTATACTTGGTATAAGTGTATGGAAGAGTTATTATTGAAAGAATTAAGAGTAAGACGGAGAATAGGATAGCAGATGAACAAGGAGGCTTAGGAAAGGTAGGGGGTGTGTGGACCAGGTGTTTACAGTGAAACATATAAGTGAACAGTATTTAGATAAGGCTAAAGAGGTCTTTGTGGCATTTATGGATTTGGAAAAGGCGTAATGACAGGGTGGATAGGGGGGCAATGTGGCAGATGTTGCAAGTGTATGGTGTAGGAGGTAGGTTACTGAAAGCAGTGAAGAGTTTTTATGAGGATAGTGAGGCTCAAGTTAGAGTATGTAGGAAAGAGGGAAAATTATTTCCCAGTAAAAGTAGGCCTTAGACAAGGATGTGTGATGTCACCGTGGTTGTTTAATATATTTATAGATGGGGTTGTAAGAGAAGTAAATGCGAGGGTCTTGGCAAGAGGCGTGGAGTTAAAAGATAAAGAATCACACACAAAGTGGGAGTTGTCACAGCTGCTCTTTGCTGATGACACTGTGCTCTTGGGAGATTCTGAAGAGAAGTTGCAGAGATTGGTGGATGAATTTGGTAGGGTGTGCAAAAGAAGAAAATTAAAGGTGAATACAGGAAAGAGTAAGGTTATGAGGATAACAAAAAGATTAGGTGATGAAAGATTGGATATCAGATTGGAGGGAGAGAGTATGGAGGAGGTGAATGTATTCAGATATTTGGGAGTGGACGTGTCAGCGGATGGGTCTATGAAAGATGAGGTGAATCATAGAATTGATGAGGGGAAAAGAGTGAGTGGTGCACTTAGGAGTCTGTGGAGACAAAGAACTTTGTCCTTGGAGGCAAAGAGGGGAATGTATGAGAGTATAGTTTTACCAACGCTCTTATATGGTGTGAAGCATGGGTGATGAATGTTGCAGCGAGGAGAAGGCTGGAGGCAGTGGAGATTTCATGTCTGAGAGCAATGTGTGGTGTGAATATAATGCAGAGAATTCGTAGTTTGGAAGTTTAGGAGGGTGCGGGATTACCAAAACTGTTGTCCAGAGGGCTGAGGAAGGGTTGTTGAGGTGGTTCGGACATGTAGAGAGAATGGAGCGAAACAGAATGACTTCAAGAGTGTATCAGTCTGTAGTGGAAGGAAGGCAGGGTAGGGGTCGGCCTAGGAAAGGTTGGAGAGAGGGGGTAAAGGAGGTTTTGTGTGCGAGGGGCTTGGACTTCCAGCAGGCATGCGTGAGCGTGTTTGATAGGAGTGAATGGAGACAAATGGTTTTTAATAATTGACGTGCTGTTGGAGTGTGAGCAAAGTAACATTTATGAAGGGGTTCAGGGAAACCGGCAGGCCGGACTTGAGTCCTGGAGATGGGAAGTACAGTGCCTGCACTCTGAAGGAGGGGTGTTAATGTTGCAGTTTAAAAACTGTAGTGTAAAGCACCCTTCTGGCAAGACAGTGATGGAGTGAATGATGGTGAAAGTTTTTTCTTTTTCGGGCCACCCTGCCTTGGTGGGAATCGGCCATGTGATAATAAATAAAATAACAACGGGCCCAAGACTGATCCCTGTGGAATGCCACTTGTTACAGATCCCCACTCGGATTTAACCCCATTTATGAACACTCTCTGCTTCCTGTCAGTGAGCCATGACTCGATCCACGAGAGCACTTTTCCCCCAATGCCATGAGCTGCCACTTTCTTTAACAGTCTATGGTGCGGAACTCTATGAAAAGCCTTACTAAAATCTAAGTAAATAATATCAAATTCTTTATCGTGGTCAACAACCTCAAAAGCTTTACTGAAGAAAGCTAATAAATTAGTTAGACAAGACCGGCCTCTTGTGAATCCATGCTGAGTATCATTAATCAAGCTATGCTTATCGAGATGGCTTCTTATAATCTCAGCAATAATTGACTAGTAATTTGCCTACAATTGAGGTCAGGCTTATTGGGCGGTAATTTGACGGTAACGACTTGTCCCCTGTTTTAAAAATAGGAATTACATTAGCCATCTTCCACATATCAGACACTACACCTGTTTGAAGAGATAAATTAAAAATATTAGTTAATGGTTCACAGAGTTCCATTTTGCATTCCTTAAGAACCCTTGAAAAAACCTCATCAGGACTGTCTATCAGTCCGTCTATCTGCTTCACAACCATTTCACTAGTGACTGTGATGTTACATAATTTATCTTCTTCTAGCCCACTATAAAAATTAATTACTGGAATATTGTTAGTGTCTTCCTGTGTAAAAACTGAGAGAAAATAATTATTAAAAATCGAGCACATTTCATTCTCTTTGTCAGTAAGGTGCCCATAGTTATTTTTAAGGGGACCTATCTTATCTCTAACTTTTGTTCTATAGACCTGGAAAAAACTTTTTGGGTTAGTTTTAGAATCCCTAGCAACTTTAATTTCATAGTCCCTTTTAGCTTTTCTTATCCCCTTTTTAATGTCCCTCTTAATGTCAATATACTGATTCATAAGATGACCCTCACCTCTTTTGATATGCCTATAAATTCCTTTCTTATGCCCTAGTAGATATTTGAGCCTATTATTCATCCATTTTGGGTCATTTCTATTTGATCTAATTTCTTTATATGGGATAAACGTTCTTTGAGCAGCATGTACATGTATAGTGTTCAGAAAACTGTCATATTGATAGCTCACTTCGTTACCCCAGTCAACAGATGATAAGTGTTCTCTAAGCCCATCGTAATCTGCTAAGCGAAAATCTGGGACTGTTACTGAGTTATCGCTACTATCGTACTTCCATTCAATGCTAAATATAATTGATTTGTGGTCGCTAGCACCCACTTCCTCTGAAATTTCTAAATTATTAACAAGGGATTCATTGTTTGCCATAACTAAGTCAAGCAGGTTATTTCCCCTTGTAGGTTCTGTCACAAACTGCTTCAAAAAACAATCCTGAACTACTTCTAAGAAGTCGTATGATTCTAAATTCCCAGTCAAGAAATTCCAATCAATATGACTAAAGTTAAAGTCTCCTAGAATTACTACATTATCGTGCCTTGTGGCCTTAACAATTTCCTCCCACAGTAGTCTCCCTTGGTCCCTATCTAAGTTTGGGGGACGGTATATCACTCCTAAAATCAGTTTTTCATGCCCCTCTGAAAATTCTATCCAAACAGACTCTGTATGTGTTACTTCAGACTTAATACCCGTTTTTATGCAACAGTTCAAGCGATCTCGGACATACAATGCCACCCCCCCCCCCCTTCCCGATACTTCTATCTACTTGGAACAATTTAAAACCCTGAATATGACATTCCGCAGGCATGTCCCGACTTTTTGAATTAAACCACGTCTCAGTTAAGGCAAATACATCAATGTTACCTGCACTAGCAACTAATCTCAACTCGTCCATCTTATTCCTAGCACTACGGCAATTAGCATAATAAACATTGAAAGACTCTCCTTTCTCTTTACCCTTCCTGCTCATTTCTGTTTTTCTACTAAACCTATTACTGTCCTTGTCACCCAAAGTCCCTGGCTTTTCAATATCTACCTCGTTCTGCTTATTACTAGTTCCCCTAGAACTCGTAATATTACTACACTGGGACTTCACTGTTTTCCTGCCAAAACCCATACCACTAACTATTCCTAGTTTAAAGTCCTAACTGCTCCCTCCACTGCAGTTGCCAGTGCTACCACAGAGGTCCACTGCTTAGAAATTACTGTAATGCCCTTTGCTGGTGCTA
>NC_069450.1:9758288-9888494 GCF_026875155.1 Cherax quadricarinatus | reverse complement strand
CCTTTATTTTTCGCAAGATAAAGTGCACAGGGATTCAAGGGTGCAAAGCATCACTTCAGTTTCCCACCAAATACATCTTTAACACAACTACTGGATCATGGAATTATTAAGACATTTAAGTATACTACACACAAAATGCAATCTAGAAACTTGCTGCAGCAATGGACACTGACTCAGACCTTATGTACCAGACTTCTGGCATAAATTTAGCATTGCAGATGTTATCAGCTAGGTCAAAAGTGCATGGAGCACAGTGCCTCAATAAACATTAAATGCAGACTAGGGAAAGCTATGGTCTAGTGTGGTGAATACTTTCCCAGATTTCCCCTAGGTTGAGAACCAGGACCAGGATATTGTTCAGTAGGCAAGAAGATTGCCAGGTGAGGGCTTTGAGGATATACGTACAGGAAGATGAAGTAGAAAGAAGTGCAGAGGAAATGTTAGCAGAGCTCAATGTCCATATACAAGGAAGGTATTTAACAGATGAAGATGAAGAACCTGAAGAAAAATAGTTAATGCAACTGTTGTGAGCAGTTCCATACTACTGGTAAAGTTGTCGTGTCAGCGCCTCAGTTGCCGTGACAGTTGTCATGTCAGCGCCTCGGTTGCTATGACAGTTGTCATGTTAGCGCCTCGGTTGCTGTGACACAGTTGTGCTGTCAGCGCCTCGGTTGCTGTGACACAGTCGTGCTGTCAGTGCCTCGTTGCTTGACCAGTGTCTGTCAGCGCCTGTTGCGTGACACAGTTGTGCTGTCAGCGCCTCGGTTGCTGTGACACAGTTGTGCTGTCAGCGCCTCGGTTGCTGTGACACAGTCGTGCTGTCAGCGCCTCGGTTGCTGTGACACAGTCGTGCTGTCAGTGCTCGGTTGCGTGACAATGTGCTGTCGCGCCTCGTTCGTACACAGTTGTGCTGTCAGCGCCTCGGTTGCTGTGACACAGTTGTGCTGTCAGCGCCTCGGTTGCTGTGACACAGTCGTGCTGTCAGCGCCTCGGTTGCTGTGACACAGTTGTGCTGTCAGCGCCTCGGTTGCTGTGACACAGTTGTGCTGTCAGCACCTCAGTTGCTGTGACACATTTGTGCTGTCAGCACTTAAGTTGCTGCAACAGTTGTCATGTCAGCATCTCAACTACAGCACCAGTCATGTCAGCATCTCGAACTGCAGAGCTATTTCAGCACGTTACCACGTCAGTACTTCAGAGAGTGTACTCGCCTATTTATGGTTGAAGGGGTAAATTCATAGTTCCTGGCCCTGCCTGTTCGCTGATCAGTACTAGGTCCACTCTCTCCCTGCTCCATGAGCTTTATCGTACCTCCCCCTCAAGGAAGGTTCCTTGATGTTGGTGAGGGGCTCTTGATTTAGGGAATTGGATCTGTGCTCCAGTTCCCCGAATTAAGCCTGAATGCCTTCCACATCCCCCCCCCCCCCAGGCGCTGTATAATCCTCCAGGTTTAGCGCTTCCCCCTTGATATAATAATAATAATAATTTATCGTACCTCTTCTTAAAGTTATGTATGGATCCTGCCTCCATTACATCACTGTCCAGACTGTTCACTTCCTAACATCTCTATGACTAAAGAAGAACTTCCTACCATCCTTATGACTCATCTGAGTTTTTAATTTCCAGCTATGACCCCTTGTTGCTGTATCCCATCTATGAAACACTGTCCCTATCCATCTTGTCAATTTCTCTCAGTATTTTATAAATCATTATCTCGTCTTCCCTACCCCTCCTGTCCTCCAGTGTTGCCAGGTTGAGTTCCATTAACCTCTCTTCGTAGGCCATACCCCTCAGCTCCGAAGATAGTGTTATTGCAATTATTATTATTATCGAAAGGAAGCGCTAAACCTACCAGGCTCATACTGCAGTCTTATTGCAAACCTTTGCATTTTCTCTAATCTCTTAAGTGTTTAACCAAACGTGGGTTCCATACTGGTGCTGCATACTCCAATATGGGCCTGATGTATACCGTGTACAGTGTCGTGAATGACTCCTAAGATGTCGAAACGCTGTTCTCGGGTTTACCAGGCGCCCATATACTGCAGCAGTTATTTGGCTGATGTGCTCCTTAGGAGATGTGCTCCATATGATGCCCACCCCAAGAACCTTTTCCTTGAATTTTGCTGCCTTTGACCTCTTAGTCTGTATTCCGTCTGTGGTCTTCCTTTTCCTTCCCCCAACTTAACGCTTTGGGATTGCTGGGGTTTTTAAACTCCAGAAGCAATTTGTCGGACCCAACTCATCTGGTCTGCGGACAATTAAAATTTCAAACCTTTATGGGAAAAAATTTTTGGTTGGCAGAAAAATTTTAATGTTAACAATTTGGGGTCCATGTACTTCCAAACACCCAATCATTAGTCTTCAATTTTTCCAAGGGGTTGGTAAATTTTTCCCCGGCCCCTCTTGGGGAGTTGTTTTTCCCATTTATTTTAAGGGTTTTTCCCTTTAGTTCCGGGCCCCCTGCCTTTTCCGTGTCGTTCCGGGGTTTCCCTTTCCTTTTCCCGGCTTAAATTAAGTCTTTTCAAACCTTTTCCCCCTTTAAGGAATTTCCCTTTAATTTTGAGGGCTTGTTTTAGGGTTGGGCCCGGGTGCTTTTTTCCCCAAAAAGGGGGGGCCCCACTTTCCCCCCCCCCGGGTTTTGGGGTTTTAGGTTTCCCCCTCGTTTAAACCCTAAAATAAACACCCTTTTTTTTATTATTGCTAAAAACCCACTGTCCAATTTTAAAAACTTTTTAAAATTTAAATTGACTAAAAGGAAAAAACTTCCTTCCCTCCTTAGGACCCCTTTATTTTTAAAAATTTTTAAGTTTTAAGGGGGCCCCTTGTTTTTTGTAAAATCAATGAAAATTTTTCCCTTTTTCCACGGCCAACCCCCATATTTTTAAAAATATTATTTGCTTCCCCCCCCCTAAAGTTTCCAGTTTCCCATTATTCCTTAAAAATATTTTATCTTTTTGTATCAGGGAAGAAAGAGTTATTCAAAAAAATTTTAATTAGAAAGGAAGGTAAATAAGGGGTGCTCAACGATTTAAAAAAAAACCGGTTTTCCCCTTTTAAATTTTAAATGTTTAAACAAGGGGGGTTATTTTCATTTTTTAAGGGGTTATGTATCCGTTTTAAAATTTTTAAAAAAATACCCCTCGGATTTAAAAAAAGTGTTTTCCGGGTTTTAAACCCCCCTTTTAATGAGCCCCTTTATTTTTTTTTAATTTCCCTTTTGGGAAAAATGTCCCCTTGATTCCCAAACCCAAAAGTTTTTTAAATTTTTGGGGGTGATTTACCTTTTTTTTGTTTCCTTCGGGGTTTTTTTTTTAAAAAAAAAACGGATTGGATTTGTTTTTAAAATTTCCAAAAGAAAATTTTGGGGCCCGGGGCCCTATTGTTTTTATCCTCCCTTTTTCCTTTTACCACCCGTCCCATTTTTTTTAAATTTATTCTATTTTGGGGAACGGAAAATTGAAGTACCCTTTTTATTTAAAAAAAATACGGATGGAAAAATGTGTTTTTACCGAATTATGGTTTAAGGGGAGATTTCAGTTGGGTTTTTCCCCAACTTTAAGGGCCCCCCCTTTTGCTCCCCCCCAGCTAAATTTTTTTTATTTTTACAAATTGGGGTTTTTAAATTTTTTTAAGTTTTTTGGGAAAAATTATATTTTTTGAAAAAAATTAAGGGGATTTTAAAAATTTTGTAATTATTTTTAAACAAATAATCTAATTTGAAATTTTTCCCTTTTTGGGGAAAAATTCGTTTCGAAACCACCCAACAGAACTTTTTTTGGGGTGTTTTTAAATTTTAAATTTTTTTGTTTCCACTTTTTATTTAAATTTTAAAAAAAATTTGGGGGGTTTTTATTTAAGTTTGCCATTTTTTTTGTTTTTGGTTTTTTAGGTTCCGGTTTAAAATTTTTTAATTTTACGGGGTATTTTTATGTCCCTTTTTTTCTTTAAAATTTTTTGGGGTTTCCAGTGGGAAGGCCTATTCCCCCCTTGAACCCTTTTTTGGAAAAATTAAACTTAAGGGGGGGGAACTCCCTTTGGCAAACCTTTTTTGGTTTTTTGGTCAAAATTTTTAAATGTTGTTTTGGGGAAGGGGGTTTTAAAAACGGTGCGGGGCCCTCTTATAAAGCCTGACGTACCCGGGTAAGTGCCCTTGAACGTTTCCCTTTTCAAAGGTTAGAACCCTGTTCTCAGGTTTGCCCCCAACCCCATATGCTGCACCGTTATCGGGTTTGATTGGGGCTTCCGGAAAAGTGCTCGTGTTTTATCCCCCCAAAGGGATCTTTCTCCTTGAGCGGGTTTGCAGTCTTTGGTCATCAGTATACCCCGTCTGGGTCTTTTCTGCCCTTTCCCCCCGATCTTCATGATTTTTGGCATTTGGGGGGGGAAAATTTCCCAAAAGGAAGCCAGTTGCTGGCCCGGGTTGCCCCAGCCTGCCCAAGGTCTTTTTAAAGCCCTTCCCTGCCCTTTTTCTTTAAAAATTTCTCCTCATTAACTTCCCCCAAATCGGGAAAAAAGGGGGACCTTTTTTGTCAAACCCTTTCCATATGTCTTTCCCAAAAAACCCCCAAAAAAATAGCCGGTTAGGCCGACCCCTGGGGGACCCTCCCTCATCACAGGGCCCACTGGGGAACCCTCATCACGTCCCCATAAACTCTTTTGGGTTGCCTCCCTTCAGGTATTCTCGTTTTCCATTGCAATGCCTTCCTGTTTACGCGCCTGTTCCTTTTGCTTTGCACTAAATCTTGGAGGAAATTTTCGGGGGGCCTTTTCTTTTTCCCCAAAAAGGGATGCAATAAACCCACCCCCCCCCCCCTCGTGTCTTCTTCTGTTTTTTAAATCAAAAAATTCCAAAAGGGTTTGTGACACGGGTTTTCCCTTTCCCATAAAATTCTGGGCTGGCTGCTTTTTTATCCCCTTTTCCTTTCCGGGTGCTCCACCACTAGTTGTGGTTGAAAGGTTTTTCGAGTCACAGCTCCGGGCCCCCGCCCTTTACGGGCCGCACTAGGTCACTCTTCCTGCTCCATGGCTTTTAATCATCCCTCTTATTAAACTATTATGGATCCTGCCCCCCTAAAATCCCCTTTCCCAAACTTTCCCCCCCCCTGACAACTCTGTGAAGGGAAGAAATCTTTTTAAACACCCCTGTGATTCATCCAGTCTTCAATTTCCCAACTGGGGATCCCCTTGTTGCTGTCCCCCCACTCTGGAACATCCTGTTTTTCTCCCTTGTCGTTTCCCCTCAGTATTTTTTTTTGTCGTTATCAATCCCCCCTAACTCTCCCGTCTTCCAGTGTCGTAAAAGCGATCCCCCTTAACCTTCCTCGTGGGGAACATAACCCTTAGCTCCGTGATAGCCCCTTGTTCCCAAAAACCTTTGCCCCTTTCTCATTTTCCAAAACATGCTTAAAAGGTGAGGTTTCCAAAAACTGGCCCCGCTTTACCCCAAATTTGGGGCCAAAACCGAACACAGTGTACAGGGTCCTAAATAACTCCTTATTTAGTTTGTAAAAAAATGCTGTTTTGGGTTTGGGGGGGGGCCCCCTTTATGCTGCAGGCAGTTTTTTGGGTTTTGATGTGTGCCTCAAGATGGGGCCCGGTGTGGTTTTTCTCCCCCAAAGACCCTTTTTCCCTTTGGGGTGGGGTTTTTGTGGCCCCTGCCCCCCTTTGTTTGGGTACCCCGTCTGGGGTCTTCTTTCCCTTCCACAATCTTCAGGGCTTTGAAAACTTGGGGGGGATTGAACCCCCGGGGGCCATTTTGCGGGACCGGCCTCCCAGCCGTCTAAATCCCCCCTTTTAGTTTGACGGGGTCCTATCCGTTGTGTGTGGTGTGTTTTGTGGTGTGTGTGTGTGTGTGTGTGTGTGTGTGGGTGTGTGTGTTTGGTGTGTGTGGGGGGTTGTGTGTGTGGAAATCGCCTAGTTGTGGGGGGCGGGGGTCAAATTCACAGCTCCGGGCCCTTTGCCTTTTTTAACTGGCCGCTACTGGGTCACTTTTCCTGCTTCATGAGCTTTATAAATACCCCCTTTTTAAAGCTATGTATGGATCCTGCCCCCACTACATCACTTCCCAAACTTTTCCCCACTTCCTGACAACTCCGTGCCCTGAAGAAATACTTCTTAACACCCCCTGTGTTTCATCAGAGTCTTCAATTTCCCAACTGTGCCCCCTTGGGTTGCTTTTGGCCCATTTTCTGGAACATCCTGTCTCTGTCCACCTTGTCGTTTTCCTCCCCAGTATTTCTGTATGTTTTTTCAAATGCCCCCAACTCTCCTGTCCTCCAGTTTTGGGAAATGTCGTTTCCCTTTTTAACCTCCCCTCATAGACATGCCCCTTAGCCCCGGGGGACTAATCAAGTTGTAAACCTTTGCACTTTCCTATTTTCCCTTACGTGCTTGGGTAGGGGCGGGTTCCAAAATGGGGCTGCATACTCCCCAAAAAAGGCCTTTTGGGGAATTTTTAAACCCGCCCCAAATCTACTTTTCGACAAAATGAATATACTTTCTCAACGGGGATTCAGGGGCTTTTTGCGTTTGCTTTTTAGAAGTCTCCCTTCCCCTGAATCGGGGGTAGCCCCCCACCTGACTGTAGGATAACGATTATTAATTGGGGGGGCTTAAAAATCCGCCCAAACACGAGGTCTAAAGGGAAATTCCCCCGTCCCCAAAACTCACCCCTATTTAGCTGCAGCTAGCATAACTGGGGTGGGGAAGGATAGGGCTTACCCGGGTATTGTAAAAGACCCAATTTTTCCCAGTTTTGTGGGAGGGAAAGTTTGGAAACCCCCGGTACGGGGTTTTCTTTATTGGGCTGAAGGCTTTAGTGACTCGTAGAAAGTTGACTAAAAATTCACCAAATACGTCGGGTATAAAAAAAAAAGGACAATACCGTGACTGGGACTTTGTAAATATCCCCAAATCGGACCAAAACGGGCGTCGTAAGCTCCTCTCTTCTATTTTGCGGTTATTTGCCATTTGCGTCGGGGAAAAATTTTGCAACACTCGCTAACCCCCTTTCACTTTTACTCTTCATTCCATCATTTTTTTTCAATTTTTGCGTGGGTATTTCCACAACCCGGAAAAAACATGGATGGGGCAATAATGTCGGATTAGTTCTACCGCGAATTTTTCCGGGGTTTTTAAAAAAAGTCTAGCTTTCCGTTTTCCCGGATTGGGCAGAATAACAAAGATCAAAAAGCACTAGTTATTTCTGTTCCCCTTTTTCTTTTTTTGGGGGAGGGAGCGCCTTCGTGCACGGGTTTTCATTCGTTCCTTGAAGCAATAAAGACTCCCCCGCTTCCCCCCCTAGGATATGCTGAACTTAGGTGGTTTTCTCCTTGCTAAACATCTTCACAGTATTCAATACAAGATGGTACATTTCTTGTTATCCCAGTTATAGACTATAGTTTTAAAATAGTCCCAAATTGTAGATAAAGTGGGGGCTAAGGGGGAAAAAGTAATTTCCTCGCCCTTTAATTTTTCACTTGTGTTGAAGGAACCCTGATCTCTAGCAAAGGGGAGTATGGCGTGACTTTTGACGCGGTACCAAAAACCTGTTTTCAAATGTGCTTTTGAGGAAGTAAGAAAAACCCATTACCCCTTCCAGGGAGGACTAAGTCCCTCAGATGGATGAAGGGAGCTTTAGAGGGTTTAGAATTACCCCTTTTTGGGGAAAATTTTTCCAAAAGGCCCAACATTACATTCAAGTCCTAAGTTTCTTTTTAAATTTCAAACGTGTTTTTGGTTTTTTTAAACCATTATCGGAAACAGAGGGTTTAGATATAACCCCCTTTACTAAAAAATTTTTCCCCCACAGGGCCTCCCCCAAAAGGGGACCCGGGCCCGCGGTTTTCCTTTCCTTTTAAAATTTTAAAAAATCTTTTCCTTTGGGGGGGCTTAGGACCCGGGGCTGCACCCGGGTTTATGTACTCCTTTAGTTTGCCCGGTTCTTTAAAAGATTTTTTTTTCCCCTTTAATTTAGTCTCTTGGGCCCCCAAGGGGGCCCTCCTTCCGGGCTGTTTCCCTTCCCAAACCTTTCCAGGCCCCCGGACTGTGGGGTTGTGGGGTTTTTGGGGCTGGGGGCCTGGAGCCTGTTTTGAAGTTTTTGGGGGTTTGGGCCTTTGGTTTCTTTTTTTAAGGGGTTTTGATTGGTTTTTGGGTTTTTGTATGTTAAATTTTAAAAAAAGGGTTATTGGTTTTTGTTTGTGTTGGGGGTGTTGTTATTTTGTTGGTTGGGGGTGGTTGTTGGGTTTTGTGTTGGGGTTTTTTATGTTTTGATTTGTATTATTTTTTGGGTTTTGGGTTTGTTTTATTATTTTGGTATTTTTTGGTTATGTGGTTATTTTTAAATCCCTTAATTTGAGGGGTTCAGGGTTCCGGACCCCCATTTCCCGGCCCCCCTCTTAAATCCTATTCCCCTTCCCTTTCTTTCCCCCCCAGCTTTTGTCCTTTTCCTTCTTCCCCCAAACCCCTTTGGGTTTCCTTTTCTTGCCTTTTCCCTAAATTTTCCTGTAGCATTCCCAATTTTTGGGGGGCCTTTGTTTAAAGAAAAATTTTTCCCAACTTTTGAGGCTGGCCGGGGTTTGGGGTTTCCAAGCTTCCAGTTGGCCCCTTAAAAACCAATGTCCCTTCTTGGGAAAATTAATTTCTTCCAATTTTCTATTTTCCCCCCCCGCAGTTTTTTGGGTTTTTGTATGCCCCCCCTGACCCCCTCCCCCGGTGTTAAGGGCCCCCCTTTTTCCCCCAACCCTTTTCGGGAAGCCTTTTTCACCTAGCCTATACTCTGTCTGCGGTCTTCTTTGCCCCTCCCCAATCTTTATGATTTTGCATTTGGCAGGTTGAATTCGAGAAGCCAGTTTCTGGACCATATGTCCAGCCTGTCCATGTCTCTTTGCAGTCCTGCGTGGGGGTTGTGTGTGTGTGTGTGTGTGTGTGTGTGTGTGTGTGTGTGTGTGTGTGTGTGTGTGTGTGTGTGTGTGTGTGTGTGTGTGTGTTGTGTATATGTGTGTGTGTATATGTGTGTGTGTGTATGTGTGTGTGTATATTGTGTGTATATGTGTGTATATGTGTGTGTATATATGTGTGTATGTGTGTGTGTGTGTATGTGTGTATATGTGTATGTGTATGTGTGTGTATGGTGTGTGTGTGTGTGTGTGTGTGTGTGTGTGTGTTTGTTGTGTGAGCACGTTAGTGCATGTATCTATGTACTCGCAACTTCATGGGAGGTCAAGGTCAAGCCTGGGTAGGTGGGTGGATGGCGTGTTGGAATGGGTGAGTGGAGTGCGTAGATGAGTAGCGTGGGTGGGTGAGTGGAGTGCGTGGGTGTGTAGATGAGTGGAGTGCGTGGGTGTGTAGATGAGTGGGGTGGGTGGGTGAGTGGAGTGCGTGGGTGGTTGGGTGGGCGAGTGGAATCCGTGGGTGTTGGGTGAGTGGAGTGCGCGGGTAAATGGGGTGTGGGTGGGTGAATGGAGTGCGTGCGTGGGTGAATGGAGTGCGTGCGTGGGTGAATGGAGTGCGTGCGTGGGTGAGTGGAGTGCGTTGCGTGGGTGAGTGGAGTGCGTGGGTGGTTGGGTGGTGAGTGGAGTGCGTGGGTGTGTTGGGTGGTGATGGAGTGATGGAGTGCGTGGTGGAATGGGTGATGTGGTGGGTGAATGAGTGGGTGAGTGGAGTGCGTGCGTGGGTGAGTTGAGGTGCGGGTGTGGATGAGTGGGGTGGGCGAAGTGGAGTGCATGGGTAGTTGGGTAGGTGAGTGAAGTGCGTGCGTGAATGTAGTTGTGTGGTTGGGTTAGAGAAGTGGGTGGGTAAATGTAGTGTGTGGATGCGTAGTAAAGTGCGTGGGTGAACGGAGTTGTGTGGGTGAGTAGTGAAGTGCGTGCGTCAGTAGAGTGCGTGCATGGGTGAGTAGAGTGCGTGAGTGGTGTAAGTGGGTGGGTGGTATGCATGGTGAGTGTTGTACGAGTGGAGTGGGATGAGTGAGTGGGTAACATGGTTGTGGGAGGTCAAGGTCAAGCTAAGGGCACAGTTTAATTTATGTGTTCAACTAGTGTACCCGCGTACCTAACATGTCTGGGAAGTGGTTAAATAACTGTGAATCTTGCCAACATGTATTTATGCAGTGGCTTGAATACCTTGATATCTTTTCAAGGCTTTTTTTTTTATTTATAATGCTGGCAGCTCAGAGGAATAGTATACCCGCCGGTGTTGATGCCAGTAAACCTGGCCAACTTTGGTACACCGTGTTTTTTTTATTTTTTTTGGTGTGTAGTATGTACCTGGATACTTAAAAACCATGAATGCTGTGAAAGTACGCGATGTAGATGTACTCAGGAGAGCGGGAGTGATAATTTATATATGTAAAACTTGCGATCTTGGCTTAACCCTTAAACTGTCTAAACAGATCTACGTTCACATGCGTAGTGCTCCAAAAGTAGATCTACGTTTTTTTTACATATTTTTAAATATAACAAAAAAAATGTAGATCAAAGTTTTTTTACACGTTTTCAAATGTAAAAAAAGAAAAAGAAGCTCTACGTTTTTTTACATACTCTCAAATGTTGAAAAAACGTAGATCTACGTTTGGACAGTTTAAGGCTTAAATAGCAACGCTTATATTGCCATATAAGACAAGCGAAAATTTGTGTATGCAATAATTTCGCAAAAATCATTCTGAACCTAACGCCTAACGAAAAAATATATTTCATTTTGTCTGTTTATTAATAAATTATTTTAAACGTATCTAAAATATATTTACTTGGATTAGGCTAAATTAAATTGTGCTTGTTATAATAAGGTTTGGTCAGTTTTCTAAGATTCTTTTGGTTACCTGGAGGTTATTCCGGGGATCAACGCCCTCGCGGCCCGGTCCATGACCAGGCCTCCCGATGGATCAGGGCCTGATCAACTAGGCTGTTACTGCTGGCCGCACGCAGTCCAAGTTACGAGCCACAGCCGGCTGATCGGCCATGACTTTAGGTATCTGTCCAGCTCTCTCTTGAATGGCAGCCAGGGGTTTATTGGCAATTCCCCTAATTGCTGATGGAGGGCTGTTGAACAGTTTTGGGCCCGGGACACATTATGGTGTTTTCCCTTAGTGGGTGGACAATTATAAAATTTTTTATATCAACATTAATGAAAAAATCTTTAAACGTCAGTCAAGAGAAAAATTGAACCAGTTTTACTTATTAAGACATTAATATAATATTTATATATATGTATTTATATATATATATATATATATATATATATATATTATATATATATAATATATATATATATATACTAATATATATCTATATGGCATGCTTAACAAATTCGCAAGCGGAATTATTTAACAAACATTGTCTCTACGTCCACAGCAGGACTCGAACCTACTACCTCTGTATCAGAGTTCACAGTACTTTATCACGAGACTAGACCTGCGGTCTATTTTCCTGATCATATTCCATCACACAAGGATGGGGGTACCAGAGAACGGGTGCAGGGGTTACAGAGTTGAGTCAATGGCGGCAAGCAGTGCTCATGGTTCGTTTTCCTTGGCTCTCTATTTCCGCTATCTTACCCTGACAATGTATCTAAAACTCGCCTGATATGGTAGCCTTGCTTAAAAGATGTGTAGCGTGAATATCATGCTCATACACTACATAAAGTAACGAAAAATGTGTACAGCTGAAAGTGTACCGTATGCACAGTAGTAATGTATCCATGGAAATGGACTCTGGCAGGAGGAAGGTGCTGCTGTGCCACGTCTTCTACACACACTCTCTCTCAAGGTCAACACATAGTAAACAAAATTCAATATTCTCAGTTTTTGTAATGCAAATATAAAACTTTTCTATTTTTTTATATACAGCCCTTAAAAATTTGAGACACTGACGACGGTAGACCTATAAACTTTCAAAGATTTATTTAGTTTTATGTTTTTGCCTTTTATAGCCCATAATTTTCCCTTTTATTCATCCATATTGTTTTTTCACCGTGGTACAATACCAGCTAGGTAAACTTGGCTCGCCACCATTTAATAACGGCGTCATAGATGAAACGCGAGCCACTTTCTAATCCACTGTTGTCAAGGGCGTCTGGGAGCAGCAACGGCCCAGCACCCACAACATCCCTCCTCCCCCCAGACCCCCCGGTGAAGCGCTCAATGAACACCGAAGGAGAGTGATTTATGTTGGGTAACTCTTACAAACTTCTACTTACATTCACTATACCTTTGTCTTCCCTTACCTGAATTTATTGATAGTTCTTATTCTATTTTAACCTATATTCAAACAACCTCTTGTACTATTATGCTGCAGTTTCTACATACCCGTAGCTCGGTTGGTAGCATACTCCGCTCACACACTGAGTGTCCGTGGTTTGATCCCCGGTACGGGTGGAAATACTGGGCATGTTTCCTTAAGACACCTGCTGCCCCTGTTTTCCTAGCAGTAAGTTGGTGCCTGGGTGTTAGCCGACTGGAGGATTGCATCCTACCTGGAGTCTACCTGGATAGTATTCCGGGGATCAACTCCCCCGCGACCCGGTCCACGACCAGGCCTCCTAGGGACAACACTAACCTGGGGACAATATTAACCTTAGTTGCCCGAAATGCTCTGTATAACCAGGGGCCTTTCTATATAGTATGTCACTGATGTTAGCTATAAGTTGTATCATACAGTGGTGACCTGTACTTAGCTCAGTGAAGACGTGTCTAGTGTACTCCCCGTGGACTGAACCAAGATGACCTCCATTGAGCAACTTTACCAGCAGCTTAAGGGGGAATTGAGGGTAGCAAAGCTCGAAATACGGCGGATCAAGAAGACGAATGGAGAGGTAGAAACGACGAAGAGAGAGACTGCTGTGGAAACTTCGAACTCCTTTCCTGTGCTACCAGACGAATGCAAGTCGACTACTGGGAACATCACGACGAACAACTCCATCGAAGGTAAAAGCATTGTTGCTGTTGGGGATAGCCAAGTTAGGTATATGGATAGGGCCTTCTGCTTGAAGGATAGGAGTAGGAGACAGAGGGTTTGCTTTCCTGGGGCTGGGATGAAGGATACTGTTAGCCGGCTTGACAACATCATGAATGGTAATGGGACCAATCCTGTTATCTGCCTCAGTGCTGGAGGCAATGATGTAGGCAAGTGTGAAAATGAGGATTTAGTTAGAAGGTATAAGGCAGCAATAAACATTATTAAGAAGAAGGGTAGGAACCCTGTGATATATGGCATTTTGCCTAGGAGAAGAGTTGGATATGAATTGTTGTCCAGGGCAACTGGTGTCAATTGCTGACTGGCAGAAATGACATGTATGCTATGGATGGGGTTCACTTACCTAGGTTTGGGGTGGGAGCACTGGCCAATGCAGTGGAGGAAGCTGTTAGGTCTTTAAACTAGAAATAGATAGTGGTATGGGTTTCTCTGGAAAGTCAATGAATTCTCAGTGTAGCGATAGTGTGAGTTTTAGGGAAATAAGTTATAGGCAGAATGAGGTAGAGTTATTGACAGGGTGACAAGGACAGTAACAGGTACAGTGGAGGAACAGAAATCAGCAGGAGTATTACACCAATACTGGTAGTGCAAGAAATAAGATGGATGAATTGAGACTAGTTGCAAGTGCGGGTAACACTGATGTTTTTACCATAACTGAGACGTGGTTTAATATGAAAAATAGGGGCATGCCTGCTGAATGTCACATTCAGGGTTTTAAACTGTTTTAAGTAGACAGAAGTATCAGTAAGAAGCGTGGGGTGGCACTCTATGTCTGTAATCATTTAAACTATTACATAAAAGCAGGTATAAAGTCTGGTCACAGACCGGGCCGTGGGGGCGTTGGCCCCCAGAACTCTCTCCAGGTAAACTCCAGGTAACACATACAGAGTGTCTGGATAGAATTTTCAGAGGGGTATGAAAAACTGATTTCAGGTGTGATATACCATCCCCCAAACTTAGATAGGGACCAAGGGAGACTACTTTGGGAGGAAATCGTTAAGGCCACAAGGCACGATAACATAGTAATTCTAGGGGACATAACTTTAGTCTGATTGGTTGGAATTTTTTGACTGGGAATTTAGAATCTAACGACTTTTTAGAAGTAGTACAGGACTGTATTTTTTTTTTTAAGAAGTTTGTGACAGAACCTACAAGGGGAAATAACCTGCTTGACTTGGTTCTGGCAAACAAGGAAACCCTTGTTAATAATTTAGAAATTACAGAGGAACTCGGCCACAAATCAATTACCTTTAGCATTGAATGGAAGTACATATGATAGTAGGGATAACTCAGTAACGGTCCAGATTTTCACTTAGCAGATTACAATGGGTTTAGAGAACACTTATCTGTGGACTGGGGTAACGAATAGAGCTATCAATATGACAGTTTTCTGAACACTATACATGCTGCCCAAAGAACATTTATCCTGCATAAAGAAATCAGATCGAATAGAAATGACCCAAAATGGATGAATAATAGGCTCAAATATCTTTTAGGGCAGAAGAAAGGAATTTATAGGAATATCAAAGGAGGTTAAGCTCATCTTAGGAATCAATATATTGACATTAAGAGGGACGTTAAATAGGGAATAAGAAAAGCTAAACAGGACTACGAAATTTAAAGTTGCTAGAAATACGAAAATCCAAAAAGGTTTTTTCCAGGTTTATAGAACAAAAGTTAGAGATAAAATAGGTCCCCTTAAAAATAACCCTGAGCATCTTACTGACAAGGAGAATGAAATGTGTTCGATCTTTAATAATTTTATCTCGGTTTTCACACAGGAAGACACTAACAATATCCCGGTTATTAATTTTTATAGTAGGCCTGAAGAAGATAAATTATGTAATATCACAGTCACTAACGAAATGGCTCTGAAAGAAGTACACCGACTGAAACAAAATAAATCGCCCGGTCCTGATGAGCTTTTTTCAAGGGTTCTTAAGGAATGCAAAATGGAACTGTGAACCTTTAACTAATATTTTTAATTTATCTCTTCAAACAGGTGTAGTGTCTGATCTGTGGAAAATGGCTAATGTAATTCCTATTTTTAAAGCAGGAGACAAGTCGTTACCATCAAATTACCGCCCAATAAGCCTGACCTCAATTGTAGGCAAATTACTAGTCAATTATAGCTGATATTATAAGAAGCCATCTCGATAAGCATAATTTAATTAATGCTCAGCATGGTTTCACGAGGGGCCGATCCTGCCTAACCAATTTATGAACCTTCTTCGGTAAAGCTTTTTGAGGCTGTTATCACGATAAAGAATTCGATATTGTTTATTTAGATTTTAGTAAGGCTTTGGATAGAGTACCACACCAGAGACTGTTAGAGAAAGTGGCAGCTCATGGCACTGGGGGAAAAGTGCTGTCGTGGATCAAGTCATGGCTCACCAATAGGAAGCGATGTGTGCTTAAATGGGGTTAAATCCGAGTGGGGATCTGTAACAAGTGGCATTCCACAGGGATCAGTCTTAGGCCCACTGTTGTTTATAATATATATTAATTACCTTGGTGAGGGAATTACTAGTGATATGAGCAAATTCGCCAATGACACGAAGATAGTAGAATAATTGAGGTAAGATAATTGATTCAAACGTAGATATCATGGAACTTCAGGAGGATTTGGAGAAACTCAATACCTGGTTAGAAAAGTGGCAGGTGCAGTTCAATACAGATAAATGCAAGGTTCTGAAGCTCGGGAGTGTCCATAACCCTAGCACTTACAAGTTAAATAACGTAGAACTTAGCCATATAGATTGCAAGAAGGGCTTGGGGGTTATGGTAAGCAGCAACCTTAAGCCAAGACAGCAATACCTAAGTGTGCATAATTAGGCAAACAGATTACTGGGATTTATATCAGGAAGTGTAAGCATCGGAAGTCCAGAGGTTATATTACAGCTTTATACACCAATAGCAAGGCCTCATCTAGATTACGCAACTCAGTTCTGGTCACCATCATTACAGAATGGATATTAATTCGTTAGAAAACATTTAGCGAAGAATGACCAAATTAATTCATAACATTATAAATCTTCCGTATGAAGAAAGATTGAAGTCCCTTAAATTACATTCACTTGTAAGACGAAGAATGAGGGGAGACATGATTGAGGTGTTTAAGTGGAAGATGAGTATTAACAAAGGGGATATAAATAAGGTTTTGAGGATATCTCTCCAAGTGAGAACCCACAATAATGGATTCAAATTAGATAAGTTTAGATTTAGAAAGGATATAGGAAAATACTGGTTTGGAAATAGGGTAGTTGATGAGTGAAACAGTCTGCCTAATAGGGTTATTGAAACTAGAACGTTGGGTAGTTTCAAGTTTAGGTTGGACAAATACATGAATGAGAGAGGTTGGATTTGGGTGGGACTTGCACGCTGAGTAAATAGATTTGTCAGAGTTGATTGTTAAGGTAGCACTGAAAGTGGGTTGGGCAAATGTTGTTAGTGAGCTGGTATTGTAAAGGACTTGCCAAGTATAGGCCAACAGGCCTACTGCAGTGTTCCTCCCTTCTTATATTATTATTATTGCTCTATATTAGGAGTGCAGTCACTCGTGGCAAAACGGTGCCTTAATAAAAGTCTTGATCAGTACGTTTGTCTCTTTTACCAGCAACTTGTCAGTATTACTACATCAGTTCTACCTTCTGATTCCCATTTTAGGAGACAGTCTGACACAGAGCCACAGGATCGATGTTGCATAAGAACATAAGAAAGAAGGAACACTGCAACAGGCCTACTGGCCCATGCGAGGTAGGTCCAAGTCTCCTACCGGCTTAAGCCAATGACCCAACCTAGTCAGGTTAGATCACAATAACTTAAGGAAGTAGCACAAGCTAGTCAGGTTCAACTCATACCCACTCATGCATTTATCTAACCTATTTTTAAAACTACACAACGTTTCAGCTTCTATAACGGTACTTGGGAGTTTGTCCCACTCATCCACAACTCTGTTACCAAACCAATGTTTTCCTATATCCTTCCTGGATCTGAATTTTTCAAACTTAAAACCATTGCTGCGAGTCCTGTCTAGGCTTGATATTTTGAGCACGCTATTCACATCCCCTTTATTTATTCCCGTTTTCCACTTATACACCTCAGTCATATCCCCCTAATTCTATGCCTTTCTAGAATGTGCAGATTCAGGGCCCTCAGTCTATCCTCATTGGGAAGATTTCTGATACATGGGATCAACTTTGTCATCCTCCTTTGTACGTTTTCCAGAGCATCTATATCCATTCTTTAATACAGCGACCAAAACTGTGCAGCATAATCTAAATGAGGCCTAACCAAGGATATATAGAGTTGTAATAAAGTTGGTAGAATTACCGACAATATGTAAAGTGAAAGGACACAAGTGCAACTAATGTGACATTTATTGTGGCAAAGTTTCGCTCTCCAGGAGCTTTATCAAGCCATTACTTGATAAAGCTCCTGGAGAGCGAAACGTTGCCACAATAAATGTCACATTAGTTGCACTTGTGTCCTTTTACTTTACATATATAGAGTTGAAGAACAACCTGAGGACTCCTATTATTTGTGCTCCTTGATTTGAAGCCAAGGATTCTGTTTGCTTTATTGCGAACACTTATGCACTGTTGTCTTGGTTTTTAGATGACTGCTAACCATAACTTCCAAATCCTTTTTCCAGTCAGTAATATTAAGATCTGCATTATTTAGTTTATATGTGACAGGGTTATTTTCCTGTCCAATGTTTAGAACTTTGCATTTGTCTATATTAAACTGCATCCGCCACTTCTTCGATCACTGCATCAGTCTATTCAAATCTTCCTGGAGTGCTCTAATGTCCTCGCCAGAATGAATTCGTCGGCCTATTTTGGTGTCATCGGCAAACTTGCTTATGTCGTTATTTATTCCCTCATCTATGTCGTTTATGTAGATTGCGAACATGGGGCCTAACACTGACCCCTGTGGAACACCGCTCGTGACGCTTCTCTACTCAGATTTCTCCCCATTTATGCAAACTCTCTGCTGCCTGTCAACCATGTCTCTATCCAGGAAAAAATTTCTCCTCCTATTCCGTGTGCCTTAATTCTCAATAGTCCCTGATGTAGGACTATCCATATACACAATATCAGTGCATGTTGCACTGTAATAACTGTATTCCTTTGTACTTCACTGTATCATGTTCAAATTAATAAATAAATAAATAAATCTACCTCCTCAAATGCCTTACTGAAAAAAGTTAACAAATTCGTAAGGCAGGAAAGCCCTTTTGTAAAACCATGCTGATTCATTGATCAATTTATGCTTTTCAAGATGGCTACGAATTACCTCGGAAATCATCGATTCCATAAATTTTCCCAACTACTGGGCTATAGTTTGAACCCCTAAGATATAAAGTAATAACTGGGAAATGCGGGCCTGCAGAACTACAGGATTTATGCAAAAAAAATCTTTAAATGCCTAAAAGAAACTTTTTAGACAGAAAGACTGGCTATAACTAAATTGCCAGGCCATACCCCCTAAAGGGACAGCGTGCCCCGTTGTGCTCCGGGTTTTCTGGTGTTTTTTACGGTGCTCTTGGCAGAATTTAATTTGTTCATCAATCCTAAATACATCCCCAGCGCCTGGGAAACCAAACTTTGGGGGGGAAAAAATTATATACTGAGTCAAAAAAAGGGGGAAATTAGTGTCCTACCTAGCGGTTTTCTGCCAAGGGGAACTAGGCCCGTTCCCGTGTGAAAAAAAAAAATAATTAACTTTTCGTGTCAGAGGAAAGAAAGTCTCCCTGTAACATTGAGTATACATAGGTAAAGGGATAACAGTGGGTCCCCAGTATATTTAAGATAAAGGCTAAAGGTCATTTGAAAACGGTGAATTTGTAAATGAAGTGAAACCTATAGAGGGAGGTGCCAGAAGTCGCCAGAAACTTACCACAGGTCAGCGTTTTTTAATCTTTCCCGGGCCCGCTATGTACCGCATATAAACTATGTCCATGAATACGAAACATGTTTGTAAAACTAACCGTATTATAATGTTTCTTAGGGGGTGGAGTGACTTTCTTGTTTCTTTTTTCTTGAAATACCAACGTAACTGTGAATTTCATATAACCGGAGTTACCAGCGGTCGCAATTACACAACGAAAGCCAAAATTTTTACAAAGAAAACGCCTTCTCCCAAAAATTTTCACCCGTCAAAATATAGTGATAAAATAGCATTTATTGTGGTGAACGGAAAAAAAAAAAAGCTAATCAGCATGATAAACAAGGTGGGGTCGACCGTTCGTCATTGTAGGGGTTGCCAGCAGTCACCCCCTCTTTAACACGCAAAATTATACTTTTGTATCAAACAAATCAAGATTACTCGGGGAGATAATTTCCAGTAGTCCCTTATGTGTTACCCAAACACCGACCAGTATGGTTTAAATAAGGACCCACTGATCAATCAGATCGACTGGTCCGAACCCTTTACTGGGGGCCGAACCCTGGGTGGTCCCAACCCTTGACGTCCGAACCCTTGACTGGTTTCAAACGGTTTCGTTGGGACAATAAAACGACGTAAACGGATGGGGTTTTTAGGCGCCCTTAAAACACAAAAATTAAATATATACCAGAACGTCACGGTAAGCTGTCCAAAATACAAAAAAAATTTTAAAACAAAATACAATAGCTAGAGCTTCATTTAAGGGGGTTATTAAAAAATATTTAAAATTTTTTAGTAAATTGCAGAAATCAACCATTCAAACATTTGAATGTGTGTATCGTGGGCAGCAAAAAAACGGGGTTCCACTGCAAAATTTTATTTTTGTGGAATGGTGTCAGCCCCTTGTGCAATATCCAAAACAGTACAACGTATTAAAACAGGGAAGTGTTTTTTTGGGGATGCCCAAATGAGATAAATCTGTGGACAAAAACACAATAAAAAAGAGGTCAACTCAAAGCTGCTTTCCTAGAAAACCTGGAAATTTCTACAACAGAGGGGAAATAAAAAACTGGGCGAATGGGACTGCCCTTGAACTGCCATGTAGTCGAAACTGTAAGGCGGAGATGATGTCCTGGAGAAATAAATGGGGGTGATAGGCTGTCCTGGGGGAAAAGTAATGGGGAAGCTGGGGGTGCTGTCCGGGGGACAGAATGGTGAAGCGGAGGGCTGTCCTGGGAGACAGTAATGGTGAACTGGAGAGCTGTCCTGGGAGACAGTAATGGTGAAGCGGAGATGCTGTCCCGGGGGAAAAGAAAGGTGAAGCTGGGGATTTGTCCGGTAGTCGGGAATTATACGCAGGAAGGGAAACATATAAAAAGACCATAGGGGGGCGGGGGCCAAGTAGGTAAACAAGTGTAGTCAAAGATAAGATAAAACCAATATTGCAAACTAGAAAACCGCAGGGGGAAATAGCAAACAAGAGGACTCACTAGCAATAGTGGGAAAAAATTTCCAAAAAAAAACTGGTGGGAGCTCCATTGTTGGGCTAGGGGGGATAGAAGCGGGGAAACATGCCCCAACAGGAAATACAGTTACAGAAACCCCCAAGGCAAACGGAAACCAGCTGTGAAACATACAGCACTTGGTATCGCTGGCAGGGAAAATCGGGAAAAACAGATGGGACGTGAACTATGACCCCCCTAGAAAATCCCATGCCCATTGACAACGGGGAAAATCAAACCCCCTTCCTGTAAGCTTTTTCACCCTAATGTGTCCCTTCAAAAACAGAAAGACTGTGCAAAACTTAAATTGCCAGGCATACCATCAAAGGGGGACAAAAAATAAAAAAACACCGGGCCAGGGAAAAACCCGGGGAGCCACAGCCACTCAAGAGGGAAGGTTTTTAGTGCCAGAAGGAAAAAAAATGCAAAAATGGCGAAATCGTACATCAAACCCAGTCTTCCTGGAGTGGAACCCAGTCGGGGCCTCCACTCCAAACAACAAATACAGATATAAAGCCGGAAAAAAAAAACCCCCCCCCCCATACAACAATAACCACCAGTCCGATAACATTTTTCTTTTGGCAAATAACAGGGCTAAAACCAGCAAAAACAACAAAAACCTTTTATCCGTGACTGCTTGCAGAGGGAAAGGCAATGTTCCGGGTTTCCTGAGACCCACATAAAGGATCACTTGGAAAAACGAAAAATTGGATCCCAGGTTACAACCTATACAGTTTGACAGAGTGAACAGGCAAAAGGGGGGGGGGGGGTTTGGCCCCTTTCATTGCAGAGTCACTTGTTTGCACAGAACTGCTAAATGCCTCAAATGATGTAGTGGAAGTTTTAGCAGTAAAGGTCGAGAACCAAAACCTAGTCATTGTGGTAGTCTACAAGCCTCCGGATGCAACATCCCAGCAATTCCAGGAACAGCTGTTAAAAATTTACCACTGTCTGGAAAATCTTCCAGCTCCTGCACCCAACATCTTGCTCCTGGGGGATTTCAACTTAAGGCACCTAAAATGGAGGAATATAGCAAATAATATTGTTGCAGTAATAACACCAGGAGGCAGCTCTGATGAAAACTCACACTCACGCGAGCTTTTAAATCTCTGCACAAAATTCAATTTAAACCAGCAAATAATAGAGCCTACTAGACTGGAGAATACACTAGACCTCATCTTCACTAACAATGATGATCTGATAAGAAATGTCACCATATCAAAAACAATATACTCAGATCACAACATAATTGAGGTTCAGTCATGTATGCGCGGAGCCCCAGACCGACATAATGAGATTAGTCACGAGGGAGCATTCACCAAATTCAACTTCAATAACAAAAACATAAAGTGAGACCAAGTAAACCAAGTCCTAACCGATATAAGCTGGGAAGATACACTAAGCAACACAGACCCCAACTTATGCCTAGAACAGATTAACTCGGTGGCACTCGATGTAAAATAGAAAGAGACAGGCGCTCCCTTTACAGGCGACGGAAAAGAATAACAGAGCGGCTAAAAGAGGTCAATATATCTAAAATGCGTAGGGAGACACTGGTCAGAGAAATAGCAAGCATCGAACTTAAGCTAAAAGAATCCTTTAGGAGTCAGGAATCGCGGGAAGAACTAAAAGCCATAAATGAAATCGAAAGAAACCCAAAGTATTTCTTCTCCTATGCCAAATTAAAATCGAGAACAACGTCCAGTATTGGGCCCCTACTTAAACAAGATGGGTCCTACACAGATGACAGCAAGGAAATGAGTGAGCTACTCAAGTCCCAATATGACTCAGTTTTTAGCAAGCCGCTAACCAGACTGAGAGTCGAAGATCAAAATGAATTTTTTATGAGAGAGCCACAAAATTTGATTAACACAAGCCTATCCGATGTTATCCTGACGCCAAATGACTTCGAACAGGCGATAAATGAATGCCTATGCACTCTGCCCCAGGGCCAGACTCATGGAACTCTGTGTTCATCAAGAACTGCAAGAAGCCCCTATCACGAGCCTTTTCCATCCTATGGAGAGGGAGCATGGACACGGGGGTCGTCCCACAGTTACTAAAAACAACAGACATAGCCCCACTCCACAAAGGGGGCAGTAAAGCAACAGCAAAGAACTACAGACCAATAGCACTAACATCCCATATCATAAAAATCTTTGAAAGGGTCCTAAGAAGCAAGATCACCACCCATCTAGAAACCCATCAGTTACACAACCCAGGGCAACATGGGTTTAGAACAGGTCGCTCCTGTCTGTCTCAACTATTGGATCACTACGACAAGGTCCTAAATGCACTAGAAGACAAAAAGAATGCAGATGTAATATATACAGACTTTGCAAAAGCCTTCGACAAGTGTGACCATGGTGTAATAGCGCACAAAATGCGTGCTAAAGGAATAACAGGAAAAGTCGGTCGATGGATCTATAATTTCCTCACTAACAGAAACACAGAGAGTAGTCGTCAACAGAGTAAAGTCCGAGGCAGCTACGGTGAAAAGCTCTGTTCCACAAGGCACAGTACTCGCTCCCATCTTGTTCCTCATCCTCATATCCGACATAGACAAGGATGTCAGCCACAGCACCGTGTCTTCCTTTGCAGATGACACCCGAATCTGCATGACAGTGTCTTCCATTGCAGACACTGCAAAGCTCCAGGCGGACATCAACCAAATCTTTCAGTGGGCTGCAGAAAACAATATGAAGTTCAACGATGAGAAATTTCAATTACTCAGATATGGTAAACATGAGGAAATTAAATCTTCATCAGAGTACAAAACAAATTCTGGCCACAAAATAGAGCGAAACACCAACGTCAAAGACCTGGAGTGATCATGTCGGAGGATCTCACCTTCAAGGACCATAACATTGTATCAATCGCATCTGCTAGAAAATGACAGGTGGATAATGAGAACCTTCAAAACTAGGGAGGCCAAGCCCATGATGACACTCTTCAGGTCACTTGTTCTATCTAGGCTGGAATATTGCTGCACACTAACAGCACCTTTCAAGGCAGGTGAAATTGCCGACCTAGAAAATGTACAGAGAACTTTCACGGCGCGCATAACGGAGATAAAACACCTCAATTATTGGGAGCGCTTGAGGTTCCTAAACCTGTATTCCCTGGAACGCAGGAGGAGAGATACATGATTATATACACCTGGAAAATCCTAGAGGGACTAGTACCGAACTTGCACACGAAAATCACTCACTACGAAGCAAAAGACTTGGCAGACGATGCACCATCCCCCCAATGAAAAGCAGGGGTGACACTAGCACGTTAAGAGACCATACAATAAGTGTCAGGGGCCCGAGACTGTTCAACTGCCTCCCAGCACACATAAGGGGGATTACCAACAGACTCCTGGCAGTCTTCAAGCTGGCACTGGACAAGCACCTAAAGTCAGTTCCTGATCAGCCGGGCTGTGGCTCGTACGTTGGTTTGCGTGCAGCCAGCAGCAACAGCCTGGTTGATCAGGCTCTGATCCACCAGGAGGCCTGGTCACAGACCGGGCCGCGGGGGCGTTGACCCCCGGAACTCTCTCCAGGTAAACTCCAGGTAATAAGTGGAATTCAGCCACACTGTTGAGTTATTCTGGGTTAAATTTATATTTGACACAAAAATATACCTATAACTATAACAATTACGTGTACTGGAACCAATTACCATGTAAAATCGAATTTAATTGCAATACCGTGTTAAATAAAATGTTATTATAAAGTTTATAATATTTTATGCCTCCTTTAGAGTGCAAGCTCTGTACCTCCACCTTCAAAACTTTAAGTCTCGTTAACCGATTCCGCCTGAATCTCTTCATAAATGTTACCTTGTTCACACTCCAACAGCACTAAAGTCATAAAAACCACTTGCCTCCACTTCTATCAAGCTCACACGTGCCTGATGGATGTCCAAGCTCCTTGCATACAAATCCTCCTTTACCCCTCTCCCTCTAACCTTTCCTAGGATGACTCCTACCCCACTTCCCTTCACTACAGATTTATACACCCTATTTTGCCCCATGTTCTCTAAATGTCCAAACCACCTCAAGCCCCATCCCCTCAGCTCACTGGATAATACGTTTTAGTAATCCCGCACCTTCTAACATCCAAACTGCTTGCTCTCTGCATATTTACAACACGCATTGCCCTCAGACATGGTATTTCCACTGCCTCTAACCTCCTTGTTGCAACATTCACAATCCATGCTTCACTCCCATATAAGTGTGTTGGTACCACCATGCTCTCATACATTCCCCGTTTTGCCTCCACGGATAACGTCTTTGTCTCCACAGATGCCTCAACGCATTATCCACCTTTTTCCCTTCATCAATTCTACGGTTCGCCTTGTCTTTCATAGACCCATCCGCCAACAAGTCCACCCCCAAATATCTGAACACATTCACGTCCTCCATAATCCCTCCCAATTATGTATCCAAGTTTTCATTGCCTATATTTTTTTGTTACCCCTCATCACCTTGCTCCATCTAATATTCACTCTTAATTTCCTTCTTTTACATACCCTCCCAAATTCGTCCACAAATCTTTGCAACTTCTTTTCAGTATCTCCCAACAGCAGTGTCATTGCAAAAAGCAACTGTGACTACTCCCACTTTATATTAGATTCTAATACATTTTAAAATCCCACACCCCACCCCAACACCCTAGCATTCACTTTTTTACAACCCCATCTATAAATATATTAAACCACCATGGTGACATCACACATCCCTGTTTAAGGCCTACTTTTATGGAAAATAATCCCCCCCCTTCTGTCCTACATACCCTATCCTGAGCCTCACTATCCTCATAAAAAGTAACTGCTTTCCGTATCCTCATTCTCACATTCCCTCTCTTACTCACACTCTCCCTCTCATACTCTCTCAATCTCACTCAGATTTACTTTCCCTCTCTCACACACACTCCCCATGTGGATCTGTTTCCACCATTACTGGACAAGTAGCGTTATCCTACTTTAGTTCTTTCACTGGGAGGTGTTTAAGTGTTACTGATCAAAACTGGAGTTAACCTCCCATTTCCTGAGATCAATCCTCATCTTCCCCAACTCTACCATTTCCCAGGTGCTTTATGGCCCTTACGAACTAGGCCTGTGCCATAGCATCGGTAGGTATTGGTAATTTTTGACGGTATCGGTATTGGCCCAACAATGGTATCGTCCCATCGCTAGCTGGAACTAACATTGTTGGAAAAAGACACAAATTGAAAACACCGAGATATTTTATTGGAAACATGTCGGTCCTGAGATCTTGGTCACTTCAGAGGTGACATGTGTGGTTAGCAGGACACCAGCAGCAACAGCCTGGTTGATCAGACTAGCACCAGACGAACCTGGCCCATGGCCGGGCTCCGGGAGTAGATTCTCGAAACTCATCAAATGTATATATCAAAGGTAAAAGTACATTTGGAGTGATCAAGGTGATTGGACCGAAAAGTTTCAAATAAAAAATATGTCCTAGTGTTTACAACGCGACAGAACAATTCACTACTACTATTACATTCCCCGAATTGTGTTTTAGTTTTCTCTGCATATTCCTCATTCAGTTGTGATTTGGTAACGGTCCAAGACGGACCGAAACATCCTAAGGTTCCAGAGCGCTAGTTTGTGGCGAATTGACCCTTACGAATTTAGCGTTTCTCCATTAGTACAATTATCATCCTAGCGTTTGGTGGTAGTTGCCAAGGGAGACGTCAGGAAGCTGCCTCTCCAACACCCCTTGATCCGGCTGAACACTCAGCCAGAGTAGCAGAACAGATGCACTCTTATCAACACGCACCAACGCTCCTTCAAGGCCAGCCTTACATTAAATTATTAAATCATAATCATGGGGAACGCTAAATCCGTAGGATTATACAGCGCATGTGGGGGGGATGTAAGGTATTCCGGCTCAATTCAGGGAACCGGAGCACAAATCCAATTCCCTAGATCAAGAGCCCCTCACCAGCGTCAAAGAACCTCCCTTAACCCTTACATTAAAAATACTTTAGCTTTTTATCAACTGTAGCACACAGCTAAGGGAACATGTTTGCATTTACATGCCTGAGATTTTTTTTTCACTCAAGCGCCTGATTTTAGAATGACAACTTTTAATGTTAAGACTGCCAATATTCACAAGATAAAATATAACACATTTAGAGAGAGGATTTTAAAAACTTAGGCTGTATAGCCCTTGTGGCTTAGCGCTTCTTTTTTATTATAATAATAATAATTTAAAAACTTAGATTATTATTATTATAATCATGGGAGAGCGCTAAACCCGTAGGATTATACAGTGCATGTGGGGGGGATGGAAGGTATTCAGACTCCCTTAAGGGGTTAAAAACTTAGATACAATAGAAATGTGCTGTCATTCTAGTCTATATGAGTTACACGGTGTTAATGAACACTACCTGTTTCCCTCTCATACTCCGTCACAGTGAATTCTGCAAAGTTGAAACAAATGTCAGCCGACATGTGTTAGACACCAAAGAGTGACATTGTCAATTTATCATTAGTGTTAATAGCTGAAACTGTCAGCCTGAGCTGGGAGACCTCAGCAGG
Organism: Cherax quadricarinatus; assembly: GCF_026875155.1. Classification (NCBI taxonomy): domain Eukaryota; kingdom Metazoa; phylum Arthropoda; class Malacostraca; order Decapoda; family Parastacidae; genus Cherax; species Cherax quadricarinatus. The sequence goes on along the minus strand of NC_069450.1, from coordinate 9,861,580 downwards.
ACATTGTCAATATTATTTCATTAGTGTTCAATAGCTTTAGTACTAAAACCTCAAAGTTTTTCTTTCAGCAGAGCTGGAATTACTATTGTTAGGCAAAAGGGCACATGTGCAACCAATGTGACATTTTATTTTGAAAACGTTTCGCCCTTCAGGAGCTTTCGCAAGCTCAGGACGCATGTGAGGGTGGAGGGGTATACTGGTAAGTAAGTAAGTTTATTCAGGTATACACAAATACAGTTACATAGAATTATCGTACATAGCAGCATATGTGTAGAGAACCTGGATAACCCAAAAAAGTCAGAGTGACTTATTTCCATGGGGTCCTTTGACACACATACCATTAAAGAACAATGCAAGTAATACAAGAAATAAGGTTTATGAGTAAATAAACAGGAGTAAGTCCCAACAGTGATACAACTGCACTACAGGACCGGTCCCAACCCCATTCCTCCTCCCCCCTCTACATACATACAGGAAGCAGTTCCACTTCCAGTCCCCCATTCCTCCAAGATAGGAGTTGGGGGACTTTCTCCCAAGTTAAAACACTCTTTTGCCCTCTATTCCATTTCTCTAGTACATGGAATAAATTATACTGAGTGACGGCAATTCCGGCTCTGTAGGAAGGAATCTTTTGAAGTTCCCGAAGCTGATGAACCCTGACTCATACTTGGAGATATCCTCATTGCCTTACTGAAGTCTCCCAGCTCGGCTGACATTTCAACACCTTGTATGAACCAAATCCTGCGTGATGGAATATGACATGGTATCAGTTAGCTTTGGTCCCCACCGTACTGTCGTATGGAATAAGGTAGCAGCCACAATGCAACCCTATTTCTAACCCCCCTCCCCCGACAACTTGTAACCATACTATACACCATTCCCCCAACCCCACCGACAGACACCCATACCCCTCCCCTCCTCCCCACACTGCATTACAAAATCCCTACCAGTGTTACGCCGATACAACTAACAACCATATTTCAGAGCCGACGACATTCTTAGTGTAAATCCTACATTTACTTAACGTCCAGTGAAGAGGATTTATGAGTAGGACAATTGTTACTTGTATCTGTTAGCTTTTTATTTTTGTTCTTGTAGTTACTGAGTTTTTCTTATTTTGTTAATTACTATTATTTTTGTTGTTCCGTGGTAGGCGGCAGAGTGCACTTGCTAATACCAGTTTTCCTGGTTCAGCGGTGAAGACTCGCCCACAGGAATGTTAAGTAACTTCACTTGTTAAGGTGTGTTATATTACGCCGTGCTCCCACTCACTGTTGTGTCGCGTGCCTTGGTATTTATTTATTCCATAATCAGAGTAGTTATCATTAGAAATACTTGTTAACGTCAACACCTGTTAAGTAATGGAAGTGCGACTAAAACGCAATACAATACTAAGGAGACATCATTCAACAAATTTAAAGAAGCTTACAAAGAATGTTGCAGAGAAGGGAAGTTTATAAAAGTGGTGTAGAGGAAAAGGGAAGCTGGAAATAATGCAGAGAAAGAGGCTGTGAATGATACTAAAAACATGAGGCCTTTTGGACTTCTATTCCACTCTCGCAGTCTGGCCTGAAACTAAGCTTTACTGATTGCCTGATCAACCCGGCTGTTGCTACTAGCGGCCCGCAAGCCCATATAACAATGACAACCTGGCTGACACCACACCTGCAGGACGTAGGAGCCCCGCTTCAAAATTTCAACTTTTGTTCAGGTAATATTTGTGTGCCGAAAATTTGTTCTACACAGTGCTCCTTCTAGAAGCCACTAAAATTAACCACAACATTCTTATATTTTCTTACTCTTAATGCAGTATTTTTAACAAGTCAAATGTTAATCAACAGGGTTAAGTTATGACTCGGTAAATTATTCCGTAAAATACCAGGTATATTAATCTGTAATGTATTGTTCATCTCCAGAAGCCTTATACATTTCTGCGTACAAACAGTACTCGGAAAACATTAATAGAATTCGTCATAAGAACATAAGAACATAAGAACGAAGGAACACTGCAGAAGGCCTACTGGCCCATGCGAGGCAGGTCCAAGTCTCCTACCGGCTTAAGCCAATGCACCCAACCTAGTCAGGTCAGGTCACATTGACTTAAGGGAGGAACACGGCAACCGACCTGGTAGCACAAGCTATCAGGTCTAACTCACACCCACCCACATCTACTCATGTATTTATCCAACCTATTTTTAAAGCTACACAACGTTCTGGCCTCTATAACGGTATTTGGGAGTTTGTTCCACTCATCCACAACTCTATTACCAAACCAGTACTTTCCTATATCCTTCCTGAATCTGAATTTTTCCAACTTAAAACCATTGCTGCGAGTCCTGTCTAGGCTAGATATTTTCAGCACACTATTTATAAGTCAGAGGCTTTCGTAAAAGAGTTGGAATTACAAGACTTTTCTCTCCCTAAGGCTTCCGAAAGTGCTAAGTGTGAACGAAACCTCCCTAAAGTGTTCTTAGTTACCAAGTTGGCAAAGTCAACACTTCCTCGAGGCGTAGGTAGAAAATAGCGTGGACGCTGCACAAGGTGGTAACCAACATAACCATTAAAGTGAAAATCTCTCACCAACACCAAGGTCATGTGAAGGGTAAACTTCAAGACAAACTGGAGGTTTTGAGTCAGTCTCTATCATAAAATCCTCAAGAAAAGAAATTTCCTTGATCCAAACTATCAAAGCCTCAAAACATACGAGGCTATACCCGGTGACAGACTGCATGAGCGGGCACATACCAGCCCAAAGCCTATTAAGTATAAAAATCGTAAACTGCTATGAATCTTAAAAATTAAGAAAAAATCAACATATTAATTTCAAATAGTATGTTCTACACTAAAGGTAAGTCAACCTTAGTGATGTGTTGCCTTGTTGACGAGAGCAATATCCCAGAAGGGCTAATCCCTGAACATTAGCTGTGGGACGGCATTCTCATCTTTATGAGTGAGCACATGGTTGTCATGAGGCATCCGGAAGAAGGGAAAGGGTACGCTGGGCTTCATAAGGCGAGTAGAGGCGCCGGGTCACATGGACAAGCAAAGAGGAATTCGGTGGGAAGCTATGCTGCAGAGCAGAGCTCGCTCTATCTGGGGAAAGAGGTGAACTGCGTTAGCTAATGGTGTGAGCTGCCTTCTGAATTATATTCCACGTAGGTGAACCCCGGTATAGTCAGTTCTCTATTACAGTATTTTAAGTATCTTACTGCGTTGTTTGTATCTTACGGGTGTCCTACAGTATCAGATCCGTTTCTCAGTCACTAAGTATTAACTCCCAAGCCCAATGTACTAAGTAATTATCAATAAATTGATTATTTGTTGACAAGAACTTATCCAATTGGTAAGGTAAAAGTTCAGCAAAGTGGAATTAAATAAAGTCTTAGAGTTTCAGTAGTCTCCACTAGTATGTTGTGAGATAAGATGGTGTGCCAGTACTCATCTCATTCTTCCTCATATACTATCCCGTTATTTTCCATTTGAGAGCAACATGGGCTCGTCTTTTATACACTCCCCCCCCCCCCCTTCGTATGACAGCACACACGCGCACATGAAACTGAGAAAATGTGGTACTTAATATTATGTTTCTTCACAGTGACAGAACAATGTAATAGGATACAAAAGGAGACAGTGATAGTAACAGGTACAGCCGCTGTAAATTTAATAATAAATTATATAATTAAACTGTGAAGCGGGGCACCATGCTGTTACCTCTGTTCCTGTAACTTAAAATACTGGAGGTAATCACATCAGTACCTGTGCTGACACTTGCTGTATAGCCCTTGTGGCTTAGCGCTTCTTTTTTATTATAATAATAATAATGTGCTGACACTTCACAAGAGCCGCTACACGTTTACTATGACAGCTGCCCAAGGCACACCTGTCCCTGCTACCACATGAACGACGCAGTGCAATAGAATAAAGCTTGCTGGCATCCCAAGATCCATTTATCTAGCATCTTGAATCATTTTAAGAATCCATTACCTAGTTATCTTTTGTTTTTAAAAGTATGGAAACCCAGCTCCATGGGCCAGCGGATGCTTATTCACTTAATAGATCATCTTGTGACTTAAGATCTGTGTCAGACACACCAGACACTACTGTTTCCTGGTAAAACACAACCTTGACTGAACAGGTAGCTAACAGAAAAGTCTGACGTCAGGCAAAGCTAAGAGGGGTTACCTAGAGGTTATTCCGGGGATCAACGCCCCCGCGGCCCGGTCCACGACCAGGCCTCCCGATGGATCAGGGCCTGATCAACTAGGCTGTTACTGCTGGCCGCACGCAGTCCGACGTACGAGCCACAGCCCGGCTGATCCGGCACCGACTTTAGGTATCTGTCCAGCTCTCTCTTGAAGGCAGCCAGGGGTAGAAAAAACTCGAAATTGGACACAGGCATATCACAGGCGCGACTAATCAAAGCCACACTGGATTATAACAGAGGTGCAAACACGGTGAACACAGAATCCTCTGAGCAAACCTATGTGAAAACGTTAAAAGATTATACTATAGAAAATATTAGGCATGATGCCAAGCAAATTTCAAATGCAATAAATGCCAACACGAAGAGCTAATATCGAAGTTAATCGTAAAGAATTTATCGTGCACAATTATACTATAGAATCTTCAAGAGAAGTCAAAGGGTAAGAGAATCTGTCCAATAAAGGAAAAAACTAAAAAAGCTAAATTAACATATCGGACATATTAAATCTATATGAAGTTAAATATGAAACTAATAAAATAGGCATTGTTACTATTGATATACCTTTGACGAGTTTACGTGTTCTCTACGCCCATAGCCCGGCCCTGGGCTAGGCTTGTCTGATCAACCAGGTTTACCTACATCCATCACAGCCCGGTTGATCCGGCACAAGTACTAGGTATATTTCAAGTTTCCTGTGTTTCTCTTCAAGATTTGTACACTTGTTCTGGCAGGTTCTGGTATCTTCTGGTAAAAAGTTGAATGGTTTGGGCCCATTGACTTATAAAATTAAAAACACCAAATATCGTATCTATTAACTGTAATATTCAAAAAAGCATTACAAAAAGAAAGAAAAAAGGGCGCTGATGATCGCGAAAGCCTATGACAAGCTGCCACATAAAAACTAAGTAAATCATACGGTATAAGACAAAAAAAAAGTACAAGCCGTTCTTGAAAACCTGACTCGCCAGAAACAGCGAGTACAGTTAACCTTGCAACTAATCAAGTGACAAAGAATTACCCCAGGCCACATATATTTTTTGGGTATTTAATTAGTAAAAACGTTGTCATTAGCCAACTATACAAGTATCCTGTGGGATTTGGGTAATCTACAAAAAAAAAAAATACATTTTGCCAAGATGAAATAAGAAAAAACTTCATAGTCGTTAATAACGGTCCAGATAATGCCTAGTCACGAGCACAAAAGCAACAGAATGAAAGTTTGACAGAAATAAATTTCGCCCAGAGCGGCTAGTATATTGTACACCCATATCTAGCATATGGATATATGACAGACCTAGGAAATTTGTCATGAAAGAGTTAGCAGGAGGACATGTTGGTGCTTCTTACTTATAAAGTTATTTGTTAATAGCAAATACTGTATAGGATACTGCTCAATATTTCTGGTATTTTTTACTAATAAGATACTATGACTTACATTATTTTAAATCAACTTTACGTTTCCCGTGATAGTGGAAGTCGAGTGTTTTATGACAGTCTAGTACGCTTACCTTCCTATCCCCAGCCCCCTCCCCCTTAGACTAAAACCACTGAGTTAAGGGGCTGACATAACTTTCACAGCGACTGAGGTGCTAGGGTGACATGACAACTGTCATTGTAACTGAACTATTGACACGACAACTGTCACAGCAACCGAGGTGCTGACACAAATGTCACAGTAACTGAGGTGCTGACATGACAGATGATTGTGTTAAGGCGCACATTCCTCTCTGGAAACCCCCACCTCCCCCATCCCCTCCTGGTCACCACAACTGATCTGTATCACCCCCATCAAAATGCCACGTTGCAATTTGAGTGTGCAAAGTGTATTGGTAATGCCTCTCCACACCCACCCACAGGGCCAGGAGCTATGAATCGACCCCTGCAACTACATATAGGATCCTGTACATACATACACTAGCGAAGAGCCGGGGACAGGAGCTATAACTCGACCCCTGCAACCACAAATAGGTAAACAAAAACACACTATCGACAAGTGTCTTTAAAAACGGCAACTAACATGCAGTAGCAGAATGCAGAGCATCACTGATCTTAATTTAAATTAAAAAAAAAAACAAGCACTTTAAAAAGAAATAGATAGAAATACAGTAATATTTAACGGTATACCTGGAGTTACCTCGAGGTTATTCCGGGGATCAACGCCCCCGCGGCCCGGTCCATGACCAGGCCTCCCGGTATGAGCAACACGGCAGATTTATTGCAAAGAAACGCCTGGTTTCATTTGCCAGCAATGGTAGTCCAGTAGCCTTAATACATTTTTTTCAGATTTTACAGTGAGATGATTTTTTGATAAATAAAACCCTTAGGCCTAAATTTTCAGTTTCACCGTGTTGACCCCAGTCCACGATTTAGTTTCGGGAATCATCGTCCCTGCGGCTCTGACTCGGATCAAGCTTCCTAAACTATGAAGAATTATTAAAAATAAACTATTTTCGTTTTTACTGAATGTCAGTATAAGTTAGAAAGACTAGTGTCATCTCATATATTCGTGAGATGACAAAAATCAGTAATCCTGCGAGAGCGTAAAAAACGTTTAAGAAAGTTTCGTTGCCTATTCATATGTTAATATGGTAGCATCCCTGTGGATGGTTGTTGTGCGCTAGCTAACCTATTAAGGCTTATAGTGACAAACAGGTTAGAGAAACAAGTGACGTTCGAGAAGCCTAGCTTGCCGGGGTCGCGCGTGCGGATGTACGTAGAGGCAGGCGGCAGCGGCAGCATCGACAACTACGCAGTTACCCGCACCACGTGGCCTCAGAGCGGCTTCCCAAGCGTGCTGCCCCACCACCACAACTCTCCAAAATCTCCTCCCCTCCTCCGTTACACACACGTTATACACTACTTTCCTTCCACCTTCGACACTTCTTCCTTCTCATTCGTTCCTGACAGCAAAATACACCAGTGATATTCAGGCTACATCAGAACACGAAGTGCATGGCAAACTGGGTGATATTTAACACCATCAAGACAACCACTGCCTGCCAAGCTAGACGAACACCAAGCCACGCCCACTAAGGACACTATTAATATAATCTACTTTCTCTTTACAATCTTTACCTTGACAGTTCACCTGGAGAGGATGGTCCCAAACCTCCATAACGAAATTACTGTAATACTTATGAAAACGAGAGGGTTGGCAACCGGTGCAAAATACCCTCAGTGAAAAAGCAGGGAAGCGATGAGTCGAGAGAGAACTCAGTAAATGTTCAACGCCCTCCTTTCATGCATAAGAGGGATTACCAACAAGCCCTTCCTTAGCTATCTTCGAGAAGGAACGCGACAAATTGCTCCAAGTTCTTCATCAACTGGGTTGTGGTGCATACGTTGGACTGTGGGCAGCGGGGCTAACAGCTTGATCGACAACGCCAGAAACTTGGAGGCCTGGTCTGGGACCTCTGAAAGACTCCATGTAAATTTCTTCCGCAGGTCACCGGCCCCGCGGACCAGTTCCAGACCAGGCCTGGTTACTGGTCTGATCGATCAAGTTATTGGTGTCCGCCGCCGCAGTCCAACATAAGCACCACAACCCGGCTGATCAGGAACTGTTGAGAAATATTTCTAGTTCCCTCTTGAGTATCTTCACCTGCACGAGTACGTGTTTGTGAGGTTATCGCCTATTTGTATACAAAGCTACAGGACCCATCAATTAGGGGTCCCTTGATGCTGAAGTAAGAGAGCTGCCCTAGCTTTCCTTAGATCAGACCTGACTGTCTCTTATTCCCCAGGCACTGTATGAACCCCGGCCATTTCTCTACTTCGCCATGAATCAGCAATAATTAGAGGAGCAGAGCTGAGCTCGTGGTCTCCTCTTGGATGTCCTAGTGTTTAATATATTTACGAAGGCAAATTTTATGGTATCTCTTAGGCGCCCCTTCCCCCAGATTACAACTGTGGTCACTATCCTCCTTGATGCTGGTACTAAGAATAACATATGACCTTGTATTTTGTCATAGTCTCCCTTAACAGCCAAACTGACCTTTCATTACGTTTATTTAGTCATTATGTCTTCCTTTTAGCCAGCCAGGCCTTTTATGACTGTAGTTGGTCATGGTGAGGGGCTCTTGATCAAAGGAATTGGATCTTTGCTCCAGTTCCCTGAATTAAACCTGAATACCTTCCACATCCCCACACAGGTACTGTATAATCCTACGGGTTTAGCGCTTTCCCCTTGATTATAATAATGTAGTTGGTCATCACCTCAAGGAAGGTTCCTTGATGCTGGTGAGGGGGCTCTTGATCTAGGGAACTGGATCTGTGCTCCAGTTCCATGAATTAAGCCTGAATACCTTCCATCCCCCCCCCACAGGCGCTGTTATAATCCTACGGGTTTGGGGCTTCCCCCTTGATTATAATAATAATAGTTGGTCATCATTATTTCTCTAATCAGTCATCATTATTTCTCTAATCAGTCACCCAGACTTCTCTCTCTGCAGCATTTCTTTCAAATATTTTTTCTTCTATTTATGAGTAATTCTGTAGCTTGTCGTCAGACTTTTGTGTGCGCGCGCATGACTGCGAACGTGGTAATGTGAGCGTGGTGTGAACGTGATGGTGGGAACGTGGAGGTGAGCGCGATGGTGTGCATGCGCGGGCGTACGTGTGCTCACACAGGAGTTCGCGCGGCCACATCAGTACCCACCACCTGTTGCTTAGCAAGTGCCAACAAACGTCCCCTTCAACATCTATGTTGGCACCATCTGAAGTGTGGACCTTCCTGGGTCACATTTAGGCAGGAGAGAGAGAGCATGTGCACCTACACACGCACACACGCGACAAAAATAATAGGTGCCTTTGGGGGAGAGTGGACTGTAATTTTAAATGAAAGGGGTTAGGGGGAGAGTGAATTGTTTTAAAAGAGGGGAAGGGGTTAGGGGGAGAGTGGATTGTTTAAATGAGAAGGGTTAGAGGAGAGTGGATTGTTTTAAATGAGAGGAAGGAGTTTGGGAGTGTGTCGACTGTTTTATGTAACACAACTGGATAAATTCGCAATGCGCTGCTACCCGTTACACATTGGTAACAAAAACTGTTTACCAGTCATATTCCATCATACAGGGTTTCATTCATAGTACAGAAATCTGTCAGCCTGAGATGCGAAACATCAGTATGGCAATGAAGAAATCGTCAAGTATTCCATATGGATTCAGTATTATTATAATATAAAAAAGAAGCACTAAACCCACTAGGGTCATACAGCGCTGCATGGGTTCAGTGGCTGCGGGAGCTTCAAAAGTTGTTTCTGCAGAGTTGGAATTACCATGTCAGGACTGTTTATTTCACACACACGAGAAGCGTAATTTTTATAAAGCCATCTCCATCAACCAGTGGGAACAACAAAGGTTATATGTAGGAGAGAAAAGAGACGAGATCTGGACATTATATATCTAAGAATATGTAAGGTTGTACATACATACATAAACAATGCAGGAACCTTGTTGCAATGGCCTCTCGACATTTTAAAACAACAATACATCCCTAAGAAAGAATACACAGGACTAGTCTCTCGACAACGAGACTGAAAAACATGAAACAGTGTTTCACTTATACATTACTTAACACTGGGTTGGGGAGGGATTTGCAGGGAGGGGGGAAGAGTGGCTAGAAAGAGAAAAAGACCATTTTTTTTTTTAGTAAACCTGAATACAACGCAATGTGCTACTAGAGGAGAGAGAGTGGAAGGACGCCTAGAACCAGCTGGTTATCCTTGCCAGCTGCCTCCCTGCTCCTCTACGAGCGTCGTGCACCCAAACTTTCACAATACAGATCACTGGTACACACGCTGTACACACGCTTCTGACCGCCAGAGAGCACTCCATCACACATTACTTGTCGTCAAGCTCACCATCTTCATCGTCTTACGTCTTAACATAATTTATTATACATTCATGGAAATTTAAAACGAGAATTTGTCGTTGCTTTATTTATGCAAATTTTAATAAGTTAAAGATTGCCTTTTTCCATATTTTAAGTTATTTTACTCATATAGTTTGAATTCGCCTCAGCCCTCTAGTAAAACTGATCTTGGAATACATTGTTCAAAGTTAAAACTAAAGACTGCCTTTTTTAACAAGTGAATTACAATTCATTTATAACGTGGGTAGATTTACCACGGGGGAATCTGCTACAAGAAAGCGAAAAAAATTAACAAAATTTTAACAGAAAATATTAAATTTAACATTAATAAGATAAAAATTATATAGCTAAAGTAAAACCAAAACTGTTGAAAAGATATTAAAGTGCAGCATAGTAACCCATGTTAATGGCTTATTCAAGTCAGTAGAGATAACTGGGTCGGGACAAATATAGTCTCTATTCTTTTACCATTGTCATAAAAAAAAAACAATTTCATACTGTTTTATCTCTTCGAGCGCTCTAGCGTTCAGATCTCACAGACCAACGAAATGGAACGGCAAGTTTTCCTTCCACCCCTTGCCCACCTAGTAGTAAAAAATAGGTTCTTAGTGTTAACGGACAGCTGAAAGTCGCTTCCAGGGGAGAGGGGGGGGTTAACTGGTATCCAAATATGTTAGAAACTCCAGTCCTGCTGCAGTACTACAGTGCTGAGTAATATAACAGAAGTGGAAAAAAAAACTCAGTACCCGAAGTCTCGAGATGCAATATAGCTCCCTGCGACACCCATATTCTCAGGTCACTCCCCTTTTGTAAATATTGTATTGCAAGCCTTAAGACTGCAACCACAGGGTCAAACCAAGCATTTCGGTCGCTGCGCGATGCGAGAAAGGTAACCCCGTATTTCATAACCCAGCCTCTTTTACTCAATGAATGGAAAAATAATAGTGAAGATCGGCAAAAAAAAAATGCAGCAAAATATAAAAACATATTTCTATGTATGTACGTGCGTATATACGCTTTTTCATATTCATGTACATGCATCTGCATGAGTGCATGTATTGTGTGAATATATGTGCATATGCGCTTATGTATATAATGTATGCGCATGTGTATGCATATGCATCCTTGTGTTTATGGACCCGCCTATACATGTGTATGTATCCGTGTGTGTCGATTTATGTATATGCGTACATATGTATACATGTGTATGTGCGTGACTTATCAAGGCAATTACTCAGTACCACAAGGCACTATCCTGACACCTCTATTGTCTCTTATCCTCATAGCAGACAGATAAAAATACCCGTCACATTTGTTTTGTGTCATTTGCAGATGATACTAAAATAAACACGAACGTTACCTCGGTAGAAAACACTGAAAAAATGCTGGAAGATATAAACAAAGTTTCCAGTGGACAGTGGAGAACAACATGACGTTCAATGGTGATAAGTTCAAGCTGCTTAGAGATGGAAAGAACGAAGAACTCAAAAGGGACACTGTATACAAAACCCAAGAGAATCATCAAACAGAACTAAAGGAACACGTGAAAGACCTGGAGTAACTGTCGACTGACCTTTCTTCAAAATCACAATAAGGCAAATGTCATGACAGCCATGAAGATGACAGGGTGGATAGTGAAAATTTTCAAATTAAGATAGTGCCAATGGTGACACTTTTCAAACAGCTTGTCTCTCGTTTAAAATACTGCTCAGTGTTGATGGCTCCCGTTCAGGGCAGGAGAGATATCAGAGCTGGAACAGAGATTTATGCAAAAAAAAAAAAAAAACAATAAAGTACTGAAATTACTGGGAACGCCTCGAAGTCTTAAATATGTACTCACTGGAGCGTAGATACATAGCTGTCCTAACAATATACTGAGTAAAAGATAAGGAAGGAAATACAAAATAAACTCAGTGAAAAGCAGGGGCACTGTGGGCACAATAAGCGAACGTTGTATCAACATCCGTGGCCCCCAGACTAATCAACATCTCGCTAGAAGATATCAGAAACACTGCTGGGACAAGAGTAGAAATCTCAAGAGTAAACTAAGCAAATATCTCCACCAGGTGTCGGACCAACCAGGTTGTGATGGCTATGTGGGCCAGCAGGCCACCAGCAGCAACAGCCTGGTTGACCAGGCAAGCACCAGACGACCCTAGCCCAGGGCCGGGCTCTGGTAGAAAAACTTTCTAAACTCATCAAAGATGCCTGGCAAATGGTAGATGACGATTCCTCTAAAATTTACTAATACAGCTCATGAGGATTCATATCAGTGTTCAGAGTGAATAAAAATAATTGAACTAGAGTTTTTTTCCATTTATATAACTTCTGTATTTTTTCTCCCGTTTATTTCAAAGGAACCAACAGACTATAATAAAAGTTTGAAGCTGATCAGAAAATGTGTTTTTTAGTCACTGATATACCCCTCAAGGAAGGTTCCTTGATGCTGGTGAAGCAACTAGGCTGTTACTACCGGCCGCACGCAATCCAACATACAAACCACAGCCCAAGTTTTATTTTAATATTCATTACAATTTTAAATTTGTACCTTATGAGAGGTATCATTATTCCAATAGAATTTACCATCATCAATTTGAAGCCAGTCACAAGACGTATTCCTTATTGAATAAAAATATCACTGTTTATTCATTAACAACTTGAGACCTGCACCACCTAACAGTGTGTCTTGTATTATATAACAATAGTTATAAATGACCATAATTTTTAAAGGGGTGGACCGGTAAGCCAGCGGAAGGCCTCGGTCAGATGACCAAAAGCTCCAAAGGCGGGTCATCATCTGACTAAGACCCGCGTCAGGAAACATTTGTCCTGTTTCCTGACGAACCTTACCTAACCTAACCTAGTGTGTCTTGTGTTCAGGAAAATCTGAAGGCGATCAGACGAGTTATTCTCCAGTTATGGCATAGATTCCAACGATTCCACCTTTTTTTTTTTAACCAATTTACATCAACAAATTTGCCTGCAAGAAAATAAAACTTAATGTGTACTATCCTGGCCCCAAGATGTATCTGCCATTAAATATTGCAGCCGTTCAGAAGAGATAATCAAATTTATGTGACGTGATTTAATGGGAATAAAAATTTCACCATTTTACACAAAATGGTCAAATCTCCCTCGTCGCTGAACATAATGCAGCTACGCCATTACGAGTTTTGGAAGGTATCTGAGTCATTCCAAGATGATGATAATAGGGTTAACAACTGTCATCATAGGGCACTTACACATGCCAATTGCTCCAAAAATCTGGTTGATTTTTGGAACAGTTGGCAATTGGAGCCGACTGGATGAGGCGTTTTCGAATTATGAGCAAAATAAAAACAAAAACTTGAGAGAAAAAAGTTTAGGCTACCTCTTAAGTGTCCCTTCGGGGCTGCCAAACAGCTCGTGTTTTTAACACGGAGGACCTGTGGAGTGGACGGCGAAGAGCCAAGACCTCACTCCCTTGGATTTTTATCTCTGGGGTCACTTGAAGATGTGGGTCTTCTCGGAAAAAATGACTTGCACATTTGAGGGAGCCCATCACTGACACATGTAACACTATCACCCCCCCCCCCTAACACCATTCACTGTACCCTTGATGAATTTAGAAAATGTGTACTCCTACAGCCCGGCTATGGGCCAGATTTGTCTGGTGCTCGCCTGGTCAACCAAGTTGTTGCTGCTGACAATCCGCTTGCCCGTATATCAATCACAACCTGGTTGATCGAGCACTAGACAGAGGTACTCGTCAAGTTTCCTCTTGTATCAATAATAATTGTCTACGAATAAAATCTTTTATTTTCGTTTACATTCTGTTTCCATAACAATGTGAAATGGTAACATCCTGCCCACCACTCAACATTATCCCGCTTAAGCTAAAGTGTGTTAGTGCACACACCGAGTGTAGGTGTGTTCCATCATTGCTAGTTCACATACAAATCTGTATATATGTTCTATCAATACTAGTTCAGCTTCGTTCCTTTCCTCCCCCTACCATTGTTCAGCTTCCTTCGCCCTCAGGATTCTCAGTCAGTCGCCGTATCTCCTAGCTTTTTCCAACTGCTGGTACAGTTGCTCCAAAGAGCTGTAGAGCTGCTCCAAAGCTGTAGAGCTGCTCCAAAGCTGCAGAGCTGCTCCAAAGCTGCTCCAAAAACTCTACAGCTGGTACAGTTGCTCCAAAGAGGATATCATTGGTACCGTTCACAGAAAGCTCACATCATGCAGGTCAGCTCGCTGCTGAGGATGACAGTTGATTTCATGTATTAGAAACTTTTCCTAAGAAAATAGGCTGAGTGCACTGAATTTGTACGCTGTGGAAAGACATAAAATTAGTGGAATTGTGACTGCTGTGTACAAATGGAAAACAGGAATAAAGGGATACAAATACAGAAGTGTGTTAAAAATATCTAACGAGGACAGGACTTGCAGCAATGGATTAAAATTGGAGAAATTTAGAATAGAAATGATAATGGGAAGTGCTGGTTGGCAAAATAGTTATAGATGAGTGAAACAAACTCCCAGGAACATCACTGAGGCAAGAACTTAAATAATCTTAAAGGGTACATAAGTGGATGTAAACTGACTTGCCTAGGATGGAAAGTAGGCCTGTTGCAGTGTTCCTTCGTTCTTACGTTTTACTGAGAATGCCTCAAGTACTTGAAATGTACTCTTTGGACTGAGAGATACTTGATAATATACTCCTGGAAGATATTGGAGGATCAGGTCCCCAATCTAAACACATACCTGAGTGAGAGATATGGGAAGACGTATAATATAAATCCGGTGAAAAGAGGGGCGCCATGAGCACGATAGGAGAACACTGTCAACATCTATGCTCCTAGATTCTTCAATCTGCTACTAGCATATATCAAAATACTGCCGTAATAAATGTACAAGTTTTCAAAAGGGAACTGGTTTACTACCTTAGCCAAATGTCAAGCTAAGCCAAAGGTTAGGCTGGAAGGATAAAAAAAAAAAGCTCTCGAAATCATATACCACAGGTACGTGCTCTGGAATGAGCAGGACATAACTTACAGCTTGTAAATTCAAAGATATGTAAAAAACAGAGCGTCTCAACTGAGAAGTATGTAAAGTTTTAAGTGTGAGTGCGTGCATGTGTGGGTGCACGTGTCCCTACAACCACTCATGATAAGACAATTATGTAGTAACAGCTGTAGCTATGAGACTTTTTAAGATAATTTGAAATAAATTGTTAGATAGCGTCTGATACTGGTTGTCAAGGTGTGTAGTAAATACTTTATGCTGTACCCAAAGTGGGTACAAACACTTAGCGTACCATCACTTTTCACCAATGAGGCAATGGTATGGTGATACCGACAAGATGTGGAGAAAAAGACTTATGCAAGAATGGTATATAATACCGACAAGATGAAATTAAGACACATGTGCAACATCTGGGTATCTTTCAGAATCTCCACGACTACGGTGCTCTTCTCACCTACGCCAAGGTTGAGGGACTGATTACCTCATCTTCTGTCGTGGAGATTCTTTCAGAATCTCCACGACTATGGTGCTCTTCGCACCTACTGCTAGGTTGAGGGACTGATTACCTCATCTTCTGTACATAGTTCTCCTGTCTTCAAGTTATGTCCTGGAATTTGTATTGAAAAAGCCACTGGATGGCGAAACGTCTACAATAGAGATACCCAGATGTTGCACATGTGTCTCAATTTCATCAGTCCTAATACAGAGAAAACCAAGACAACGCGTATATATAGTGGCAGAAGTCAGGTGAAGTGTCGTGTGGGTAGAGGTGGTGGTAGTAGTAGTAGTGGAACTAAGGTATCTCAAAATTGAACATTAAAATGGCATAAAATACCGACAGGTTGTTAGGTAAGACACATGCAACAGTTAGGTATCTTTATTTCGAAACGTTTCGCCTACACAGTAGGCTTCTTCAGTCGAGTACAGAAAAGTTGATAGAAGCAGAAGAGACTTGAAGACGATGTAATCAGTCCATCACCCTTAGTTTTGAGGTGGTCAGTCCCTCAGTCTGGAGAAGAGCATTGTTCCAAATTGCTAATCAAGAGGATATTACCCATTCTGGAAACTGCTGTTAAATGATGACAACAGGTCCCTCTGTAGCCATCCGTCTCACCTCCTTAGTTCCACTACTACTACTACTACTGCTACTACCACCACATCTACCCACACGACACTTCACCTGACTCCTGCCACTATATATACGCGTTTTCTTAGTTTTCTCTGTATTAGGACTGAAAAAACCACTCGTGGCGAAACGTTTCCTTTAATAAATGTCGTGAATTGTACATAAGTGTCTTTTTCCACACTCTTTACCAAGCCCACAGTGTACCTCAGCTGGGTACAAACACCTAACGTACCACCACTCTTCACCAAGTTTACATTGTAAATCACAGAACGGGTGGGAATCCAACCCATGCCCACAGACCAGTTTGTTAATCACTGGACTAATAGTTTTCGTCCAACTTTAAAGCAGGCTGGTTCAGTGGTTAGCACACTGGCCTGTGAGTTTTAGAACTCCCCTGCCATGGGTTCGAGACCCAACCGTTGTGTGTGTCTGCAATCGTTTTATTACGAATTCGTGAATCACAGTATACCTGTGCTGGGTACAAATATGTAGCGCACCTCCGCTCTTCACTCAGATCACACTGGCTCTCCACACCTTGCTTCGGCCTAGATAAAACTACCACAACAAATACTTGCATCTAGCTGCCAAGCCACCTCAACTCCAACACTGACATTTTTAAACTTTTTTTTTTACTCTTGTTTTTGAACCGCACACATTACCCTCTCCCCTAAAGATAAACTGAGATATGGTTATACAAATTCTCTTAACACATGACGTAGTGTCATCGATAATTATCAGTGGTGATAAATGTAGATGTTTTATCAGTGGTGCTGTAAACTTTCACACACACACACACACACACACACACACACACACACACACACACACACACACACACACACACACACACACACACACACAACGGGGGGTGGAGGTAGTGGTAGGTAGCATCCCATATTTTTTTCAACAAAATTGAGCACACTCGCATTGCGCTGTTGTCATATTTTATATGAGATACAGTGTGGGATTATACCAGTTCCGAATCAATAGGAATCCTTCATCAAGTCAAAATAAAAGAAAACAGGAAAAAATGCCAAGTGAATACAGGCATTATGGGGGCCAAGAGGCCACTAACAGGAAAAGGCAAGATGACCAGGTCTTAGGCCGGGCTGCAAGAGTGAAGCAACCCTCCAAAAGATACCTGGAAGTGGTCATAGTTACATCACTTACTCCAGTAAGGCGAACACTGGAAACCTGTTCCACGTAAATATTATCAGGTCTCACTTTCCTTTACAAAAAAACATTAAAAGTGCTGTGGTGCAGTCCCAGTACTTTAGAGTTTTTTTTTTATTCTATGCGGGCAGTAAAAGACCTCTGCTACCCCTCTTGCCTTGAACAGCATTGTGAGCACAGAACAATATTTCAGACGTGAGCACAATTCTGAGTTTAATAATTTAGTACAGTACGTTTCACATCCCAGTGTTTAAGTGGAATTATCAACAGCCTCCTCCTGCTTATATACTGTAGTCAGTATATAAGCCACGTAGACGTGGCTTATATACTGACTACAGTATATAAGCCACGCCTACGGCCATATGCCAGAGACGGGTCATCGCAAGATTGAGACCCGTGCCAGGACTACGGTCTTGGCGAACATTATACATACATACATATGCTGTACATTCTACAAGATTGATGGACTGAACACATCGACTCCAGGCTGAGGGACTGATTACCTCAAAGCCCCGAGTCTTTAAAATAAGCGTGACAGTTGTGCAAACATAAAAAAAAAAGTAAAAGAATGTCCTACCTAAACCTCGGGCTACGTGCTGCAGCACTAACACAGCACTCCTCTGCAGTTTTTTAGTTGCTGCCTCTGCCTACATCCACATTCGATATAACTGCTAACTGTCGTGCCCATGACTATTAAGAACAACTAGTACTGGAGTTAGATTTTCCCTTAACTATTCAATTTTTAAGTTATCCTACATTTCACTAACTAAAGATGAGCTTACCTGTTTTGGGCATTAAAAGCCCTCCCTAACGAATTCTTCGGGTATAAGCCCTCCCCTACCGATCTCACCGAGTACTAGCCATGTAATCACGAACTTGGCCTAACAGCATGTTGCAATTCCATTACAGGACGACTACAAGAATCACTTAGTCAAAGCTTTTTTTTTTTGTATCGTTCAAGTCTATGTACTTCTGGAACCTACACTTTACGTGACACTACAATAATTCTGTAGTTAAAATACAGACTTATGAATGAGACTATCATACGCAGGAACTCCTAAGTTATTGTTTACACTTCAAAACATCATGGAGGTCATCTTGATCCTCGGGCGAAACTGGTATATCTTGTAGCACGCCCTAGAAGAGCATGAAAGTTCCTTTCACACCTCTTACCCTGTCGGTCCTATGAAGGTAAATCCCTCAACACATCAACTTTAACGCTATGGCTATCTGCCATTCCTGCAGCAGAATAAGAAATAACAGTATTATCTAAAGTTGATTGCATTATTATTATTATTATTATTATTATTATTATTAATTTGCGAAATCGCCATGCCCGTAAGGAAATTCATTAGATCAAGATCCCTTCAAGAGCATCACCCCCTCCCCCCTCCCCCTCCCCCACCTCCTCTTCTCTTGAAGATATTGCAAGCAGTATGAAGGTTGGGTACACACGCCTGTCTCAGTGGCCTCATTAGGGAAGGGGGGCACCCATAACAATAGCGTGATTAATGCGGCGGCGGTCATCACAGCATGGCCCCATGCCAGCATACCATAATAAAACTCAAAGTGTACGTGCAGTGCTCTATTGTGTCTTCTTTAATAGTAGTGTTTCTGTCATGTTTTATACTCCAGCAGTAGTTTAGCTACATTTTCAGTGTTATATATTTTAATATTTGTTAATGATACATGGAACGATCGCCCCCCCCCTGCCTGCTCTCACACCAGGAAATAAACTGAAAAATGAAACATTATGGGAATAATAACTACTACGAAACATAATTATAACTGTACACTAAGTACAGTTATAATTACGTACAGTGCAAGTGAACACTTGTACAAGTACAGTGTAAGTGTGCACTGAATAAAGTACAGTACAGTATGCTGATAATAAGCACAGTATAAGTGGACATTGAGTATAGACAGAGATGTAAACCGTGTCTTCTTTGGCAAACGACACTAGAAATCTGCACGGGTATCATCCAATGAGAACACGGTAAATCTCTGAGCTGATGTAAACCATGTACTCATTGGAGCGGAGGAGAGAGAGGTACATGATAATATATACCTGGAAGGTACTCGAGGGCTTGGTCCCAAATCTGCACACTGCCGTAACAACGTACTGGAGTGAGATATATGGAAGGAAGTGTAAAATAAACCCAGTGAGGAGCAGGGGTGCGGTGGGGACAATAAGGGAACACTATCAATATCCGGGGTCCCAGACTTTTCAACATCTTACCAGAAGATATCAGAAACACTGCTGGAACAAGTGTAGAAGCCTTCAAGAGGAAACTAGACAAGTATCTTCACCAGGTGCCAGATCAACCAGGCTGTGATGGATATGTGGGGCAGCGGGCCTCCAGCAGCAACAGCCTGGTTGACCAGGCAAGCACCAGACGAGCCTGGCCCATGGCCGAGCTCAGAGTAGATATACTCTCGAAATTCTTCAAAGGTATATCAAAGGTAAGGTATGGGCAACGGAAAACAATATGATGTTCACAGAAGATAAATTTCAGTTACTTCTTTATAGAAAACTTGAGGAAATAATAGTAGAGCGGAGTATACCACAAACTCGAGCCACACAATAGAGCGAAAAAGTAATGTCAAGGACTTGGGAGTAGCAATGTCAGAGAATATCACCTTCGAGAATCACAACAGTGTCGGTATCACATATGCGAGGAAAATGATAGGATGGATAATGAGAACTTTCAAAGCACTTGTTCAAATCACTTGTTCTCTCTGGAAAATCCTAGTGACTAGTCCCAAATTTGTACACAAAAGTCACTCTCTACGAAAGCAAAAGAATGGGCAGGAGATGTAACATCTTCCCCAATGAAAAGCATGGGCGCCACGAGTACCCTAAGAGACAACACAATAAGTGAGGCCCAAGACTGTTCAACTACCTCTCAGCATACATAAGGGGAATTACCAATAGACCCCTGGCTGTCTTCAAGGCGCTGGACAGGCACCTAAAGTCAGTACCTGATCAGCCGGGCTGTGTTTTGTACATCGGTTTGCGTGCGGCCAGCAGCAACAGCCTGGTTGATCACTCTCTGATCCATCAGGAGGCCTGGTCACAGACCAAGCCGCAGGGGCATTGATCCTCGAAACCCTCTCCAGGTATAGGCCGGAATTTTGCTGGACACTAACAGCTCAATTCAAGCCAGATGAAACTGCAGATCTAGAGAATGTACATAGTACCTTCACTGCTCGTATAACTTCAGTTAAGCACCTTAATTACTGGGAATGTTTGGAGTCACTTGACGTGTACTTCCTGGAATGCAGGGAACAGATGCATCATAATCTACACCTGGAAAATCCTAGGGGAACTGGTCCCAAATCACTCTCTACGAAAGCAAAAGACTAGGCAGAGTATGCAGTATACCTCCCAACGAAAAGCTGGGGTGCCACGAGTACACTAAGAAAAAACACAAGAAATGTCCGGAGCCCAAGATTGTGTCGAGTTCGTGAGATACTGGAGTAGTAAGGAATACACACGTTGGATGTCTTGGGGGCATATAATTAAGAGAGTCTTGAGAAGCCCAGGAGCCTTGCCTTATCCAGTCTAGCCTAGCGGGAACTGAGGCGAAGGCCTCTAGCTGGTGGCACACGAGTGGGACTTGTGAGATAAGATAAGATAAGATTTCGTTCGGATTTTTAACTCCGGAGGGTTAGCCACCCAGGATAACCCAAGAAAGTCAGTGCGTCATCGAGGACTGTCTTAACTTATTTCCATTGGGGTCCTTAATCTTGTCCCCCAGGATGCGACCCACACCAGTCGACTAACACCCAGGTACCTATTTGCTGCTAGGTGAACAGGACAACAGGTGTAAGGAAACGTGTTGAAATGTTTCCACCCGCCGGGAATCGAACCCGGGCCCTCCGTGTGTGAAGCGGGAGCTTTAGCCACCAGGCCACCGATGTCACAGCAAGAAGGGAGCCTATCTATGAAGTAGCTGGGATTATCTAAGTATACAACACAAGTACACGGTAACATTAGTGGCAGCTCGGCAATGCTAACATATAGTGTTCTGACATACAGCTAACTTATACACACTATAGACTGTAGGCATTATGGCTCTGGGCTGATTTATCATAGGGGTTCTTAAATGGAGATATCGGGGGTTGAAGGTAGACACACTTGTTGGATGGTAACATATATTGTGAGTCTGATGATGGGAGATGGAGTCCAGTGCCTTGCCTGTCTTCGCCTGGGTGTCTATGCCGAGTGAGACCGGGGCAGAGGTACGAGCGTACACATGCGCATCCTGTGATGTCACACAAAGTCACAGACCTACAAGGGATCTCCTATCTAAAGCACATGGATGATACTAATATGCTATGCTATATAACACAGGGATCAGCAACTATGCTGACAGATTCTATACAATGTCAATGTACACAACAGTTGAACATAAGAACTATACATAAGGATAACTGACTGTAATGCATTACAAATTAAGATATATCACAGATATATCACCGATCTGTATTCATGTGATCTACGGGTTCTGAGGAAATATATTTACAAGAAGAAAGTATTTAACAGAAAAGGAAGACTTGGTGCACACAAGTCTTTTACTGTTAAATCTCAGAACTCAGAACATGAACACACACACAAAAAAAAATTTGAACATCAATAAGTTCATATAGTAAACAGTTGCAATATTCTCTAGATTATATTGTCTATCTATAAAGATTATTTACATTTAACCCCAACACTGCTAGGGTGAGATTTACATATGCAGAGTAGTCATTATCTCTAGGGGGGGGGTCAAATTCTGTAGTAATGGCTAATATGTGCTGTGGTTGGGGAGGATCTAAATTGGTATTTACAACTGAAACTTGAGGAAGTTACCAATAGACTCCTGGCTGTCTTCAAGAGGGAACTGGACAGATACCTAAAATCGGTACCCGATCAGCCAGGCTGTGGTTTATACTTTGGATTACGTGCACAAAGCATCAACAGCCTGATTGATTAGGCCTTGATCCACAGGGAGGCCTGGTCAAAGACTGGACCGCGGCGGTGTTGACCCTCAGACCATCCTCCAGATACATAAGACAGAAAAACACTACCATTCTGCCAGCATACAAAACATCAGCATTCTATCAGTGCAAAACATTTAACAGATTGCCACTTTACCCTGGAGTGCTGCCTACAGTAACAACTATGTTGACAACTATAACTACCACTGATACCAAGATGGTAGCATTTGTTTTGACTGCCACTAAATATATAACTTAATGCTCACTCTCGTTCCCAGCTATTCAGCATAACACCAACCCTTCTCCTCAGATACATAGTATCAATATAAGCTCTTATCCTCAGCTACTTAACATCAACACCGGCTGTCGTCCCCAACTACCCAGCATCAACTCCAGCTGTTGTCCCCAGCTACTCAGTATCAATTAATAATGTCATCCATAAACTTGTTCTTCAATTAGGACGAAGTTTCACACGAACTGCACGAAATTTTCTGCCAGGTTAACGAATATTAACTGACAACAATTAAATAAATGAGTGGCTTACGAATGAGAGTGCGGTTACTATTAATTTTTTTAAATGTACATTTTCTCAAGGTAAAAATTGTAGAATGGGTTACATCTATACCAAATGCTTCAGTGTGTTGCCAATGTCTTATTGCAACACGTCTTTCTAATACAGATCCTTTGATAGGGACAGTACTTGTTTTATACCGCATGCATGTGTGCCAGTTTCTGAGCAATCGAAGGAGACAAACAACACGTATTTATACAAATTAAAAAAAAAAGGGGGGGGGGAGTGCTACACGTCTGGCAGCGGAGTGTCGCCCAGAAAACCTGTGACTTAATATCTGAACGTTTTTCACGCTTGGTGTGAGAGGAAGGAATTAGTGTGTGGCCAGATTAATGCGGGCATGTGGTGGCACCTGGCAGCAACAACACACCGTGTTCCCAATAGTGGGCAGGCTGTCAATACGACCACAAGCCACATATACTGCCAACAATTTGAGGGAACCTACCTCTCACTCCACACACCTCCCTATAACAAACAACTCCCTTAACAACCTTTATTTAAATGGTACACGTGCGCACACGCACACAGGATACATACATAGCTTTAAGAAGAGGTATGATAAAGTTCACGGAGAAGGGATAGTAACCTAGTAGCGATCAATGAAGAGGCGGGGCCAGGAGCTATGAATCGACCCCTGCAACCACAATTAAGCGAATACACACACACACTCAACAGGCCAAGTGTCTATCGACACTATATGAGTATGTGTACACACACACACACACACACACACACACAAAAGACAGAGCAGGCAACACTGCACATGAGACTGCCTACACTCACAAGCACGTTGCCAACTCGCTTGTGATCCTTCCCTCACTTTTAATTCAGTCTTACTCACATGTATAAGGGTATGAAAAATTACCTTTAAACCACTTCCAAGATCCACTGCCTCCGTGGCAAGGTCTTAGACAAGGCCTCGCAAATAGAAAAGGAAATATTACAGAAAAACTTGGAAACATACAGCCAAGTAAAGACAAGTGTAAAATGGATGCAAGACGAAATTTTAAAGATGTGTATGGAATCTTAAATGTTCAGGAGACAAAAGAAAAAGAGTAACCAACAATACTGCCAGAATTGTAAAACGTTTCTGAGAGATTCCATTTCTCACTTACACTGCATGAGGATACCTGCCTAGATAGTTGTTGTCTACCAACCTATTATAGCAGGGCAAGAACGTGTAACAATAGACGATGACGAGTTGACCTCCATGATTTCAATACCAAGACGCTTTTATCATGACTAATTACAGATATCTGTGATATACCTGTGACCGGTTTCGAGAGTTGTTGTATCCTCGTAGTACAGCCTGGAGACAGGCTTTTCTGTTGATGGACTGTTCCACCAGGCTCTTGTTATTAGCGGCCCGCTGGCCGCAGCCATCACAGCCTGGTCGCTCTGGCACTTGGCAAAGGTAGCAATCCGTTTTCCTCTTGAAGACTTCCACACTTGCTGAAGCAATATTTCTGATATCTACGGGTTGTAGACTTTAATAGCCTTGGATCGCGGGTGTTGGCACAATGTTCACTTATTGTACCCGTGGCTACCCTGCTTTTCGCTGGTTCTATTTTAGACTGCCCCCGTCTCTCTTACAGCATGTTAGGAAGTATGTGATTAGGACTCGGCCTTCAATTTTCTTTCATTTATTTTTAATTTTAAAAAACTTTTCCCTTTTTGCATAATTGGGGTAGAGGAGCGGGGATTATGGAAACTGTGTAATTTTTGGATCATAACGACGGAAAAATATTTTAGTTATTTCTATATTGGAATTTGGAAATTTTGTCACTACTGAACTGTTACTTTCTATTACCCCGGGAAAGACGTGTTGATATCTGCTTTCAAATTTTCCGTGTTTTCCCAAGGGTTTTTCAGGTTATTTTAGTATCGTCCACAAAAGGTGATACGAAAACTGTTAAATTTAAATTTATAAATTTGTTCAAGTCATAGCTACAGGGCAGTAAAATTTTGACAAATGATAATTTCCCCCCTTACGCCCCAAAAAAAATTAGTCGTTTGGTTCTGTCAGGCATACCCGCCCTAAATCCCAAAACCCGGGTAAGAAAAACCCGATGGACACTCAGCCTGCTCAACATCTCGCCCCTCTGGTAAGGGAAATCAAAGAGTAAAACAAAAATCAGGGGGGGAAGCAACTTTACAAAAAAAACACGCTTGGTGACAGCCTTTGCTCAAAACCCCAAAAAATCCAGCTTCGTCTGGGGAAAATGAGACATGGGTAGGTCAATCACCTTAATCTGTTGCCCGTTCTATGCAGCAAATAAAAATCCGGGGGTTTTCCCCCAAGTTGTGTAAGGCCTACTGGTGAGTGGTGTAAAAGGGAGCACCTTAGATAAGGCTCGGCTCGAAATGAGTTGATCCATATCCCTTTAAAATGTGGTTTTTATTAGTATATTTGAGCTGTTACATATAGTATCTTTTGAAATGGTTTTTTGGTATCTTTTGAACGTGTTTTTTCAGTTAATTTTGAAATGTATTTACTCGTTTGGGGTTTTCTGTGATTATATTTGTTTAAGAATATCGGGGGGGGTAGGATGTTGCCCCACCTACACAGACCCTTGTTCTAGCCCAAAATACACAAAAATAATCTTGAAGCCCCGGCATCCGTTACCTGTACTTGCAATCAACAGTGTGCTATTTAAAAACTTAAAAATCGTACCAAATTTTCGTCAATAATTATTATTAAACAAGGGGGGAAAGGTAAACCCGGGGGATTTTACAGCTTTTGTCAATTAGAAGAAAAAATACTTTGGGGGGTGTGTTTTTAAATTTTTTACACTACTCTCCCACGACCCCGCAGAATTTTTTATCAATTCAAACAAATTGCAGAAGGGTAGGCCAAAACCCCCCCTTTTTGGATTTGTTTTCAAATCCCCTGTTATTACGATTTCGTTTTTGGCCTTCCCTGCCAAGGGGTCGAGACCACCTGCTTTTTACGTGTAATTTGTTAAGACTAATGAGGTTTAAAAAACGATTTCACTTTTATAAACGCTTAGATGCGTTTTCGAGAAAAATCAAATTTTGTGTTATGTAAATCCCCCTGTCCTACACCCACATTTTTATTTCGAAGCAACTAAGCGCTTATGAAGGTACGTAATAAACCCAGTAGTCTTTTTAACAAATTACACGTAGGGGCAGGTGGCCTCTCACCCCAGGCAGGGGAAAGGGTGTGGTGTGTGGGTGTTTTGGGGTGTGTGTGTGTGTGTGTGTGTTTTATGTGTGTGTGTGTGTGTGTGTGTGGGTGTGTGGTGTGTGTATGTATGGGATGATGTGTTCTCACCAGTTTTTAAATCACCTATTTAGGTTGCAGGGGTCGAAACCCAAGTCCTTGGCCCCCCCCTTTTTCCGGTCGCCCACTAGTCACTCTCCCTGAAACCTTTTGGGTTTAAAACATACCTCCCGCTTAAAGCTATGTATGGATCCGGGCCCCCACTACACGCTTTCCCAAATATTCCACTTTCCCCGACTACTCTGAAACTGAAGAAAATTTCTTCCAACATCCCTTTGATTCCTTTTGTTCCCTTTAGCCCCTTCCCCTGTGTTTCCCCCTGTTTCTGTTCCCAGTTTGGAAAAATCCTTCTTTGCCACCTTGTCAATTCCTCTCAGTATTTTGTAAGTCGTTATCATGTCCCCCCCCTCTCTCCTGTCCTCCCGTGTCGTCAGGTTGATTTCCCCTTAACCTCTCCTCATAGGACATACCTCTTAACTCTGGGACTAGTCTTGTTTCAAACCTTTGCACTTTCTCTAGTTTCTTTACATGCTTGGCTAGGTGTGGGTTCCAAACTGGTGCCCCATACTCTAATATGGGCCTAAGTACACGGTGTACAGGGTCCTGAACGATTCCTTATTAAGATGTCGGAATGCTGTTCTGAGGTTTGCCAGGCGCCATTTTGCTGCGGGCATTTTTTTGGGTTTGATGTGCGCTTCAGGAGATGTGCCTGGTGTTATACTCACCCAAATCTTTTTCCTTGAGTGATGTTTGTAGTTTTTGGCCCCCTAGACTGTACTCCGTCTGCGGTTTCTTCTTTGCCCTTCCCCAATCCTCATGACTTTTGCACTTGGTGGGATTAAAACTCCAGAGCCAGTTGCTGGACCAGGCTGCAGCCTGTCCCAGATCCCTTTGTAGTTCTGCTGGTCTTCGATCGAATGAACCCCTTCTCATCAACTTCCGTCATCGAAAAACAGGGACACCTCGGAGTTTATTCCTTCCGTCATGTCGTTCACAAATACCAGAAACAGCATGGCCCTAGGACTGACCCCTGTGGGACCCCGCTGGCCCACAGGTGCCTACTTAAACCCCCTCGCCACGTACCATTACTCGCTGCTGTCTTCCTGAAAAGTTTCCCTGATCCATTGCAGTACCTTCCCTGTTTCCCTGCTTGGTCCTCCCAGTTTTTGCACTAATCTTTATGTGGTACTGTGTCAAAAGCCTTCTTGCAGCCCAAAGAAAATGAAATCACCCACCCTCTCTCTCTTGTCTTACTGCTGTCACCATGTCATAAAAACTCCAGTAGGTTTGTGACACAGGTTTTCCCCATCTCTGAAACCATGTTGGCTGTTGGTGATGAGATCATTCCTTTCTAGATGTTCCACCATTCTTCTCCTGCAATCTTTTCCATGATTTTGCATGCTATACATGTCAGTGACATAGTCTGTAGTTTAGTGCTTCATGTCTGCCTCCTTTTTTAAGATTGGGACCACATTTGCTGTCTTTCCCTGCCTCAGGCAATCTCCCTGTTTCGATAGATGTATTGAATATTGTTGTTAGGGGTACACATAGCGCCTCTGCTCCCTCCCTCAGGACCCATGGAGAGATGTTATCTGGCCCCATTGCCTTTGAGGTATCTAGCTCACTCAGAAGCCTCTTTTACTTCTTCCTCGGTTGTGTGTACTGTGTCCAGCACATGGTGGTGTACCCCACCTCTCCGTCTTTCTGGAGCCCCTTCTGTCTCCTCTGTGAAACTTCTTTGAATCTCTTGTTGAGTTCCTCACATACTTCACGGTCATTTCTTGTTGTCTCCTCCTTCCTTCCTTAGCCTGATTACCTAGTCCTTAACGGTTGTTTTCTTCCTGATGTGGCTGTAAACAGCTTTTGGGTCGATTTGGCTTTTGCTGCTATGTCGTTTTCATTACTGAGTTGGGCCTCCCTTCTTAATCTGTGCTATTCGTTT
Organism: Cherax quadricarinatus; assembly: GCF_026875155.1. Classification (NCBI taxonomy): domain Eukaryota; kingdom Metazoa; phylum Arthropoda; class Malacostraca; order Decapoda; family Parastacidae; genus Cherax; species Cherax quadricarinatus. The sequence goes on along the minus strand of NC_069450.1, from coordinate 9,833,462 downwards.
TTGGCTCTACGACTGCTCTCCTTATTCTCCTGGGTCCTTTGCCTTCTATATTTCTTCCATTCCTAGCACACTTTGGGTTTTTTCCTCCTTGAAACTTTGGGTGAACCATGGGCTCATCCTGGCTTTTTCATTATTCTGTTACCCTTGGGTACAAACCTCTCCTCAGCCCCCTTGCACATTGTTGCTACATATTCCATCATTCTTTTAACTGGCTTCCCTCCCGTTCCCCTGCCCCACTGAACCTCATTCAGGAAGTTTCCTCATTCCTGGTAGCCCCCTTTCCCTGTATTTTGGTTTCATTTGCCCTGGCCTTCCGCTTCCCCCCACCTTGTGCTCTATGTGTTTTGGGAAGCCCCAAAACCCACATAAACGCTGGCCCCGGGGGGTCTTTCTTATGTGATGTCCCCCAATATTTTGCACTACTAAGGTGAAACTAAGTCCAGTCTTGGGGTTTCTTCCTCTCTCTTCTTGTATTTCCCCTTTGGGTTTTGGACATGAATTTTTCCGTACCCCCTCCATTATCTTAGCCCCCCATGTTTCTTGGCCCCCATATGGCTCCAAGTTCTCCCTTTTCGATCTTGGGGTTTTAAAGTCCCCCAATGTCAGGAGCTTTGCCGGGCATGATAAAGTTTTTGGGGCCCACTGCAGCCAGTGTTTTCAACCATCCCCTTCTATTGCTTCGTCATACTCTTCCCTTTGGCTCCTGTGTTCTGGGGGTGGGTTTAAAATCACGCAATTTCCCCTTTGGGCCAAAACAGAGTGAACCCTTTCCCCGCTATGAATCACTTTCTTCTCCGCGGTCCCCTCTTCCAGCTCAAAAAATTTTTCCATGGGTGTTTGTTTTGCAAATGCCACTCCTCCACCCCCTGTTTTTTCTGTTTTTTCTCGGGGATCTGGTACCCGCGGGGAAAGAGGCATCTTTTTATCATCCCTGTAAGCGGGTTTCTGTGTTCGCTATGATTTTGGGTTTGAGGGCCTTTTTGACTCTTTCGGGGCCCCTCCCCCCACTTTTTTGGGTTTTTCCCCATCAGCTTTTTTGTGTTCCATCCCTTCCCATTTTCCCTTTTCCCAACACTGGGGGCCCTGTGGGGGTGGGGGGCCCCCTGGTAGCTTTACGGGGGGATTCAAATGGTTGGGGGTTTGGGGTTTGGAAAGTTTGGGGGAAAGGGATTGTATTGGGGGTTTTGGGGGTTTGTGTGATAGGTTGTGGGGTTCTGAGGATAGTTGTGTGTGTGCTTCCCCTTGTGCTTGTTCTGCTCTGCCTGACCTCTGCTGATTCCTTCCTTGTCCCCTTTCCTAGCTCCTTTCGTTTTTTTTTGTCCTCCCCCTCAGCTGCTTTCTTTTGGTTTGGGTTTTCGGTCTTGTTTTGGAAAAAATTTCCCTTGAAACTTTTTTTCCAAAATTTTTTAAACCCGGTGGTTTTCTTGGGGGAAACTGTTCCGCATGTTTCTTTTCCTGAGAACCCAGCTTGTTCGGTCGGTTTCTCCCCTTAAAGTCCCCCCCTATTCTCTGAAAATTTACAATCTTTCCATGTCTTCCCCCCCTTTTTCCGTGAGGGATTTTTAAATTCCTTTTTTCTTCCTCCCAGTCTTTCAGTGTGTGCCCTTTCCCTTTCTCCCAAAGCCCAGGGGGATAACCCTTGATTTTGCCCTTTCCCTCCTCCCTTTTCCCCTCTCCCTCGGGTTATTTGGGTTTTCCTGATTGTATGGGGTTTCATTTTCCCCCTTGATTTTTCAGTGGCTTTTGGTTTGGGCTGGTTGTGCCTCAGCATTGGACCTACTCCCTTCCATTGCCCCATTGCTTTTTCCCTTTCCCACTCCCGGGCCCCTTCCCTTTTTTGGCTGATATGCCCTTTTGCTTAATTCTTATTTTCCTTTCCTTCATGTTCAGCCTCTCATCATCGTATGGTGTGTCTTCACGGTACAACCCCTGAGACTTGCTTCAGCCTGTTTACCTAAATTTTCTAGGACCTTTACCCTGGTTTCTGCGGTTTCGATTTGTGCCCCCCCAATTTTCTTCGTCTCCTTCCCCAAACCTTTTTTCCCCTTTTCACAGAGACCCTCTTTCTCCATTTTTTCAGAAAACTCTCCTAATTTTTCCCCTCCCCCTTCTTTCTTTTATCCCTTTTTAAATGTTCCTCCTCCCCTTCCTCCCTACCAGTACCATTGTCATTTGTTTTCCTTTATTCCTGGAAATCCCAAACCCTTTTTTTTTTGAAAGAGGGGAAAGAGGAAAAAAAAAAAAGGGGGGGGAGGGGGTGAGAGATAGGGAAGAGAAAGGGAAAGGGGGGCCTAGGAGGGGGGAAAAGGGGAAAAAGGGGGAGAAAGTGAGAGAGGGGAAAAAGGGAAAAACAGAGGGGGGAGTGCAAAAGGGGAAGAGAAGAAAAAAAGCAGAAGAGAGAAAATAAAAAGGGGAAAAGAGGAAGAGAGAGAGGGAGAGAGAGAGAGAGGAGAGAGAGAGAGAGAGAGGGGAGAGAGAGAAAGAAAAGGAGAGAGGAAAAAGAGAGAGAGGAGAGAGAGAGAGGAGGAAGAGAGTGGGAAAAGGGAGAAAAGGGGGGGAGAGGATGGGGGGGAAAAAGGGAAAGGGGTTTTAAAGGGGCACTTCACGGAAGGTGTAAAATCCTGGGATATTGGTTATATTGTGTGTGTCTGTATGGGGTGTGTGTTGTGTGTTTTGTGTGAAAATGTGTGTGTGTGTGTGTGTGTGTGTTTTGTGGGCTTTTGTGTGTGTGTGTGTGTGTGTGTGTGTGTGTGTGTGCATTGTGTGTGTGTGTGCCCTATGTGTGTGTGGGGTGTGTGTTTTGTGTGTGGGGTGTGTGTGTGTGTGGGGTGCTACAGCTATTCAAGTGCCTAACAGCAGTGCTGTTTCACCACCAAGTGTGTGTGCATATGTTTTTTGTAAAAAAGTCCCTTATTTCCCCTGTATGTACTAATTTGTATTGTATATGTACCCGATCTCTTGGGGTTCCCCCGGGCTCTTATGCGTTTAAAATTACGTTCAAAAAAAAAAATAACCCAGGCTTTGCCTAATCCGCTACCTCTAAATTTTATTTTTAAAAGCCAGTAAAAATTTTGCTTATTCTATTTTTGTTTGCCCCGAGGAGAGTGCCCCCCAATTCCAGCTTTGAGACAGGTACTATTGCCCATGAAAATAAACTAGGTGAATATTCTTGCGGCTGTGGACCCCCTAACGTTGCGGGTTCCCCGTCCTGTCCCAGAAGTTGATGTTTGATGCTTTCGGTTAAATTTTTTTTCTAACTTCCCGTTTGCACTAAGTTTTCAGCTCTTCTAATTTTTTTTTCTCACTCACTATTTACTGACCATTATAAAATATCTCCTTATCTCCCTGGTCTTGAGTTTGCATTATTCTTCCCAAAAAAAAACCCCCCTTTCGTTTTATGGGCCAAAAAACTATTTAGGCCTGACACAAACCCTTTTAAACCCCTTCCAAACGGCCTCCACTAAAAAAACCCCAGCCAATTTTTCCTTTTTTTTTCTTTTCTTTTGATCAGTTATATTTCCTTTTTTTTGGGGGTTAAGTGATTACATGCACTTCATGCATGCCCCACGTCTATATCCCCCACTCTATTCCTTATGGCCCCAGTCGAAAAATTTTCACCAAAAAAACGAGCCCCCAAACCGCGGACTCCTCCACGGTGTGTGTGTGTGTGTGTTCTCACCTTTTTTTCCACCTATTTGTGGTTGCAGGGGGGCGAGTCCAGTCCTGGCCCCGCCCCTTTACCGGTTGGGTACTAGGGGCCCCCTCTCTCCCCGCTCCACGAGCTTTATCAAACCCCCGGGCAAAACTGTGTTTGGTTCCTGCCTCCAAATAGTCATTTTCTAGGTATTCCCCTGCCTTACAACTCTATGACTGAAGAAAAACTTTCCTTTCTAAACTCTCTGATCAATTTTGGGGTCTTCAAATTCCCAAATTTTGGCCCCTTGGGTTTTTGGTTTTCCCCTTCCCCGGAAATCCTGTCTTTTTCCAACTTGTCCCATTCCACGCCCCGTATTTTTTTTTGTCGTCTTTCATGTCTCCCCGGGCCCTCCCGTCCCCCAGTGTGGTTTAGGCCGATTTCCCCTTTAAACTTTCCCCATAGGGCATTCCCTTGCTCTGGGGAAATAACCTTGTTTGCAAACCTTTGTACCTTTCTTATTTTCTTGACTTTCTTTATCAAGTGGGGTTCCCAAAAAAAGGGGCTGCATACTCCAGTATGGGCCTGACATAACGGTGTTCCCGTGTCTTGAAAGTTTTCCTTTTAAAGGTTTTCGGAATGCTGTTTCAGGGGTTTTCCAGGGCCCCCATATTTCTGCAGCAGTTATTGATTGATGTGTGCTTCCGGAGGGCATGCTCCCGGGGGTTTTACTCACCCCAAGATCTTTTTTCCCTTTAGTGAGGTTTGCAGTCTTTGGCCACCTAGCCCATACTCTGTCTGTGGTCTTCTGTTGGCCCTCCCCCATCTTTATGGCTTTTCATTTGGGGGTTTTAAAATTCCGGAAGCCATTTGTGGACCAGGTGTCCAGTCTGTCCAGGTCTCTTTGAAGTCCTGCCTGGTCCTCATCAGATTTAATTCTCCTCATTAACTTCACATCATCTGCAAACAGGGACACTTCTGAGTCTAACCCTTCCGTCATGTCGTTCACATATACCAAAAATAGCACTGGTCCTAGGACCGACCCCTGTGGGCCCCCGCTCGTCACAGGTGCCCACTGTGATACATATTACTTTACCATGACTCGTTGTTGCCTCCCTGTCATGTATTCTCTGATCCATTGCAGTGCCCTTCCTGTTATATGCGCCTGATGCTCTAGCTTCTGCACTAATTTCTTGTGAGGAAAACTGTGTCAAAGGCCTTCTTGCAGTCCAAGAAGATGCAATCAACCCACCCCTCTCTCTCTTGTCTTACTTCTGTTATTTTATCATAAAACTCCAGAAGGTTTGTGACACAGGATTTGCCTTCCGTGAATCCGTGCTGGTTGGCATTTATACTCCTGTTCCGTTCCAGGTGCTCCACCACTCTCCTCCTGATAATCTTCTCCATAATTTTGCATACTATACACGTCAATGACACAGGTCTATAGTTTAGTGCCTCTTTTCTGTCTCCTTTTTTAAAAATGGGAACTACATTTGCTGTCTTCCATACCTCAGGTAGTTGCCCAGTTTCCAGGGATGTGTTGAAGATTGTGGTAAGTGGCACGCACAACAAAATCTGCTCCCTCTCTAAGGACCCACGGGGAGATGTTGTCTGGTCCCATTGCCTTTGAGGTATCGATGTCCCTTAGCAGTTTCTTCACCTCCTCCTCATCTGTATGTATGTCGTCCACACTTGTTGGTGTATTCCTTGCTGGTGTCCCATCTGGTCTGTCCCCCAGAGTCCTTCCTGTCTCTACTGTAAATACTTCCTTAAATCTCGTGTTGAGCTCCTCACATACCCCTTGATCGTTTCTTGTGAGTTCTCCAAACCTTCTTTCCTCAGCCTTATCACCTGGTCCTTGACTGTTGTCTTCCTCCTAATGTGGCTATACAGCAGTTTCGGGTCAGATTTGACTTTCGATGCTATGTCGTTTTCATACTGTCGCTGGGCCTCCCTCCTTATCTGTGCATACTCGTTTCTGGCTCTTCTACTAATCTCCTTGTTTTCCTGGGTCCTATGCCTCCTGTACCTTTTCCATTCTCTGTTGCACTTAGTTTTTGCCTCCCTACACCTTCGGGTAAACCAAGGACTCGTTTTGGTCTTCCTATTATTTCCGTTTCCCTTGGGAACAAAACTGTGTGTGTGTGTGTGTGTGTGTGTGTGTTTGTGTGTAAGTACAGCGCCTCACCTGCCTCCCATGACCAGTGGTGATGCCAGGTTCTGTAGTGAGCAGCATCTGGCGTGCGGGAGGCGCGCCTCCATCACATTTGAAGCAGTGTTGCTACGCCCTGTGCTCGCTGGAGGGAGGGTGGGGCCTTACGTAACCCCTCAGTCACCCCTCACATACCTCCCCACCCTGCTACTGAACCCTCTGACCCGTAGATCGCCCCATAAACCCAAGACCAGTTGATTTCCACATCAAGTGAAATGTATGGGTAAGTGTGCTTACACCTCTGCCGCTTCAGCTCATCTAGCGGTTCATTATGTATGTTTCTTTGATAAGTTTCGCGAATTTTTCTGCTTCCGGAGCCCGGCCCTGAACCAAGTTTGTCTGGTCAACCAGGCTCGTGCCGCTGGCGGCCCGCTGGCCAACATATCCATCACAGCCTGGTTGATCTGGCAGTTGGTAGAGTTACTTGTCTAGTTTCTTCGTGAAGACTCACTCCAGTATGTTATGGCAGTGTGCAGATTTAGGACTAGGTCTCAAGTACCTTCCACGTATATATTATAAAACAACATACTAGAGAGATATAGGAGGGAACTCAAAAATAAACCCAGTGAAAAGCAGCGGGTTGCATCCTGAGAATTATTATGTAACTACGTAGGTAGGTACACAGTTTTGAAACATCAATTTTAGCAATAAAATACATAAATATAACATACACAAGATAAACAAAGATAAAAATAAACAATAAAAACTAAGCATAAATAAACACAACACAAATATTACACTAAGTTAAAATATCCAACATCAGTTAAAAACTCTATTAAATTTTTAATGGCAAAAAGACTATTTTAAGTTCTCCAGCAATTATTAAGCCGCGACGAAAGGGAAAAGGCCTAAACCGTGAGCCAAGTCAAAATGTGATAAACAGTCATCCGCAAGTCACTAGGGACGGGGCGGGGGATGGGGGGCAGGAACGTCAGCAAACGGTGGTTATAACCCTAATTTTTAAAGGGGTGGACCGGTAAGCCAGCGGAAAGCCTCTGTCAGATGACCAAAAGCTCCAGCGACGGGTCATCATATGACTAAGACCCGCGTCAGGAAACACTTGTCCTGTTTCCTGACAAACCTCGCCTCACTTAACTATGAGTGAGGTGTGCATAACGCCATAACCGATCCCCAATCGACACAAATTTGTCTCAAAGTGACTATTTCTGCTGAAAGAGGAGGGCCTAACATCCAAGTCTTGCCAAATCCTGTAACTAGCTTCTCTACAGCTCCTACCAGACCCACCATTTCCCAAGATCATATACTATATGTATGTATGTACTGTGTCAATGCATTCATTGTGAGGCAGAAGTCTGCTGTAGAGTGAGCAGCCTTCACTTCACTTCACCATCCAACAAAACTGCACGTCCTTGTGCTATGCGTGGAGACGGGCTAACCCACTCCTGGATCTATTGAACCAAAGGGTGGATAAACTAATACTGGGTCAGGGTACACACAGCACATGTATTTGATAGTGCTATGAAAATGTATGAGAAACTCAGGAAGAAGTCAAGTGTTGGGTAAAAGACATCCCCACAGTTCGGTGTATGCCTCTGAAGGATTTCGAATTTTCCTACTCCTAAACCCGTGTTTTCACTTGGTCAAAACAATAAAGTGGAGGATCGCTGGAGTAGATTTTCCCGATTCGTGCTCTACGAAGGTGCTACTTAAACTCAAGCAAGCCCAGTCACTAATTAATTTAACCTAGGCCTTATCTAGAGTTCCACACGGTATAAACATTCTTACATGGATGGATAAGACCCCGTCAAAGGTAGCGTTCCACTGGGGTCAGTGTTAGTCTCCTTGTCGGCAATCTACATTACCGATATATATACTGTAGATGAGGGAGTCAGAGATATAACAAGCTCGCTAATGACGAAAATAACGATACTAATAAATTGTTAGGACACCATGAAGTAGCAGGACAATTTTAAATTAATATTGTGTTCGGAAAAAAATGACAGATTTAGCTCTGTGTGAATAAGTGCCAAGTCCTAAAGCAATGTGTGCAGTAGTGTCTTGGCTACACTTTTTTGTAGGTTATTTGTGTGCGCGAGATGAGTGAAATACCTTTGAGAGGCTGGTGGCAAGGTCACGCCGAGACAACACACTAGTTTAGTAATAAATTAGACACATATGCAACACCTGGGGTTTTTTTTAATGGAAACGTTTTATTACACAGTGGCTTCCTCACTCCAATATAGAGAATTATGGATAAATCCACAGATGGAAGAGTATAATCCCTCAGTCTTGATAGGTTATGTGAAACAGCTACACTTACACCACGTCTTCCAACTCTGTAATCTGCATCAATAATTGCTCATCCAGCTATCTGCTAAAACTGCTCTGCGACCAAGTGCTAGATCGCGATCCACGTTTTGATCGCCGCTGCTCTAGAAGACAAAAAATCGAAAGAAAGGCTGCACACTGAATCAAGACCTTGTGAACAGCACAGCACAGTACTCTATACCTTCGTTGACGTGAGAGGGGTCTTTCGTGAGGCTGGATAACAGTTGAACAATCAAGAGCCCGAAATGCATTGCATGTTAGTGGCTTCCTTTTGTGCGTAATATTTTATTACATGTAAACTACATTTTGTATACTGCATAAAGAAATAAAGCTTGTTTGTTTGAGTGGTTAACGCTCGAGCTGTGATTAGCGGACGGAGGCTCAAGCCTCCACCACTCCCGCTCAATGACCTACACGGGTTTAGTCATTCATGATATGCAGTACAACACAACCAAGGTACACTGGTACTCGATGAATTGGTAAAGAGGTGAAGTATTGCTTAAGAGGAAATACAAGATACATGGATCAACACGGGTTGAGCGCATCCCGGGGTTGGTTAGGTAGCTAATTGGGCTTAAAGGCTATCGACTACACGAGGGTCATTATGGTTACACATTACCTGTGCACCACCAGTTTACTTTAACCACTTAAACAGGGATTAAAGTTAGAAGACACAACATGCAAACACTAGGGCATTTTACTAGAAACGTCTCGGTGTTGACACCTTAGACACTCGAAACGTTTGGAATGACTAAAGTCCCAGGAGCGAAACGTTTCCAATAAAATGTCCAAGTGTTTCCATTTCGTCTTTTTCCAACAACCTGCCGATATAACATACTCTATACACACACTGAGTCATACAGATGTGTATACACACTACTCTGAGGTGTCCTCACTCCCATACAGTTTACCGTTCTGAAGAACAAACTGGCCAGAATCAACTAACATGGTGTGCTCCATTAAGGTACGCCGGTGTACTGATTCAATCCGCCATGCTATGACAAAGTGTAACTAGATGTGTATCAGTAAATGCGTGATCCCAGAAAGGTATCCCAGTGTTCCATAGCCCAGCCCCATCTACCTTAATGCACGCAAAAGGATTAGTCATACAATTGTTATGATTGTGCATTTGTATACCTTTATGTATGTATTCTCATGCTTATGTATGGTTGTATGTATGTATGCTTGTGTGTGCACAGTATGTGTATATTTATTCAAGCTAACGGCCTGTATTTATATGCGCTACATACTATGTATGCAGCGCATACAGGTATACCATATACATACTATGTATATGGCATACCTGTGACAGGTTTAGTTTTTTTTTCTGCCCTCGTACCCGGCCTGGGGCCAGGCTTTTGTTAATTACTTATTCAGCGAGGCTGCTGCTGTTGGCAGCCTGCTGGCCATTGTACCTGGTTGATCTCTCCTTGCGGAAGTTGTTAGCCAGTTTCCGTCTTGAAAATTTCTACAGCAATATTTCTGATATTTGCTGGTAGCAGATCCTGGTCTTGGAACAAGGATGTTGACACAGTATATCCTTATTGTGCCCATAGTATCCATGCTTTTCACTGGATCTAGTTGACACTTCTATCTCTCACTCCGGTACTTAATGAGAGTATGCTCACTTGGGACTAGTCCCTAATGTACTTTTCAGGTATATATTATCAGGTATCTGTTTTCTTTAGGGTACATTCACAGTACTTTGAGGCATTCACAACAGTTTAATTATTATAATCAAAACCAACCTACCTACCTAAACCCGTAAGGGTCATACAGCGCTGATCAGGATAGTTTAATACTTCGTTGACTATCTGTGCAGGAAAATGATCTCTATCTTTTCCAGCTGTGATCTCTTCCTTGCTTTAAATGGCGGTGTCAACATCGGACAACACTAAACGGGAGAGCACAAACAATTTGAATAGTGTCATCAATGGTATTATTTCTCTTGTTTTGAAAGTTCTCATTATCTATCCTGCCATTTTCTGGCCTCCGTGGCACTTTCCTTATTGTGTTCTTTAAATGGTAGGTGGACCTCCTCTATTTCGTATCCAGTGTTCCTTTGATGTTCTTCATTGTGGGTGGATTAGTGTAGGGGAAGGGGAGGGTGAATTCACCTATATGTGGTAGCAGGGGTCGAAACTCGGCTCCTGGTCCAGACTCTTCGCTCTCCGCTACAGGATCCAATCTTGCCTTGTCGACTCTTCAACACCTTCCCTTCATACATAAGGGAATTACCAGCAGACCCCTGGCGGTCTTCAAGAGGAGTTTTTGATCAGCCGGATAGTGGTTTATACGTTGGACTGCGAGCAGTAAGCACCAAAAGCTTGATAGATCAGGTTAGCAACCAAGTAGCTTGGTCCAGGACCGGACCGCGGGGGCGACGGCCTCCAAAAGAGACTCTAGGCTTTTTCCTTAACCACTCCACCGTCCAGGTCGTTCCACTTCCTGACCACTCTGTGGCTGAAGAAATATTCCGTAACTCTGACTCATTTGTGTCCTCGTGTTACCGTTTCCCATATCAAACAATCTGTCCTTGTCCACCTTATCAATTCCTCTCAGCATTTTGTACGTTATCACATCGCCCCTAGTCCTCCTTTCCTCTAATACCATTAGGATTATCTCCCTTATCTCTTCTCATCGGACATACACTTACCTCCGGACATACCATCGGACATACACTTACCTCATTGCAAACCTCAGGAATTTCTCCAGTTTTTTGACATGCCGGAGCAGGTGTGGGCTACATAGTGGTGCTGCATAATCCAATATGAGCCTGAAATACGCCGTATAAAGAGTTGTAAATGACTCCTTACTCACGTAGGTTCCCGAAAGCTAATCCTTGATTTGCCAGACGCGCGTTTGCTGCAGCAGTTATTTGGTTGATGTGCGCCTCCGGAGATATGGTCGGTACAATGGTCATACTAAGGTACTTCTTGAATAAGGTTAACGTGTGCCCCCGGTGCCTGTACTTCGTCTGCGGTCGTTTTTGCCCTTCCCCAATCTTCATAACTTTGAACTTGCTGGGGTTAAATTCTAGGGGCCACCTGAAGCCAGCCAAGGAGCCCCGTCTCCCTCTCTCCTCTGTGTGTGTGTGTGTGTGTGTGTACTCACCTAGTTGTACTCACCTAGTTGAGGTTGCGGGGGTCGAGTCCGAGCTCCTGGCCCCGCCTCTTCACTGATCGTGTGTGTGTGTGTGTGTGTACTCACCTAATTGTGGTTGCAGGGGTCGAGACTCAGCTCCTAGCCCCGCCTTTTCACTGAGCGCTACTGGGTCCTCTCCCTGATCCATGGGATTTATCATACCTCATCTTAAAGTTATGTATGGTTCCTGCCTCCACTACCTCACTTGCTAGACTATTCCACTTCCTGACTACTCTATGACTGAAGAAATACTTCCTAACATCCCTTTGACTCATCTGAGTCTTCAACTTCCAATTGTGACCCCTTGTTTGTGTCCCCTCTCTGGAACATCCTGTCCCTGTCCACCTTTTCTATTCCACGCAGTATTTTGTATGTCGTTATCATGTCTCCTCTAACCCTCCTGTCCTACAGTGTCATCAGGCCGATTTCCCTTAACCTTTCTTCGTAGGACATTCCCCTTAGCTCTGGAACTAACCTTGTCGCAAACTTTCACTAATTTCTTGACGTGCTTGATCAAGTGTGGGTTCCAAACTGGTGTTGCATACTCCAGTATGGGCCTGACGTACACGGTGTACAGTGTCTTGAATGATTCCTTACTAAGGTATCGGAACGCTATTCTCAGGTTTGCCAGGCGCCCATATGCTGCAGCAGTTATCTGGTTGATGTGTGCTTCCGGAGACGTGCTCGGTGTTATACTCACCCCAAGATCTTTCTCCTTGAGCGAGGTTTGCAATCTTTGGCCACCTAGCCTATACTCCATCTGCGGTCTTCTTTGCCCTTCCCCGATCTTCATGACTTTGCATTTGGCGGGGTTAAATTCGAGAAGCCAGTTGCTGGACCAGGTGTCCAGCCTATCCAGGTTTCTTTGAAGTCCTGCCTGATCCTTATCCGATTTAATTCTCATTAACTTCACATCATCTGCAAACAGGGACACTTCTGAGTCTATCCCTTCCATCATGTCATTCACATATACCAAAAATAGCACTAGTCCTAGGACCGACCCTTGTGGGACCCCGCTCGTCACAGGTGCCCACTGTCATACCTCATCACGTATCATGTCCCGTTATTGCCTCCCTGTCAGGTATTCTCTGATCCATTGCAATGCCCTTCTTGTTATATGCGCCTGATCCTCTAGCTTCTGCACTAATCTCTCGTGAGGAACTGTGTCGAAGGCCTTCTTGCAGTCCAAGAAGATGCAATCAACCCACCCCTCTCTCTTGTGTCTTACTTTTGTTACTTTATCATAAAACTCCAGAAGCTTTGTGACACAAGATTTGCCTGCCATGTGTGTGTGTGTGTGTGTGTACTCACCTAGTTATAGTTGCAGGGGTTGACTCACAGCTCCTGGCCCCGCCTCTTCACTGGCCACTACTACGTCCACTCTCCCTGCTCCATGAGTTTTATCGTACCTCTTCTTAAAGCTATGTATGGTACCTGCCTCCACTACCTCACTTTCCAGACTATTCCACATCCTGATAACTCTATGACTGAATAAATACTTCTTATCATCCCTGTGGCTCATCTGACTCTTCAACTTCCAATTGTGAACCCTTGTTGCTGTGTCCCATCTCTGGAACATCGTGTCTTTGTCCACCTTGTCGATTACTCTCAGTATTTTATATGTCGTTATCATATCCCCCCCCCCATCTCTCCTGACATTCTAGTGTCGTCAGGTCGATTTCCCTTAACCTCTCCCCGTTGGACATACCCCTTAGCTCTAGAACCAGTCTAGTTGCAAACTTTTGCACTATCTCTAGTTTCCTTATGTGCCTGGCTAGGCGTGAGTTCCAAACTTGTGCTGCATATTCCAATATGGACCTAACGTACACAGTGTACAGGGTCCTGAACGATTCCTTGTTAAGATGTCGGAAGTTTGTTAGGTGCCCGTAAGCTGCAGCAGTTTTTGGCTGATGTGGGCCTCAGGATGTGCCCGGTGTTATACTCACCCCAAGGTCCTTTTCCTTAAGCAAGGTTTGTAGTCTCTGACCCCCATAGATCTCAGTAGTACCAGTTCCCAGTAACCAGTTACCAGTGTCAGTAGTGACTTGCTACCAACCGTCTGTGTGAATCACTTGTTATTCACTGTTACAGTTGACCATAGCATGACTCACGAAATCGTAATGACACGATTGCAAACAAACCATACCACGGGCGGGGATAGAACCCTAGTTCGACGAATCTTATTGTGGCTAGCTGGTCCAGTGGCTAACGCGACGGTCTGGAGTTTTGAGACTCTCTGATCGCGGGTTCTACCCCCGCCCGTGGTATGGTTTGACCATATGTTTTTGAACGCCGCTCACCCCTAGGCATCATTCGTGAGTCAGTCGAAGGATAGGGAGTAGACAGGCAGGTCAGGCTTGGCGCTTCTCGTATATTCCGTTTTAATTATACTCCATTATTGCCTATGTGAGTATCCTTACCCAATCCACGTTACCGAACCCAACGGGACATAGACTGTACTCCGTCTGCGGTCTTTGCCTTTCCCCAATCTTCATGACTTTGCACTTGGTGGGGTTGAACTCCAGGAGCCAGTTGCTGGACCAGGTCTGCAGTCTGTCCGGATCCCTTTGTAGTTCTTCCTGGTCCCCGTCCGACTGAATTCTTCTCATCAACTTCACATCATCTGCAGACAGCGACGACACTTCGGAGTCTATTCCTTCCGCCATATCGTTCACAAAAACCAGAAACAGGACCGGTCCTAGGGCTGACCCCTGTTAGTTACCATTTTGTCCTAGGCACATGTCGATTAGACACTAGGCCTGTTGTGTGTGTGTAAGTGTGTATGTGTGTGTGTGTGTGTGTGTGTGTGTGTGTGTGTGTGTGTGTGTGTGTGTGTGGTGTGTTGTGTGTGTGTGTTTTGTGTGCGCGTGTGTGTGAATGTGTGTGTGTGTGTGTTTGAGAGAGAGAGGGGGGGGGAGGTGGTAGGTGCTGAGCTGAATGACTGGGAATGAGGGAGGTTGGAGCAGCTATGGTATACCATGGGATGTGTTTGCTACTTCGCTCGTACCCTCCCTCCCTGAATGGCTCTCTCCATTATGTTATTAGCGCCAGTAAGATCTGCGCCAGTGGCTGCTGCTACACGCCCACCCAAACCTCACATAACAGTTAATCATGTAGTTCAGCAGTTATCCCTCACATCTGATAATCTCCCCTTTATAAAATGCCTAAAAAAAAATAATTACAAGTAAACAATAAAATCCCCTAAAAGCTAAAGCAACTAAAATATCAGGTAAAACTAAACATAACAGCTAAACAATAAAACAACTGAAAGTGAACAGGAACATTTGACCGATCATTCATCACCTGACCAAGACGGAAGTACTCCCGGGGGAGCAATTATCTGAAGGTTAAATATTACTCACCTGCTGCTCAGAGTTTTTAAGACAATCCTTAGAGCATGTTATCTTCCCTGACCACCACCCTCTTGTGAATGACCACTCATGATAATTCAGTCCTTAACTACCACTTAAATGGCATATATTAAATGACTAAATTAAAAGTGGTATGCGTGTACAAAGTGAGCGGCTTACAACCGATGGGACACACATTTGATTTCTTGACTGTTCGACATGTATACAGACACAAACGTTTATTTCAAAATTATTGTACTAGACATACAATAATCTGAAGGCAAGTCTACAACCCACTGCTCCTGTTCAACTAGCAGTAAATAGATGCACTGGAGTTAGTCAACAGATGGATGTTGCACCTTTGGAGGGCCTCAAGGACCCCATGGGGAAAAAAGCCGCAGACTGCTTGGCCTTCCTATGTTAATAACCAGTCAAAGAAGCAACATAGTAGCCAAGGGAGGGAAAAATATTTATGGAAGATATGAGTAAAGATAAGTAACTTTAACAAGGAAACGTTTCTTCCACCTGGACTTTACCTTTGATGAGTTTCAATAGTTTTTTTTATTTTTTTACTTCTGGAGCCCGGCCTTCGGCCTAGCTTGTCTGGTGCTTGCCTGGTCAACCAGTCTGTTGCTGCTGGCAGCCCACTGGCCCACATATCCATCACAGCTTGGTTGATCTGGCACTTGGTGGATAATCGTCTAGTTTCCTATTGAAGACTTCTGCACTTGTTCCAGCAGTGTTTCTGATATCTTCTGTTATTACACTGATGGGGGTGCACTAAACCCGTAAGGGTCACACACTGCCTAGGAAAATGGAAGGCATTCAGGAATGATTCAAGTTAGAGGAGCACTGGTTCAATTCCTTAGAACAAGAGCCCCTCACCAAAATCAGAACCTTCTTTGAGGGGTGAGATCTTCTGGTAGGATGTTGAACAGTTTGGGAGCACGGATGATGATACAGTGTTCTCTTATTGTGCTCCGGCACCCATGCTTTTCACTGGGTTTATTTTGCACTTCCTCCCACATCTCTCACTCCAGTAGTATGTTATGGAAGTGTGCAGATTTGGGACAAGGCCCTCAAGTACTTTACACACACACACACACACACACACACACACACACACACACACACACACACACACACACACACACACACACAAATATATAAAGCACTGAAATTACAGTACTAGAAAAGCCTCAAGAGTCCTAAATATTTACCTACTGGAGCGGAGGAGAAATGATTATATATATATATTATATATATATATATATATATATATATATATATATATATATATATATATATAAATATATATATAATATGCAATAAGATCACAGTAAACAGGTGATTTTCGAATATACAAAAAAACCACGCTGAAAGAATAGAGAAATTCCAAGCGCTTTCGTGACTACTCACATTATCAAGGAACTATGAAAGTAAATGATTTTAACATGGTTAGTTTTGATGTTACTTCTTTGTTTACGAAAGTTCCTGTTGATGATTTATTAAGTTTCTTATCTGAAGAACTCGTTAACTATGATTTACCATTGCCAGTTCCTACTATCATTAAACTTATTAAACTTTGCATTGTTGATGCAAAATTTGTATTTAATGATAAGTTTTACACTCAGAAGTTTGGTATGGCAATGGGAAATCCTCTTTCACCTGTTCTTAGTAACCTATACATGGAATTTTTTGAAACAAGGTTGCTTAACACAATCCTCCCTAATAGAGCTAAATGGTTCAGAAAATGTTGATGAATTTTGTGTCTTTATGCCCAAAAATGTAGATATACACCATTTTCTTGGAAAATTAATAGCTTAGCCCATTCTATAAACTTTACTGTTGAGTTTGAAGAAAATAACTCATTGCCTTTTCTAAATGTTTTAATTATTAAGGGTAATAATGAATTCAAATTTAAAATTTTACAGAAAACCTACAAATAACTGTTCCCATGTCCCTATTATTCCTCGCATCAAGATAGAGTCAAACTGTCTGTTTTCTCATCAATGTTTTTGAGAGCTTTACGAAATTTTTAGTCCTGAGTTCATAGATGAGGGGAAAAATCCAAAATTTATGAAATTGGTAATGATTTAAAATACCCAAGAAAATGTAATTGATAAATCTTTTAAAGTTGCTAGAAATACTTTTTACAATCCAAAAAGGGGACAACCAGCCTTATTCAACTAAAAATATGTTGGTTCTCCCTTAAACCCTGAAAACTTGGTTGATATGCCTTCTCTTCTTAAGACTTTTAATATTAAAAATTGTATTCAAAAATCTTGATACAGTAAAAAAAACTTTTGATAAAGAATTCCCCCAAAAAGCTGATGGATGTGTCTTAAGATTCCTCGTAAATTTGCGATAAAGTTTATTACGGTCAAACTGGTAAAAATCTCGAACTAAAGATTAAAGCAACATAAATATAGCAAATTTGAACTGGACAAGATTCCAATGCTCTATTTATTCATGTAAGAGATTTTAACCCTCCAATTGATTTTCCCAAAAAGTTGAGAAAGTAGTACAAGCAAGTCCATGGTCGACAGGAAAATAATTGAAAACTTGTTTCAAAAAAAAAGCAGTTTTGACAATAATATGAATATTTCCTTGGTTTATATAAATTAGATCCATTATAATTAATAGAATTTGGGAGAAATTTAATAATACACTGGACAAATAATAATTTTTAAATTTTCTTGGGTAGAATAGTTTGTGGGTGAGTTGTGCAAAGGACCTATCCATTTTGGGGCGGCGCGCGTCAGGTTTATACCGTTGTGGGATCTGATAGTGAGGTGTTGGCCAGACCCCTTATATAGCTTCCTTGGATGCTTTACTTTCATAGGGTTTCCCTTTATAATTGTGAGTAGTCCCCGAAAGCGCTTGGAAATTTTTCTATTCTTTCAGAGTGGTTGTTTTGCATAATATATATTATATATATAAATATATATATATATATATATATATATATATATATATATATATATTTTATATATATATATATATATATTTTTATATTTATATAAAATAATATATATATTATATATATATATATATATATATATATATATATATATATATATATATTATATATATATATTTATATATATATAAATATTATAATATATATATATATTTACATTATATATTATATATATATAATATTTTTATATATATATATATATATATATATATATAATATATTTCTCCTCCGCTCCAGTAGGTAAATATTTAGGACTCTTGAGGCTTTCCAGTACTGTAATTTCAGTGCTTTGGCTCTATGCATGGTACAAATGATCTGTGTATCCGTTCCAGTTCCATTTTCACTACCCTGAACGAATTCGTCATCAATGAACAATATTCTAAACGAGAAAGCACAAACGATGTGAAGTATCACCAATGGCACTATTTCCCCTTCTTTGAAATTTCTCATTATCCACCCCCATCATTTTCCTGACTGTCGTGACATTTGCCTTAACGTGTTCCTTAAAAGAAAGGTCAGTCAACATTTCTTCCAGATCTTCCACGTTTCTTTTCGTTCTATTTGATGATCCTCTTAAGTTTTGTATAGTGTCCCCCTTTGGAATTCTTCGTTCTTTCCACACCTAAGCAGCTGAGGAAATGTTTCCCTGAAGTGTCATAACACTGGACAAGTACGCATTTTAAACATGTCAGATTTTTACACTTTATTCAATACAAATGCTTACTACTACTACACCAGCGATCTTGATCGTCGCTCAATATATAATCCCGCAAGTAATAAGTTTATTCAAGTACAATTACACTATCTTCGGATGATTACAACTGTCATAATAATGTGTAAATTACCTAGGATCCCCCCCCCCGCCAAAAAGTCAAAGTTATTTATTTCCATTAGAGTCCTTGTTATTTCCATCGGGAGAAAGTAATGTAGGTCATACAGCTGCTACGTAATGATAGGAGATCAGGTCTGATCCCAGGCAGGAAAAGGTAGCTTCAATTCTTTAGATTGTTTGGCCAACAAATTATTATTATTATAATCAAGGGGGAAAGCGCTAAACCCGGAGGATTATACAGCGCCTAGGGGGGGGGATGTGGAAGGCATTCAGGCTTAATTCGGGTAACTGGAGCACAGATCCAATTCCCTAAATCAAGAGCCCCTCACCAACATCAAGGAACCTTCCTTGAGAAGGTTGGCCAACATAGAGGTACGGTGCCGCGGACTTATGGAGCGCTGCTGCTCTCCGCACAATTCCTCCCGCTCATTTCTTCTTACTACAAGTTTTCTTACCATTTCGCTCACCACCCTCACAGACCAGACAGTGTAGGTTAAATAATTTTTAACAAACATTATTTCACAATAAAACACATACAAATAATAATCTGGAATATATTATAAAATGTATTTTTATCTTTTGCTTACCTTTACATTGTATTAAATCGCAATTAAATTAATATATGGCAATACTAGATGACGCTGAGTAATAGTCAATAAATATATCAATCACATTTCACAATCATCAAAATAACTAATGTAACAAAGTATTACAATTTAGTACAAAAAAATGGAGATTAGAGGAGAATACTGCGAGTATCGTCATTACAA
This sequence comes from Cherax quadricarinatus, assembly GCF_026875155.1. Lineage (NCBI taxonomy): Eukaryota > Metazoa > Arthropoda > Malacostraca > Decapoda > Parastacidae > Cherax > Cherax quadricarinatus. The sequence goes on along the minus strand of NC_069450.1, from coordinate 9,814,248 downwards.
CACTCGCATATCAGACAGAATCTGGCAATTGTGCCTGTAAATAGCAGCCATCTTCCCAGCTCGGTGGTGTAGCACAGTAAGTATTTACTTTACGCTTGATACAGAATTTTTAACCTTTACAATGATTGTCGTATTTATTGGAAAACTGCAGATGATGCGTCAGACAAACTAATTTCACCGAAGGATGCAGGTTCGATCCTAGTGCGAGGAAACGTTAGGCATTTCTCCTTATATCTGTTACCCTCATTCATTCACCAGTAAATGGGTACCTAGAGTCGTGGGTGGCATCCTGGGCTCGTGGTACCTTAGTATGAGAGGGGAAGGGGCTTCGAAATGAGCTCTTAGCTTGAGGTTCCTTGATACTAGTAAGGTGCTCTTGATACAAGGAACTGTACTTGTACTCCCCTTCCTAGGGTCGAACCAGGTTAGAGCTTTCCCCTTGATTTGTATTCCCTGGACCGCAGGCAAGAAAGATGCATGATAATATACACTTGGAAAATCCAAGAGGGACTGGTACCAAACTTGCACGTGAAAATCACTCCCTATGAAAGCAAAAGACTCGGCAGATGAAACATTTCCCCAATGAAAAGCAGGGGCGCCACGAGTACACTGAGAGACAACACAATAAGTGTCCGGGGCCCCAAGACTGTTCAACATCCTCCCAGCATACATAAGGGGGACCACCAACAGACCCCTGGCTACCTTCAAGAAGGCACTGAACAGGCACCTAAAGTCAGTACCTGACCAGCCGGGCTGTGGTCCTTACGTCAGTTTGCGTGCAGCCAGCAGTAACAGCCCGGGGATCAGACCCCGATCCCCCCGGGCTGTCGAAACCAGGCCGGGGGGGCGCTGACCCCCAAAACCCTCTCCGAGTATACTCCAGGTAAACGGTATAATAATAATAATCATAATAATAATAATAATAATCTTAGTAAATCCAACAACGTAAAGAACTTTTATAATAATTTAAGCAAGTTAACACTGTGTTGGGTGTCCCCCACCCAGAAACCGGGGGTACACCAGACCGGGGGTTCCCCCAGCAACTGGGGTATCACCCAAAACCCGGGGGGTACCCCCAGAAACCTGGGGGAGTATCACCCACAACCTGGGGTATACCCAGAAACCCGGGGGTGGTATCACCCAGCAACCTGGGGTTTACCCAAACCTGGGGTATACCCAGCAACGGGGGGTGAGTATCCCCCAGCAACCGGGGGTGAACACCCAGCAACTGGGGTGATTACCAGCCAGCAACCGGGGGTTCCCCCACAACCTGGGGTGGTTTACCCAGAAACCGGGGGTGAGTATCAGCCAAAACCTGGGGGGTCCCAGCCAGAAACTGGGGTATCCCCGCAACCTGGGGTGAGTATAGCCCAACAACCTGGGGTGAGTCCCAGCCAGCAACCCGGGGGTGATTCACCCAGCAACCTAGGGTGAGTATCACCCAGAACCAGGGTGGTATCACCCAGAAACCCTTTGGGTGAGTATACCCAGAAAAGGGGGGTGATATCCCCACAACCTGGGGTGAGATCACCCAGAAACCTGGGGTGAGTATCACCCAGAAACCTGGGGTGAGTATACCAGAACCTGGGTGAGTACACCCAGCAACCTGGGGAGTACACCCAGCAACCTGGGTGATACGCAGAAACCCGGGGGTGAGTATCACCAGCAACCTGGGTGAGTATCCCCCCAGAAACCCGGGGGTGGTATCACCAGAACTGGGGTGAGTATCAGCCAGAACTGGGGTGAGCATCACCGCAACCGGGGGTGAAATCCCCCAGAAACCCTAGGGTGAGTATCCCCCAGAAAAAAAAAACCTGGGGTGAGTTCACCCAGAAAACCGGGGGGTGAGTATCACCCAGCAACCCCTGGGGTGAGTATACCCGCAACCGGGGGTGAGTATCACCCAGCAACCTGGGGAAACCCCCCCAGAAACCCTGGGGTGAGTATCCCCCAGAAACCTGGGTAGTTCACCCAGAAACCGGGGGTGATTTAACAGCCAGCAACCTGGGGTGAGTATCGCCAGCACCTCGGGTGAGATCCCCAGAAAACCTGGGGGAGTATCAGCCAGCAACCTGGGGTGAGTATCACCCAGCAACCTGGGGTGAGTATCAGCCAGCAACCTGGGGTATCAGCCAGCAACCTGGGGTAGTATCAGCCAGAAACCCTGGGGGAGTATAACCCAGCAACTGGGGTGGTATCAGCCAGCAACCTGGGGTGAGTATCAGCCAGCAACCTGGGGTGAGTATCAGCCAGCAACCTGGGGTGAGTATCAGCCAGCAACCTGGGGTGAGTATCAGCCAGCAACCCGGGGGTATCCCCGGGAGCCTGGGTTCAGCCGCAGCCGGGGGTATCCCCCAGCAACCTGGGGGGGAGTATCCCCCGAAACCCGGGGGGGATATCCCCCAGCAACCTGGGTGAGATCAGCCAGCAATGGGGTGGTATCACCACAACCTGGGTGAGTATCGCCAGCAACCGGGGGTGAGTTCACCCAGAAACCCGGGGTGAGACCCCCGAAACCCGGGGGGAGTATCCCCGCAACCTGGGGGAGTATCAGCCAGAAACCCGGGGGGTGAGTATCGCCAGCAACTGGGGTAGTATCAGCCGCAAAATGGGGTTTGAGTTTCACCCCAACCTGGGGTGAGATCAGCAGCAACCTGGGGGTGAGTATCGCCAGCAAACCTGGGGTGAGTACAGCAGAAACCCTGGGGTGAGTATCAGCCAGAACCCGGGGGTGAGTATCCCCGAAAACCTGGGGTGAGTACACCCAGCAACCGGGGTATCACCCAGCACCTGGGGGTATCAGCCGCACCCCTGGGGTGAGTTTCAGCCAGCAGTGGGGGGTATCAGCCAGGACCCTTGGGGTATCACCCACAGCCTGGGTATCACCCGAACCTGGGGTGAGTATCAGCAGAAACCTGGGGTAAATTCCCCAGCCAGAAACCCGGGGTGAGTCCCACCCACAATGGGGTGAGTACCCCATCAACCTGGGGTGGTATCACCAGCAACCTGGGTATAAACCCCAGCAACCTGGGTATATCAAGCCACAACCTGGGGGATTATACCAAACCTGGGGTGAGTATCACCAGCAACCTGGGGCTCAGGGGTATCACCAGAACCTAGGGTGAGTTCACCGAACCCCGGGGGGAAAGTATCACCCAAAAACCTGGGGTAGTACACCAGAAAACCTGGGGTATCAGCCAAAAAACTGGGGTGGTTTCCCCCCGCAACTGGGGTGATTTATCCCAGCAACCGGGGTATCACCAGAACCTGGGGTGAGTATACAGAAACCTGGGGGTGAGTATCACCCCAACCTGGGGTGAGTACACCCAAACGGGGGTGGTACCCCCAGAAACCCTGGGGTGAGTATCCCCCAGCAACCTGGGGTGAGTTCACCCGAACCTGGGGTGAGTAACCCGAAACCCTAGGGGAGTATCCCCCAGAAACCCGGGGGGGAGTATAAGCCAAAACCGGGGGTGGAGTATCACCCAGCAACCTGGGGTGAGTATCACCCAGCAACCTGGGGTGAGTATCACCCAGCAACCTGGGGTGAGTATCACCCAGCAACCTGGGTGAGTATACCAGAACCTGGGGTGATTTCACCCAGCAACCGGGGGTTGAGTATACCCAGAAACCCTGGGGTGACTATCCCCAGAAACCTTGGGGTATCCCCGCAACTGGGGTGAGTATCACCCAACCTGGGGTGAGTTCACCCAGCAACCTGGGGTATCACCCAACAACCTGGGGTGAGTATCACCCAGCAACCTGGGGTGAGTATCACCCAGCAACCTGGGGTGAGTATCACCCAGCAACCTGGGGTGAGTATCACCCAGCAACCTGGGGTGAGTATCACCCAGCAACCTGGGGTGAGTTCCCCCGAAACCCGGGGGGAGAAATCACCCAGCAACTGGGGTGAGTATAAAACCCCAGAAACCTGGGGGAGAAACCCCAGCAACCTGGGTTGAAAACACCAGCAACCTGGGGTGATATTAGCCAGCAACCTGGGGTGAGATCAGCCAGCAACGGGGAGTGGGGATCGCCAGCAACCGGGGGGTGAGTATAGCCAGCAACCTGGGGTGAGATCACCCAGAAACCCTGGGGTGGTATCAGCCAGCAACCGGGGGGTATCAGCCACAGCCTGGGGTATCAGCCACAGCCTGGGGTGAGTATCAGCCAGCCCGGGGTTTTCACCCCAGGAGCCTGGGGGATCAGCAGCAGCCGGGGTATACCCAGCAACGGGGGTATCAGCCAGCGCCGGGGGTTTATCACCCGCAATGGGGTTCCCAGGGGTTGGGTTGAGCCAGCAGCAGCCTGGGGGGGTTCACCCAGCAGCTGGGGTGGTATCACCACACCTGGGTGAGTATCACCCCGCACCTGGGGTATCACCAGCACCCTGGGGTAATATCACTAGCACCTGGGGTGGGTCCCACCAGAAACCCTGGGGGAGCCCACCAGCAACCGGGGGTATAAGCCACCCCCGGGGTGAGACCGCCAGCAGGTGGGGGGGGTACACCCACAGCCTGGGGGGGTACCAGCCAGCATCCTGGGGTGAAGTATAGCCAGCACCGGGGGTGGGTCCCAGCCCCCAAAACCTAGGGCGAGTATCAGCTAGCACCCGGGGTGGGTACCAGCCGCACCGGGGGGGTACAGCCAGCACCTGGGGTGGTATCGCCAGCAGCCGGGAGGGGTATAACCAGAAACCTGGGGCGGTATCAGCCAGCACCCTGGGTGAGTCCCAACCGCACCCTGGGGTGGGTATAAACCAGCAGCCTGGGGGGGGTTCAACACAGCTGGGGGGTATAAACCAGCAGCCTGGGGGGTATCAACCAGCAACCTAGGGTGAGTATCAGCCAGCCCTGGGTGGGTCCCACCAGACCCGGGGAGTGGGTATCAACCCACACCCTGGGTGGTATCCCCCAGCGCCTGGGGTGGGATCAACCAGACCTGGGGTGGGAAAAAAACCGCAACCTAGGGGGGGTCCCAGGAGAAACCAGGGTGGTTCACCCAGAGCCGGGGTGGGTACCACCCAAAACCTGGGGTGAGACACCCCGCAGCCGGGGTAAGTAAAACCACCCAGCCTGGATTTGGGTTCAACCAGCACCGGGGGTGGGTACAATCACACCCTGGGGTGAGTATCCCCCGCAGCCTGGAGTGGGTATAAACCCAGCACCGGGGGTGGTATCAACCAGCACCCTGGGTGGGTACCCCAGCAACCTGGGGTGGAAAACAGCCAGTAACCTAGGGTAGCATCGCCGAGCCTGGGTGGGTACCAGCCGCAGCTGGGTGGGACCAGCCGAAACCCTAGGGTGAGTCCCAGCCAGCAGCGGGGGTGGGTACAGCCACTTAGCCAGCAGTCTGGGGTATCAGCCGCAGCCTGGGGGGGGTTATTAGCCACACCCGGGGGTGGTACCAGCCAGCAGCCTGGGGTGGGTACCAGCCCAGTTAGGGGGGGTCCCAGCCAGCAGCCGGGGGTGGGTCCCACCCAGCACCCTGGGGTGGGTTCAGCCAGCAGCCTTTGGGGTCCCCACCACGCCTGGGGTGGGTCGAGCCAGCAAACCTGGGTGAGTATCACCCAGCAGCCGGGGGTTCAACCGCAGCCGGGGGTGGGACCAGCCAGAAAATGGGGTGGGTACCACCCGCAACCTAGGGTGAGTATCAGCCAGCACCCTGGGGTGGGTACCAGCCAGGCCTGGGGGGTACCACCCGGGCACCCGGGGGGGGTACGCCAGAAACCCTAGGGTGAGTACCAGCCAACCCGGGGTGGGTATCAACCGCGGGCTGGAGGGGGTTACACCCCTTAGCCACAGTCTGGGGTAAAACCAGCACCCTGGGGTGGGTCCCAGCCAAAAGCCTGGGGGGGGTTTTCCAGCCAGCCCCTGGGGTGGGCCCACCCAGCGTCGGGGGTGGGTCCCACCAGCAGCTCGGGGGGGTCCCAGCCGCAGCCTGGGGGTGGGTCCACCCGCAGCCTGGGGTGGTACCAGCCAGCAGCCTGGGGTGGGTATCACCGCACCGGGGGTGGGTATCCCCAGCACCCTGGGGGGGGGTATCAGCCAGCAGCCTGGGGTGGGTTCACCCAGCACCTGGGGTGGGATCAGCCAGCAGCCGGGGGGGGGTCCCAGCAGCACCCTGGGGTGGGTACAGCCCACTGAGGTGGGTTCAGCCAGCAGCCTGGGGTGGGGTAGCCAGCCAGCCGGGGGTGGGTTTTAAACCCAGACCCGGGGGGGTATCAGCCAAGCTTGGGGTGGGTATCGCCAGCAACCTGGGGGGGTATCAGCCACAGCTTGGGGGGGTATCAGCCAGCAGCCTGGGGGGGTATCACCAGCAGCCGGGGGGGGTATCACCCAGCGCCTGGGGGGGGTACACCAGAGCCTGGGGGGGGGTATCAGCCAGCAGCCTGGGGTGGGTATCAGCCAGCAGCCTGGGGTGGGTATCAGCCAGCAGCCTGGGGTGGGTATCAGCCAGCAGCCTGGGGTGGGTACACCCAGACCTGGGGTGGGTATCAACCAACAACCTGGGGTGGGTATCAGCCAGCAGCTTGGGGTGGGTATCAGCCAGCAGCCTGGGGTGGGTATCAGCCAGCAGCCTGGGGTGGGTATCAGCCAGCAGCTTGGGGTGGGCGGCCACACAGCCTTTTATCATGTCCTTGTCACAGTCTTCGACCGTCCGCTGTTCATGTTATAGGCTTAATTATTAATTATACATTTCAATATGACATTCTTCCGATGTTTATTGCTGTTGTTGCTCCTGTTGGTAATGCTATTACTGTTGCTGCTAGTTGGGTGGTGTAGTGGTAAGGAAGGGGAAGGGAGAGTGAAAAAGGAAAGAAAGACCTGTTGATGCGATCTGAAAGAAGTAAATTATTTTTCTTGTAATTTAACAAAACTGAATTCATGAGCCACGTGTTGCTACGTTTTTCTAAGTTACCTAGTGCGAACAAAGGCTACCTACAGAAAGAAATGTGTAGGGAGGGAAAGGGGACGAGTGGATGAGGAAAGTGAGGAAGGGAGGGTGAGGAAGGGAAAGGGGAGGGGAGGAAAGATACTGGGAAAACGGGGAGGCGTGGGGATGGAAGTTGACAGGTGGAGGAAGCTTGGCTGGCGTTGGAGGCGCTCAATACCAGGCAGTTGCCCGTACGGGAGGGGAGGACGGGGAGGTGGGGGAGACTGATAGGGTGGGGAAGGGGCACCTTACCGCGGCCTGGTTTTAAAGGTAATGCGTGGGAAGACCTTTTTTTTTTATTTTTTTTACAAAAATACGAACCTATACTTGCTGCTAAAGTTTTAAACCCAGTTCAGTACATGATAGCTACACTGTGAAGCACCTGCAGTGTGACTACCATATTCTGCGAGTGAGAACACCCGCAGTGCTGATGAATAAAATATCGCAGTGTGTTACTTAACTATTCTGTAAAATAATCATAAACCTGTGTAATACCTGCGGTGTGCTGCTCCCATATTCTACTTGATAGTTATATTGTGGAAACAAAGCTAGCTGTTTCTTTACCCCCCCCCCCCTCCACACTTCATCACACAGGATGGCATGCATACAGATAATGAAATGTGACAGTTTTATCTTATGAGGGCGGGAGGTGGTGAAGGGTGGAACTTACAGAGCACGGAGATTGAATAATCATTTACCGCTCATTACATTAAATATTTTTAATCTACTAACAATATACACTGTAAAACAAAAATAGAATACTATAATGCTGTATATCATAATAGTTAACGTTTAAACAACAAAATCTAGAGAACGTCAACGCGAGCTGACTTCCTCAGGAGACGGGGCTATCATGCGGTAGCTTCAGCTTTATATGTTTATTTGTCAATGACTACGATGATGATGCTTGCATCAACAATGCTCCGCCCGTCCATCTGAGGGAAGAAAGGGAGGGGGAAAAAGTTCTTGGTGCAAGTTACAGTTAGTTAGAGGATATTTGTGGATGAAGGCTCAGCCTCGCTCCAATGAGGCTGAACCTTCAACCACATTTAAGTGAAGCGACTGTGAGACGTATTTTTGACACCAGTGGAAACTCGTACACAACAACGAACTGTTAAATTTAAGTGATTTGTCGATTTTCTGTCTTCCCAGTGTGTTTTGCATCTCCCACGTCAGGGATTCTCAACTTTTCCTTTATCATTAACCCCCTCGGCTTGATGTATTTCTCCATTTACCCCCCCCCCTTACTTCCATACAAAAAAATTTAGATCAGAAAAAATAAATTATTCAGGTTATTCACTTATCAGGTACATCAGATATTTAGCCCATGCCATGTAATTTTTTTACCGACATAGACAAGGATGTCAGCCACAGCACCGTGTCTTCCTTTGCAGATGACACCCGAATCTGCATGACAGTGTCTTCCATTGCAGACACTGCAAAGCTCCAGGCAGACATCAACCAAATCTTTCAGTGGGCTGCAGAAAACAATATGAAGTTCAACGATGAGAAATTTCAATTACTCAGATATGGTAAACATGAGGAAATTAAATCTTCATCAGAGTACAAAACAAATTCTGGCCACAAAATAGAGCGAAACACCAACGTCAAAGACCTGGGAGTGATCATGTCGGAGGATCTCACCTTCAAGGACCATAACATTGTATCAATCGCATCTGCTAGAAAAATGACAGGATGGATAATGAGAACCTTCAAAACTAGGGAGGCCAAGCCCATGATGACACTCTTCAGGTCACTTGTTCTATCTAGGCTGGAATATTGCTGCACACTAACAGCACCTTTCAAGGCAGGTGAAATTGCCGACCTAGAAAATGTACAGAGAACTTTCACGGCGCGCATAACGGAGATAAAACACCTCAATTATTGGGAGCGCTTGAGGTTCCTAAACCTGTATTCCCTGGAACGCAGGAGGGAGAGATACATGATTATATACACCTGGAAAATCCTAGAGGGACTAGTACCGAACTTGCACACGAAAATCACCCACTACGAAAGCAAAAGACTTGGCAGACGATGCACCATCCCCCCAATGAAAAGCAGGGGTGTCACTAGCACGTTAAGAGACCATACAATAAGTGTCAGGGGCCCGAGACTGTTCAACTGCCTCCCAGCACACATAAGGGGGATTACCAACAGACCCCTGGCAGTCTTCAAGCTGGCACTGGACAAGCACCTAAAGTCAGTTCCGGATCAGCCGGGCTGTGGCTCGTATGTTGGTTTGCGTGCAGCCAGCAGCAACAGCCTGGTTGATCAGGCTCTGATCCACCAGGAGGCCTGGTCTCAGACCGGGCCGCGGGGGCGTTGACCCCCGGAACTCTCTCCAGGTAAACTCCAGGTAAGGGGTAAATTTACCCCTGACTGAAAATCACTGTCCTAAGACTTCCTAAAGTTGTGACCATGTACAAAGTTTGAAAGGAACCCATATTTTCGGTAGCTACTATTGTTGATAGATGTAATATTTCCTTTGATCTTGTTTTGGATGTACGTATACGAGTGAAAGTGGCAGTAAAATGATCAAGTGCTATGTGGTAAGCACTTAGTTGTCTTGCACTCAACCGGAGTTTTTTTTTTTTTACAAAGGATATGACATTCTGGTAGGGCTGAATTTTTCTAACTGGCTAACACACGGATACTTATTTTGACTGCTAGATGGGCAGGAGCAGCAAGGATGCAAGGAAACTTGCCACTTATGTTTTTTTCGTTCTATGGAATTGAACCCAAGATTGTGCTCCGCGGCAGACCGAGGCGTTAGGTTTGGGGCCTTAGGGAAAAAGGTAGACTAGCAGGTTTGGGAGAAAAGGCGGGTACGAACAGGGAGGTGGAAGTTAGGGGTTGGTGTGTAAAGGGGTGGCAACAGATGTCGGTGTGTTGGCTAAGTGACGTATCACAATTGCCAACCTCATCATCAGTGTTCACTCAACACCGAGGTCAGTCTCGCCTGATCTCACCTCTTTCTGTTTACTCACCTATTGCGCCTGCAGAGGTTCCTCCTCAGCTCTCGGGCTTTGCCTCTCAACCTGCAGTCAAGTGGTTTTATTTCTAGTCTTTAGGTTGAATCTCGGGGTGGAGCTTACTTCCGCCCTCACATTCTTATCCTCTTCCCACCCCACAAATACTTTTTGCCTAGATGAAGAACTAAAACCAATAGAAAAAGCAAACAGAAGACGGAATAAGAGTATCGGAACAGAACACAATACTAGTGAAAATCCTACTGGACGAATTACTTAAATGCTTAGTACTGAAAGGCTGTGGGGGTCGAACCTCATCAGGCAGGACGCACGGGCATCTCATTTAACATTGACTGCCCCTGTGACATAGCAGTAAATAGATACTTGAAATTTAGTTGACTGATGATGCATGTCGCATACTGGGCAGGCGGTGCAGGATACCTGCCATGACAATCAGGGACGCGCGTACATTGAGAAAAAACTCAGTAAGCATTAAAGCTGTCCTCAGCTTAGTTCTCTGCTTAGTCTTCCATCAAGGCTGGTATCTCCGAAGTGTTGTTCATCTCTGTATTCCACTGATGAATTCTACAGCGCAGGTGAAACTTGTCGTTCATACAGATTCTTGGTATCGCACATGTCTTACTCATCAACTTGTCGATATTGTTTACCATTTAAATATGAAACATACTGATGTATCCCCAGACAGAAATAACATCATAATAAACCCGTAGCTTAGGATTTATCTGCAAAAATTATTTAGGTAACCTTAGCTTTTGACAGATTTTAATTAATTGTACAAGCACTGGTATGTTAATACCGAAAGATTGTGGGAATAAGGCACATATACATAATTAAGATTGAAGATTTTTCACCACTTGTGGTTTTCAACCTTAAGATTGAAAAAGCCACAGGTGTCGTCGAAACGTCTAATTCAATATGTTAACTTGTCAGCATAGTCGCTGATCCCTGTGTTATATAGCATAGCATACAGTATCATCCATGTGCTTTAGATAGGAGATCCCTTTTAGGCCTGTGACTGTTGTGTGACGTCACGGGGTGTGCATGTGTACGTTCGTACCTCTGCCCCAGTCTCAGTCGGCGTAGACATCCAGGCTAAGACAGGCAGAGGCTGGGCTCCACGTTCATCATCACAGTCTGACAATATATGTTACCATCCAACAAGTGTGTCTACCTTCAACCCTCGATATCTCCATTTAAGAACCCCTACGATAAATGGTGGCAGCGGTGGGATTCGAACCCACGCCTCCGAAGAGACTGGTGCCTCAAACCAGTTATATAACACAGGGATCAGCGACTATGCTGACAAACTGTGCACACGTCTATTATTCCAAGATTTTATTTAATACACGAAATGTGTTTAAGGAGGAAGTACGCCCTATAGAACAGCAAAAGGAGAATTGAAAATCGCACTTAAGATCCTGACTGAAAGGCTTGTGTTATTTTTTTACTAATCAATTCATATATGTTGAAATTACTATTTATAGCTAATATACTTACATCTAATGTACAAAACTGAAATAGGAATCCTAGGACGGGCTGGTTATCTTCACCAGACTTGCAGCACATATCGTCACTACTTTTTCTACTTGCAGTTATATATAAGTTTTGTAGGGTTATGTATCCAAGAAAATATTAGGTTTCAAGGAAAGTTATAAAATTAATGTTTAAAACCTAGCAAGAAAATTAACCTATTAAAATGATGAGAGGTTGTTGTCATAACTCTAGATGCTTAGCAATTCGCAAACAGGAGAAATTATTTACAAACATTATTTCTACGTCCACAGCAGGAGTCAACCCTCCAAACTGTGCATCACAGTACACAGTACTTTATCCACAACGCCAGAGTTTGCAGGGTCGAGTCCTGCTGTGGACGGAGAGACGTTTCTAAATAACTCTTGATGTGAGTGGCACCCTTACCAGTGGTCGTTTAGCTCTACATTTATATTATCTTTGTTGATCTTTTATAGTACCTTTCCCAGTATGATAGTCAGCAAAGCTAGTGTATAGTTTAGAGAATTCTATATTTCCTATGTTCTCCCACCCTCTAACTTAAGAGGGCGTGAGTTATATGTGTACCAAATCTGTCTCATACTGCCACATCTAATAAGTTTACCCAGGTTCCTTACACAAGTTAAGTTTCTACAATTGTCTCGTACAGTAACACGTGTAAATTATCTAGCATAACCTAGCCAAAGTCAAAGTGACTTATTTCCTCCTCGTCATGAGTCGTAAATACGAGTTAAACCAGGTTAACCTTACCAATCATAATAAAAACATTTAAACTGTTTTGCAGCGAATAAAACCAACGTTCTTATTTAGGACAGACTGCAGGATCAAATTTGTAATTTTCAAACAGTGCGAGCGTGAATTTAATGGTGTGAGTGCACACAGAAATCACTCCCTACGAAAGTAAAAGACTGGGCAGGAGATGCAAAATGCCCCCAATAAAAAGTAGGGGCGCCATTGGTACACTAAGGGAAAACACCATAAGTGCCGGGGCCCAAGACTGTTCAACAGCCTCCCATCAAGCATTAGGGGAATTGCCAATAAACCCCTGGCTGGCTTCAAGAGAGAGCTGGACAGATACCTGAAGTCAGTGCCGGATCAGCCGGGCTGTGGCTCGTACGTTGGGCTGCGTGCGGCCAGCAGCAACAGCCTAGTTGATCAGGCCCTGATCCATCAGGAGTCCTGGTCATGGACCGGGCCGCGGAGGCGTTGATCCCTGGAATAACCTCCAGGTATCCCATGTGGCTCATTATACACCAGTAACTTTCTCTCCACTCATTAAAACTCTCAGATGTAGTACATACACTCACTATAGGCCCTTCCTATCTCCTAGCTACCTGGAGTCTACCTGGAGGGCATTCCGGGGATCAACGTCCCCGCGGCCCGGTCCACGACCAGGCTTCCCGGTGGATCAGGGCCTGATCAACGAGGCTGTTACTGCTGGCCGCACGTAATCCAACGTACGAACCACAGCCCGGCTGATCCGGCACCGTCTTTAGGTATCTGTCCAGCTCCCTCTTGAAGACAACCAGGGGTCTTCCCGTAATGCCCCTTATTGCTGGTGGGAGGCTGTTGAACAGTCTTGGGCCCCGGACACTTATTGTGTTTTCTCTTAGTGTACCAGTGACGCCCCTACTTTTCACTGGGGGTATGTTGCATCGCCTGCCAAGTCTTTTGCTTTCGTATGGAGTGATTGCTGTGTGCATATTAGGGACCAGTCCCTCCAGAATCTTCCAGGTGTAGATTACGATATATCTCTCTTGCCTGCGCTCTAGTGAGTACAAGTCAAGTGCTTCCAGGCGCTCCCAGTAGTTAAGGTGTTTGATGGAACTTATACGTGCAGTAAAGGTTCTCTGTACATTCTCTAGCTCTGCAATTTCACCTGCCTTGAATGGGGATGTTAATGTACAGCAGTATTCCAGCCTAGAAAAGGAAGGGGGAAAAAAAGAGAGAAAAAGAAGAGGTTAAGCGAGGAGGGAGAGAAGGGTTGGACCGTTTGAGTAATTTATTTTGCAAAATTGGATACATCTGCAGTACGCTGCTATCCTATTCTATATTTTACAGATGGGAACAAATGCCAAGTGGGGATAGTGCAGAAGGAAAGAGAAGGTGGGGTTGATTAGAGAGAGGGAGGGAAGAGGAAGTGGCCACTAGTGGGAATGGGGAGAGGTGGAAAGAGGGCCAGAAACTCCCTTCTCCCTCTCCCCCACCAGTAGTGCCTGACGAGGCACACACGTTTGCAACACCAGAGTGAACGACCCCACCAAGGCTGACACTGCTGCCTCCAGGCTAACTTTCCACAAACTACCAATGGAGGGAGAGTGCTGGTGGTAATGATGGGTAGTGGTGGTAGGGCGGTGGTGGGGTGGTAATAGTGGTGGGGTGGTAATGGTGGTGGGGTGGCAGTGGTGGTGGATAGCAGTGGTGGTGGATGGCAGTGGTGATGGGTGTAGTAATAGGGAGTGGTGGTGGCGGCGGTTGTTGTTGGTGACGGTTGATGGTAGTGGTGGTAGTGGCAGTTGGTTGTGGTTGTGGTGGTGGTGGCGGTGGTGGCGGTGGTGGCGGTGGTGGCGGTGGTGGCGGTGGTGGTGGCGGCGGCGGCGGCGGTTGGTGACGTTGATGGTGACGGTTTATAGATGAATGGTTCAGAGAACCGACACGTTGATAAATTAGACACATGTGCAACTCTTGGGTATCTTTGAGGAAACGTTTCGCCACACAGTGGCTTCATCAGTCCATACAAAGGAGAATCTTAAAGAACAGGAGGAGAATGAGGTAATCAGTCCCTCAACCTTGAGTCGATGTGGTCAGTCCATCAATCTTGTTCTTCAAGATTCTCCTTTGTATGGACTGATGAAACCACTGTGTGGCGAAACGTTTCCTCAATAAAGATACCCAAGAGTTGCACATGTATCTAATTTATCATGGTGACGGTTGGTGGTGGCAGTGGCAGCTGATGGTAGTAGCAGTTGGTGGTAGATGATGGGTAGTGACAGTCGATGGTGGTGGTTGATCAGTATTGGCAGCTGATGGTAGTGGCAGTTGATGGGTAGTGGCAGTTGATGGTAGTAGCAGGCGATGGTAGTAGCAGTTGATGGGCAGTGGCAGTTGATACGTAGTGGCAGTTGATGGGCAGTGGCAGTTGATGGTAGCAGCAGTTGATGGTAGCAGTTGATGGTAGTAGCAGTTGATGGTTACCTGGAGGTTATTCCGGGGATCAACGTCCCCGCGGCCCGGTCCATGACCAGGCCTCCCGTTAGATCAGGGCCTGATCAACTAGGCTGTTACTGCTGGCCGCACGCAGTCCAACGTACGAGCCACAGCCCGGCTGATCCGGCACTGACTTTAGGTACCTGTCCAACTCTCTCTTGAAGGCAGCCAGGGGTTTATTGGCAATTCCCCTAATGCTTGATGGGAGGCTGTTGAACAGTCTTGGGCCCTGGACACTTAAAGTGTTTTCCCTTAGTGTACCAATGGCGCCCCTACTTTTTATTGGGGGCATTTTGCATCGCCTGCCCAACCTTTTACTATCGTACGGAGTGATTTCAGTGTGCAGATTTGGGACCATTCCTTCCAGGATTTTCCAAGTGTAGATTATGATATATCTCTCCTCCTGCGTTCCAACGAGTACAAGTCAAGTGCTTCCAAGCGTTCCCAGTAGTTAAGGTGCTTGACAGAACTTATACGTGCAGTAAAGGATCTCTGTACACTCTCTAGATCTGCAATTTCACCTGCTTTGAATGGAGATGTTAATGTACAGCAGTATTCCAGCCTAGAGAGAACAAGTGATTTGAAAAGGATCATCACTGGCTTGGCATCTCTCGTTTCGAACGTTCTCATTATCCATCCTATCATTTTCTTTGCACGTGCGATCGTGGCACTATTGTGATCCTTGAAAGTGAGATCCTCAGACATTACTACTCCCAGGTCCCTTACATTATTTTTCCGCTCTATTGTATGGCCAGAATCTGTAGTATACTCTGTTCTAGTTATCTCCTCCAGTTTTCCATAACGGAGTAGTTGGAATTTGTCCTCATTGAACATCATATTGTTTACCGTTGCCCACTGGAAAACTTTGTTTATATCTTCTTGGAGGTTAACCGCGTCCTCAGCATATGACAGCCTCATGCAGATCCTTGTATCATCCGCAAAGGGTGATAAGGTGCTGTGATGTATATCTCTGTCTATGTCTGATATGAGGATGAGGAATAAGATGGGGGAGAGTACTGTGCCTTGTGGAACAGAGCTCTTCACTATGGTAGCCTCCGATTTAACTCTGTTGACCACTACTCTTTGTGTTCGATTTGTTAGGAAGTTGAAGATCCATCACCCCACTTTCCCAGTTATTCCTTTAGCACGTATTTTATGGGCTATTACGCCATGATCGCATTTGTCAAATGCTTTTGCAAAGTCTGTGTATATTACATCTGCATTCTGATTTTCTTCCAGTGCATCCAAGGCCATATCATAGTGATCCAGTAGTTGTGAGAGGCAGGAGCGACCTGCCCTGAACCCATGTTGCCCTGGATTGTGCAGATTTTGGGAATCCAGGTGATTTGCAATCCTGCTTCTTAGCACTCTTTCAAAGATTTTTATGATGTTTAGTATAATCCCATTAATAAACTTTACAATTTAGAGTACTTTATAAACACTTATAACCTGTACCCATATTTTCACATTCATTTACACCCAAGGAAAGAATAAAACTCCCTTTGCCTTGCAGCTTCAAGAATACTACCACCCCCTTCACAGATGTACAAAGGACCTTTACCATACCCTAAAATACAAAAATATCCTTACATCTCTATCCCAGGCCAAACTAGAGGGAAGTGAGCCACGTCCTCCCTCAACGATATCAAGAAATGCACTGAAGCGAGACATTCACCTGCCACACTCGTAACCTCTTACAAATCCTAACCTATACAGAAATTTATAACATTTAACAGCAAATTACTAGCTCCCTAACTACTGACAAAAATAATATGCAAGGTTTTTAGCACCTGTGATGTATATAATCTAAACCTGCGAAAATAAATATTTTTGTCCCAAAAGTATATACCCAGCATTACTAAATATCCTAAATATGTCTAACCCTACTTTATAACCATTTAAATTTTATTCAGAACCATAATATAAGCACTTGACTTGTACTCGTTGGAACGCAGGAGGGAGAGATATATCATAATCTACACTTGGAAAATCTTGGAAGGAATGGTCCCAAATCTGCACACAGAAATCATTCCCTACGAAAGTAAAAGATTGGGCAGGCGATGCAAAATTCCCCCAATAAAAAGTAGGGGCGCCATTGGTACACTAAGGGAAAACACCATAAGTGTCCGGGGCCCAAGACTGTTCAACAGCCTCCCATCAAGCATTAGGGGAATTGCCAATAAACCCCTGGCTGCCTTCAAGAGAGAGCTGGACAGATACCTAAAGTCAGTGCCGGATCAGCCGGGCTGTGGCTCGTACGTTGGACTGCGTGCGGCCAGCAGTAACAGCCTAGTTGATCAGGCCCTCATCCATCGGGAGGCCTGGTCATGGACCGGGCCGCGGGGACGTTGATCCCCGGAATAACCTCCAGGTAACCTCCTCCAGGTAAGCATCAGAACACCATGCCAGTATATAATTCGAAATCGGTAAATAGGACCTGCCTCGCATGGGCCAGTAGGCCTTCTGCAGTGTTCCTTCGTTCTTATGTTCTTATGTTCTTAAATAAAGTGAAGAATGCTCATCTCTGACAAAGCTAACACATTCCTCATTAAAATCCATTACATCTCAATATTATGTTACATAACAGTTATCAATATGTAGATAAATGGTTTAAAGAACTGACACAATTGAATTAGACATGCAACGCTTGTCTAATTCAACAATTACCAATATATTCTAGTGACCTCTGACATTCCTACAATAGCCTAGCCTTAAATAATGGAATATTACAACCTCTACCTATGAAAACACTAAATATAAAGTGTAAACAAAAATCTGGGAAACAAAACTTGGCAGCTAAAAATATATATATTCCAAATGTTCTTAAGACAAATACCACCTACCTACCTGGAGAGCATTCCGGGGATCAACGCCCCAGCGGCCCGGTCTACGACCAGGCCTCCCGGTGGATCAGGGCCTGATCAACCAGGCTGTTACTGCTGGCCGCACGTAATCCAACGTATGAACCACAACCCGGCTTATCCGGCACCGACTTAAATTCTAATATTTTATATATTTTATTTTTTCTATACTTCATTAACTATATAATAAATATATCCTGAGCTACTACTACATTGCAATGGTGAGTGGTGGTAGTGGATGGTGGTGAGTGGTGGTAGTGGATGGTGGTGAGTGGGGGGTTAGAGGGGATGAATGGTGGAGGTGGTGGTGGTAGACGGTTAGTGTTATTATTACCATTATTACTGCTGGTGTTGGCGGTGGATGTTCGTGGTCAGGCGGGGTGGTTAGTGATTTGGGTGGTGGACGGTAGTGGGGGTGGAGGTTGCTGTTGATGGTAGTGGGGGGTGGAGGTTGTTATTGGTGGTGGTGGTTGTAGGTTTTGGTGGTGATATTGATATGGTGGTGGGTGGTGGTTTCTTGTTAATAATAGGTAGTGTTGGAGGATGGAGGTAGTTTCTTGCTAATAATCGTTGGGTAGTGTTGGAGATAGTGGTGTCGCGGAAGGTTGAGTAGTTTTGGAGGTGTGAGGTAGTATCTACATACCTACCTGTAGTAGTATAGTACCTGGAGTCTACCTGGAGGTTATTCCGGGGATCAACGCCTCCGTGGCCCGGTCCACGACCAGGCCTCCCGGTGGATCAGGGCCTGATCAACCAGGCTGTTACTGCTGGCCGCAAGCAGTCCAACGTACGAACCACAACCCGGCTGATCCGGCACTGACTTTAGGTATCTGTCCAGCTTTCTCTTGAAGGCAGCCAGGGGGTTATTGGTAATTCCCCTTATGCTTGGTGGGAGGCTGTTGAACAGTCTTGGGCCCCGGACACTTAGGGTGTTTTTTTCTTAGTGTACCAATTGCGCCCCTACTTTTAATTGGGGGTATTGTGCATCGCCTGCCCAGTCTTTTAATTCGTAGGGAGTGATTTCTGTGTGCAGATTCGGGACCATTCCTTCCAGGATTTTCAAAGTGTAGATTATGATATACGTATCTCTCTCTACTGCGTTCCAACGAGTACAAGTCAAGTGCTTCCAAGCGTTCCCAGTAGTTAAGGTGCTTGACAGAACATACGTGCAGTAAAGGTTCTCTGTACACTCTCTAGATCTGCAATTTCACCTGCTTTGAACGGAGATGTTAATGTACAGCAGTACTCCAGCCTAGAGAGAACAGGTGATTTGAAAAGGATCATCATTGGATTGGCATCCATCGTTTTGAACGTTCTCATTATCCATCCTATCATTTTCTTTGCACTTGTGATCGTGGCACTGTTGTGATCCTTGCAAGTGAGATCCTCAGACATTATTACTCCCAGGTCCCTTACGTTATTTTTCTGCTCTACTGTATGGCCAGAGTTTGTAGTATACTCTGTTCTAGCTATTATCTCCTCCAGTTTTCCATAACGTAATTGGAATTTGTAGAGGTGGGAAGTGTAAGAGGTAGTGGAACCGCGTGATAGTTATGGAGGTAGTGGTGAAGGAGTGGTAGTGTAAGAGGTAATGGTGAAGGAGTGGTAGTGTAGGAGGTAGTGGTGGAGAGTGGTAGTATAGAAGGTGGTGGTGGTGGTGGAGAGTGGTA
Source organism: Cherax quadricarinatus (assembly GCF_026875155.1). Taxonomy (NCBI): domain Eukaryota; kingdom Metazoa; phylum Arthropoda; class Malacostraca; order Decapoda; family Parastacidae; genus Cherax; species Cherax quadricarinatus. Next base: position 9,795,075 of record NC_069450.1, on the reverse strand, counting down.
GTATAGAAGGTGGTGGTGGTGGTGGAGAGTGGTAGTATAGAAGGTGGTGGTGGTGGAGAGTGGTAGTATAGAAGGTAGTGGTGGTGGAGAGTGGTAGTATAGAAGGTAGTGGTGGTGGAGAGTGGTAGTATAGAAGGTAGTGGTGATAGAGAGTGGTAGTATAGAAGGTAGTGGTGATAGAGAGTGGTAGTATAGAAGGTAGTGGTGGTGGTGGAGGAGAGTGGTAGTATAGAAGGTGGTGGTGGTGGAGAGTGGTAGTATAGAAGGTAGTGGTGGTGGAGAGTGGTAGTATAGAAGGTAGTGGTGATAGAGAGTGGTAGTATAGAAGGTGGTGGTGGTGGTGGAGAGTGGTAGTATAGAAGGTGGTGGTGGTGGTGGAGGAGAGTGGTAGTATAGAAGGTAGTGGTGGTGGAGAGTGGTAGTATAGAAGGTAGTGGTGATAGAGAGTGGTAGTATAGATGGTAGTGGTGAAAGCGTTGTTTCTTGTTAATTATTATCAACAGATAGCTCACAATGTACTACTCAATACTGCAGTGTTTCCAGCAGCTCTCCAGCTTCTCACGCTACTTGCACTGCAATTTTTTCAGGGTAGCCATGACTGGTAGAGAGAGTAGTACTAGTCTGGGTGGATGATGGTGGTGGTGGGATGATGGTGGTGGGACGGTGGTGGTGGTGGGACGGTGGTGGTGGGACGGTGGTGGTGGTGGGATGGTGGTGGTGGTGGGATGATGGTGGTGGGATGGTGACGGTACCAGGGTGGTGGGATGCTGGTGGTGGTGGGATGATGGTGGTGGTGGGATGATGATGGTGGTGGTGGGATGGTGGGATGGTGGTGGTGGTGGGATGATGATGGGATGGTGGTGGGATGATGATGTGGGATGGTGGTGGTGGTGGTGGGATGATGATGGGATGGTGGTAGTGGTGGGATGGTGGTAGTGGTGGGAGGATGATGGTGGGATGGTGGTAGTGGTGGGATGATGGTGGTGGTGGTGGTGGGATGATGGTGGTGGTGGTGGTGGGATGATGGTGGGATGGTGGTAGTGGTGGGATGACGATGGTGGGATGGTGGTAGTGGTGGGATGATGATGGTGGGATGGTGGTAGTGGTGGGATGATGATGGTGGGATGGTGGTAGTGGTGGGATGATGATGGTGGGATGGTGGTAGTGGTGGGATGATGATGGTGGGATGGTGGTAGTGGTGGGATGATGATGGTGGGATGGTGGTAGTGGTGGGATGATGATGGTGGTGGTGGTGGGATGATGATGGTGGTGGTGTGTGGTGGTGGTGGTGGGATGATGGTGGTGGTGGTGGGATGATGATGATGGTGGTGGTGGTGGGATGATGATGATGATGGTGGTGGTGGTGGGATGATGATGATGATGGTGGTGGTGGTGGGATGATGATGATGATGGTGGTGGTGGTGGGATGATGATGGTGGTGGTGGTGGGATGATGATGGTGGGATGGTGGTAGTGGTGGGATGATGGTGGTGGTGGGATGATGGTGGTGGTGGGATGATGGTTGGTGGTGGTGGTGGGATGATGATGATGGTGGTGGTGGTGGGATGATGATGGTGGTGGTGGTGGGATGATGATGGTGATGATGATGATGATGATGGTGGGGTGTGGTGGGATGTGATGGTGGTGGTGTGGGATGATGATGGTGGTGGTGGTGGGATGATTATGGTGGAGGTGGTGGGATGATGATGGTGGAGGTGGTGGGATGATGGTGGTGGTGGTGGTGGGATGATGGTGGTGGTGGGATGATGGTGGTGGTGGTGCGATTGATGGTGGTGGTGGTGTCAGTAGTAGCGGTGGGCTGGTGGTGGTGTCAGTAGTGGCGGTGGGTTGGTGGTGGTGTCAGTTGTAGCGGTGGGCTGGTGGTGGTGTCAGTAGTAGCGGTGGGCTGGTGGTGGTGTCAGTAGTAGCGGTGGGCTGGTGGTGGCGTCAGTAGTAGCGGTGGGCTGGTGGTGGCGTCAGTAGTAGCGGTGGGCTGGTGGTGGCGTCAGTAGTAGCGGTGGGATGGTGGTGGTGTCATTAGCAGCGGTGGTATGGTGGTGGTGTCAGTAGTAGCGGTGGGATAGTAGTGGTGGTAGGACCAGTAGTAGTAGGATGGTGGTGGTGGTGTCAGTAGTAGTAGTGGGATGGTGGTGGTGGTGACAGTAGTAATAGTAGTGGGATGGTGGTGGTGGCAGTAGAAGTTGTGGGATGGTGGTGGTGGCAGTAGAAGTTGTGGGATGGTGGTGGTGGTAGTAATAGTAGTAGTGGGATGGTGGTGGTGGTGTCAGTAGTAGTGGGATGGTGGTGGTGGTAGTAGTAGTAGGATGGTGGTGGTGGTAGTACTAGTAGTAGTGGGATGGTGATGGTGGTGGTGGTGGTGGTGGTGGTAGTACTAGTAGTAGTGGGATGGTGGTGGTGTCAGTAGTAGTAGTAGTATGGGATGGTGGTGGTGGCAGTAGAAGTTGTGGGATGGTGGGGGTGGCAGTAGTAGTTGTGGGATGGTGGGGGTGGCAGTAGTAGTTGTGAGATAGTGGTGGTGGTAGTAATAGTAGTAGTGGGATGGTGGTGGTGGTGGTAGTACTAGTAGTAGTAGGATGGTGGTGTGTGTAGTACTAGTAGTAGTAGGATGGTGGTGGTAGTACTAGTAGTAGTGGGATGGTGGTGGTGGTAGTACTAGTAGTAGTAGGATGGTGGTGGTGGTGGGTAGTAGTAGTGGGATGGTGGTGGTGTCAGTAGCAGTAGTAGTAGTGGGATGGTGGTGGTGGTGGTGAGTAGTGATGGTGGTGGTGGCAGTAGTAGCGGTGGGATGATGGCGTTGGCAGTCGTGGTGCTAGGGACAGTGGTGATGTCAAGAGTGGTGCTAGGGACAATGGTGATGTCAAGAGTGGTGCTAGGGACAATGGTGATGTCAAGAGTAGTGCTAGGGACAATGGTGATGTCAAGAGTGGTGCTAGGGACAATGGTGATGTCAACAGTGGTGCTAGGAATAGTGATGTCAACAGTGGCGCTAGGGATAGTGGTGATGACAGTAGTGGTGCTAAGGATAGTGGTGATGGCAACAGTGGTGCTATGCATAGTGACGGCAACAGTGGTGCTAAAGATAGTTGTGATGGCAACAATGGTGCAAGGGAGAGCGATGGCAACAATGGTGCTAGGGAGAGTATTGATGGCAACAATGGTGCTATGGATAGTGTATACCCTGCTAGGGGTTTATAATTCGCGTCGGGCCGCTTTTATATTTCGCGTCACCAGTGCTGCCATCTCGCGTGCCTTAGGCCTGGCCTCAGGCTGCGAGAGGTTGGCTCTCTCTCACTTGGCGCCACCTTATCCTAGACGCAAGTAGTAGTATTGGGCATGGGCCCGTCAGGGTCGCCTTAACACACTGCCTGTGTACCATAACATCCGAGCCCTATCATTCACCGCTACCTAGACGTCCACGTTCAAAACTATTATAATAGTAGTGGTGCTAGGGACAGTAATGTCAACAGTGGTGCTAGGGACAGTAATGTCAACAGTGGTGCTAGGGATAGTAATGTCAACAGTGGTGCTAGGGACAGTAATGTCAACAGTGGTGCTAGGGACAGTAATGTCAACAGTGGTGCTAGGGACAGTAATGTCAACAGTGGTGCTAGGGACAGTAATGTCAACAGTGGTGCTAGGGACAGTAATGTCAACAGTGGTGCTAGGGACAGTAATGTCAACAGTGGTGCTAGGGACAGTAACGTCAACAGTGGTGCTAGGGACAGTAACGTCAACAGTGGTGCTAGGGACAGTAACGTCAACAGTGGTGCTAGGGACAGTAATGTCAACAGTGGTGCTAGGGACAGTAATGTCAACAGTGGTGCTAGGGACAGTAATGTCAAGTGGTGCTAGGGACAGTAATGTCAACAGTGGTGCTAGGGACAGTAATGTCAACAGTGGTGCTAGGGACAGTAATGTCAACAGTGGTGCTAGGGACAGTAATGTCAACAGTGGTGCTAGGGACAGTAACGTCAACAGTGGTGCTAGGGACAGTAATGTCAACAGTGGTGCTAGGGACAGTAACGTCAACAGTGGTGCTAGGGACAGTAACGTCAACAGTGGTGCTAGGGACAGTAACGTCAACAGTGGTGCTAGTGCCAGTAACGTCAACAGTGGTGCTAGGGACAGTAATGTCAACAGTGGTGCTAGGGACAGTAATGTCAACAGTGGTGCTAGGGACAGTAATGTCAACAGTGGTGCTAGGGACAGTAATGTCAACAGTGGTGCTAGGGACAGTAACGTCAACAGTGGTGCTAGGGACAGTAATGTCAACAGTGGTGCTAGGGACAGTAACGTCAACAGTGGTGCTAGGGACAGTAACGTCAACAGTGGTGCTAGGGACAGTAATGTCAACAGTGGTGCTAGGGACAGTAATGTCAACAGTGGTGCTAGGGACAGTAATGTCAAGTGGTGCTAGGGACAGTAATGTCAACAGTGGTGCTAGGGACAGTAATGTCAACAGTGGTGCTAGGGACAGTAATGTCAACAGTGGTGCTAGGGACAGTAATGTCAACAGTGGTGCTAGGGACAGTAACGTCAACAGTGGTGCTATGCATAGTGACGGCAACAGTGGTGCTAAAGATAGTTGTGATGGCAACAATGGTGCAAGGGAGAGCGATGGCAACAATGGTGCTAGGGAGAGTATTGATGGCAACAATGGTGCTATGGATAGTGTATACCCTGCTAGGGGTTTATAATTCGCGTCGGGCCGCTTTTATATTTCGCGTCACCAGTGCTGCCATCTCGCGTGCCTTAGGCCTGGCCTCAGGCTGCGAGAGGTTGGCTCTCTCTCACTTGGCGCCACCTTATCCTAGACGCAAGTAGTAGTATTGGGCATGGGCCCGTCAGGGTCGCCTTAACACACTGCCTGTGTACCATAACATCCGAGCCCTATCATTCACCGCTACCTAGACGTCCACGTTCAAAACTATTATAATAGTAGTGGTGCTAGGGACAGTAATGTCAACAGTGGTGCTAGGGACAGTAATGTCAACAGTGGTGCTAGGGATAGTAATGTCAACAGTGGTGCTAGGGACAGTAATGTCAACAGTGGTGCTAGGGACAGTAATGTCAACAGTGGTGCTAGGGACAGTAATGTCAACAGTGGTGCTAGGGACAGTAATGTCAACAGTGGTGCTAGGGACAGTAATGTCAACAGTGGTGCTAGGGACAGTAATGTCAACAGTGGTGCTAGGGACAGTAACGTCAACAGTGGTGCTAGGGACAGTAACGTCAACAGTGGTGCTAGGGACAGTAACGTCAACAGTGGTGCTAGGGACAGTAATGTCAACAGTGGTGCTAGGGACAGTAATGTCAACAGTGGTGCTAGGGACAGTAATGTCAAGTGGTGCTAGGGACAGTAATGTCAACAGTGGTGCTAGGGACAGTAATGTCAACAGTGGTGCTAGGGACAGTAATGTCAACAGTGGTGCTAGGGACAGTAATGTCAACAGTGGTGCTAGGGACAGTAACGTCAACAGTGGTGCTAGGGACAGTAATGTCAACAGTGGTGCTAGGGACAGTAACGTCAACAGTGGTGCTAGGGACAGTAACGTCAACAGTGGTGCTAGGGACAGTAACGTCAACAGTGGTGCTAGTGCCAGTAACGTCAACAGTGGTGCTAGGGACAGTAATGTCAACAGTGGTGCTAGGGACAGTAATGTCAACAGTGGTGCTAGGGACAGTAATGTCAACAGTGGTGCTAGGGACAGTAATGTCAACAGTGGTGCTAGGGACAGTAACGTCAACAGTGGTGCTAGGGACAGTAATGTCAACAGTGGTGCTAGGGACAGTAACGTCAACAGTGGTGCTAGGGACAGTAACGTCAACAGTGGTGCTAGGGACAGTAATGTCAACAGTGGTGCTAGGGACAGTAATGTCAACAGTGGTGCTAGGGACAGTAATGTCAACAGTGGTGCTAGGGACAGTAATGTCAACAGTGGTGCTAGGGACAGTAATGTCAACAGTGGTGCTAGGGACAGTAATGTCAACAGTGGTGCTAGGGACAGTAATGTCAACAGTGGTGCTAGGGACAGTAATGTCAACAGTGGTGCTAGGGACAGTAATGTCAACAGTGGTGCTAGGGACAGTAATGTCAACAGTGGTGCTAGGGACAGTAATGTCAACAGTGGTGCTAGGGACAGTAATGTCAACAGTGGTACTAGGGATAATGATGTCAACAGAGGTGCTAGGGATAATGGTGATGTCAACAGTGGTGCTAGGGATAATGGTGATGTCAGCATTGGTGCTAGGGATAGTGATGGCAGTATGATGCTAGGGATAGTGATGGCAACAGTGGTGCTGGGGATAGTGGTGATGGCAGTAGTGGTGCTAGGGATAGTGGTGATGGCAGTATTGGCGCTAGGGATGGTGATGTCAAACAGCGGTGCTAGGGAGAATGGTGATAGTAGTGGTGCTAGGGATAGTGGTGATAGCAGCAGTGGTGCTAGGGATAGTGATAACACTAGTGGTGCTAGGGATAGTGGCAATTGCAGTAGTGCTAGAAATAGTGGTGAAGGCAGTAGTAGTGCTATGGATAGTGATGTCAACAGTGATGCTAGGGATAGTGGTAATGGCAGGGGTGGTGCTAGGGATAGTGATAATGTCAACAGTGGTGCTAGGGATAGTGATAATGTCAACAGTGGTGCTAGGGATAGTGATAATGTCAACAGTGGTGCTAGGGATAGTGATAATGTCAACAGTGGTGCTAGGGATAGTGATGTCAACAGTGGTGCTAGGGATAGTGATGTCAGCAGTGGTGCTAGGGATAGTGGTGTCAACAGTGGTGCTAGGAATAGTGGTGTCAACAGTGGTGCTAGGAATAGTGGTGATGTCAACAGTGGTGCTAGGGATAGTGGTGATGTCAACAGTGGTGCTAGGGATAGTGGTGATATCAACAGTGGTGCTAGGGATAGTGGTGATGTCAACAGTGGTGCTATGGCTAATGGTGATGGCAGTAGGTTTGCTAGGTGGTGGTTATACTTGTGGTGGCATCTTATCATTTTCCTCGCGGTTGTGATAGTGACGTGACGTCTTGTGATCCACTGACATTAGCACTCGTAAGACCTGGTTATTTTTTTTTTTTAATGCGTGGTATGAGTTAATTGTATACTCGGTTCAAGTTTTCATTTCCTCATTTTTTTTCATAACGGATCAACTATTCTCGTCTTTGCATAAGAGTTTCTTCTACTACCTTAGCCGGTATGACCACTAACAACACATTTACACCCTTTAATTCACTAGGCACCGTGCTAAGTGCTATTACACAACGCTATTTCTTTATCATACTAAGCTTAACCAGTTATCGCACTGGTTCTTAGCTATACACCATACATTATTCCACTATACACTGGCTATCACTGATAAGACACTTCGCTGTAGACTATCTGCAGTATCTCACTTTTCTGCATAATCTAGCGCCCCTCTATCGCTGGTCTACTGTCAGTCTCACAACCATCACGTCTCCATCTTGGTTTGCCAAATACTTGGCCCTGCCTTCTCATGGGTTTGCTTCAGGAACTACAGCTCGACATCCTCAACCTGGCGCTAAACCCTTGTGGGGTCATTTAGCGCAAGACGGAGGCTTTATGCCTCACGTCACTGCCAAACGTGTTAGCCACTTGTGAGGTTCAGGTGATTATTCTCACGGAACGGACAGTATTTGAACCCGTGGCAAACCAGACCTAATACTGGCAGGCCAGTGCTCTAAATTATTATATCATGCTTGTCCAAAGACTCTTTCAACTAGCTATATTTCTATCTGTGATGGAACGATACCAAAATTTCTGCAGATACCAATACTATACACTAGGAAGGTTGGCATGAGTAGTGGCAACAATGCGTGTTTTCCTTTTATAGATGACTCTCATACTAACATACCTGCGACAAAAAATCTAGCTCAAATGTCTTCAAAGCAGTTATAAATGACGCGAAATCATAACATTGAGACTGGCTTACCAGATCCGAATCCTGCTTGTTCCGCAAGCTGTTGACAATCGTGTTAGAAGATTTCGCGATAACTTGATTTTGATGATGGTGGACTGGTGGTGATTATATTATTAAAATTAAGCGTTAAAAATCGTCCTTAACTGCACGATATTTGTTTAATAATAGTATGTTCTATATCTTAATAGTACACATTTCTTGGTTAAGGTATTCCTCCTTGAAGTTCTTTGTACATGTAGTATGGTGAGAGGCTCTTGATCTGGGGAAATTTGAGCCTGAATACATTCCATTCCCCCCAGGCGCTGTATAATCCCTACGGGTTTAGCGCTCCCCCATGATTATAAAAACATGTAGTTCTTTGTGGTAACTAACGAGAAAGGTCTCAAGGCCACCTCCTGCCACGCCTCCTTGCTATACTACTATTAATACTCCTTTTAATTAATATCGATTTTGCTCTGAATCGTTACCTGCTATATATACATGAATGGTAACGAATGTACGTTACTGTATCTTACACTCAAACGCTATGGCATACAAGTGACAAATGATTTATCCAAGGATAAGTTATTTAAGCAGTACACATAATTATGTACAATAATCATACACGGTGTAAATAATTACCTATGACAAAGTTACTTATGTCCACCGGGGTCCTTGTACATAGAAATGTCATATTTGAATTGCCTTTGAACTTTTAAATCAAGACAAACAATACACTTAATGCTTGATCTCGATCGTAAGAGATTAGTGATCAAGTAAGAACCCCGCCTCTGAGAGCTCTATAAAGGGGCAGAAGTTAGCCAAGTGTTATTAGGCGCAGGTACACGTAAATACAATTATCATAGTGTAAATAACCCACTAAAAAGTCAAAGTTACTTATTTCCTTTGGGATTCTTGACTTATTTCCGCTGGTGGATATATTCTGAAGTAGCAGCGATATGAACAAGTGACAACACCCACACTATATCATACAACACTTTTACTGTTAAGACGTCACATAAAAACTGTAAGTGGTATAACACTCACCTTTCTTTGGAAGTCCACGACCAAAACCATTACGGGACTTACGAGAGTTCTTGAGAGCACGCAGTGGGGCTATCACCTGCGTATCAGAGTTCGCTCGGTTTAACTCTTTATTCAAAAACTTAGAAGGGCGCTTAGCCCTGCGCTTGATGCGCTCAGTTAGTTCAACCACACCATTCACAAGTCCTTCGACATTTTCCTTGGTTTCCTGAGGTGATCCGTTTAACAACTCCTCCCTTGGGTCGGCGGCCATGATCGGCTCTACACCGTTGACAGCCACCTCGCCCATCTCGCCTCGTAATTAATGCTTCTCACAAGTAAACGTCGGAATGATGACGCGAGAGAGACCGCGGATGTAAGAGGATTGGTTTTAAGATGTTACTTGGGATAACCAATGTTGTTATTGTTAATTGCGGGTGTTAAAACCTGCCCTGCACATTCAACGAAGTTCACAAGCTTTCTGAGCGTCAGGGAGCACTGGGGCTGGCTTTGTTTTGGCTCGTGACGTCACGCTGGAGGCCACCAATCAGTGAGCTCAGCTCGGCGAAGGGCGGTGTTGCCACGTTTACCCCTGCACCCTAGCTAATGGTGCCACGTTGACCCCTCGCACCCTTGCCAGTGTTGCCACGTTGACCTCCGTACCCAAGCCAGTGTTGCCAAGTTAACACACTGCAGCCCCCCCCGCATGCGCTGTCAAGTTGATTACTCACCTATATGCAGTTGCAGGGGTCGAGTAACACCTCCCGACTCCGCATCCAAACCAGTCGTGTTAAGTAAGTTTATTCAGGTATACACAATGACAGTTACATAGAATTATCATACATAGCAGCATATGTGTAGAGAACCTGGGATGAACCAAAAAAGTCAGACACAGTGACTTATTTCCATTGGAGTCCTTTAAGAACCGTATCCAAGCCGGATACGTTAAATTAACAGCCACACCCCAACAAGTACAGCCAAGTTGACAAACTCACCAGGGCAAGCACTGTCAAGTAGACAACCTCTCCCAAGAAAGCACTGTCAAGTTTACAGCCTCAACAGAGCAAGCACTGTCAAGTTAACAACCTCATCCCAGTAAATACTGTCAAGTTGAAAACCTCACTCCAGCAAACACTAACATGTTGACAACCCATCCCAGTAAACATTTGTCAAGTTGACATCCTCACCCCAGCAAGCACTGACAAGTTGACAGTCTCACCCCAGTAAACAATGTCAAGTTGACAACCTCACCCCAGTAAGCACTACTAAGCTGACAACCGCACCAAAGTAAGCACTGCCAAGTTGACAACCGCACCAAAGTAAGCACTGCCAAGTTGACAACCGCACCAAAGTAAGCACTGCCAAGTTGACAACCGCACCAGAGTAAGCACTGCCAAGTTGACAACCGCACCAGAGCAAGCACTGCCAAGTTGACAACCGCACTAGAGCAAGCACTGTCAAGTTGACAACCGCACCAGAGTAAGCACTGCCAAGTTGACAACCGCACCAGAGCAAGCATTGCCAAGTTGACAACCGCACCAGAGCAAGCACTGCCAGGTTGACAACCGCACCAGAGCAAGCACTGTCAAGTTGACAACCTCACCCCAGCAATCACTCCCAAGTTGACATCACCCCAGCAAGCAGACAAATTGACAAGCTCATCCCAGCAAGCACTGTCAAGTTGACAACCACACTCCAGTAAGCACTGTCAAGTTGACAACAGCACCCCAGCAAGCACTGCCAAATTTACAACTAACCCAAGCAAGCACTGTTAAATTGACAAGCTCACCCCAAAAAACACTGTCAAGTTGACAACCTCACCCCAGGAAGCACTGCCAAGTTGACAACCACACCCCAGCAAACACTGTCAACTTGACAACCGCACCAGAGCACACACTGCCAAGTTAATAACCTCATCCCAACAAGCACTGTCTAGTTGACAACCTCACCCCAGCAAGCACAACTTCACCCCTGCAAACATTGTCAAGTTGACAATCTCATCCCAACAAGCACTGTCTAGTTGACAACCTCATCCCAACAAGCACTGTCTAGTTGACAACCTCACCCCAGCAAGCACAGCTTCACCCCTGCAAACACTGTCAAGTTGACAATCTCATCCCAGCAAACACTGTCAAGTTGACAACTTCATCCTCGTAAGCACTGCCAAATTGACACCTGCACTCCGGTCAACATTGTCAAGTTGACAGAGTTGTACCCCAGTCAACACTGTCAAGTTGAGAGCTGCATCCCGGTCACCGTTGTCAAGTTGATAACTGCACCCCAGCCAGCGTCGTCAGGTTAACAACTGCATTCCAGTCAGCGTTGAGAGAGAGAGAGAGAGAGAGAGAGAGAGAGAGAAGAGAGAGAGGAGAGAGAGAGAGAGAGAGAGAGAGAGAGAGAGAGAGAGAGAGAGAGAGAGAGAGAGAGAACGTTGTCTTACTAACAACTGCACCACAGCTAGCGTTGTCAATTTGACAGCTGCATCCGGGCCAGCGTTGTCAAGCTGACAGGTTCACCTCAGCCAGCGTTGTCGGGTTGACAACTGCATCTCAGTCACATTGCGGGTTCTCACTGGCCTCATGTTGATATGTTCGACATTGGTAATAGTTGTCGCCTTCTCTATTTTTCTTGCGTTCCTCCAGAGTTGTTGTCTATCACTCGGGTTATTTATGTATTGGGAAAGTTTTTTTCTGATCGCCTTTAAACTTTCATTAAAATCAATGAACTGGTTTCTGTGAAATAATAGAGAGAGGTCAACGGTCAACCCCCATTGACCTGGAAACCACTCCCAGGTTAGGTAAGATTTGTCAGGAAACAAGACAAGTGTTTCCTGACACAGATCTTAGTCATATGATGACTGGCCACTGGAGCTTTTGGCCATCCGACTGAGGCCTTCCACTGGTTTACCGGTCCACCCCGTTTAAAAATTAAGGTTATATTTATAACCATAGTGTTACAGTAAGTAACTACAAGAAACCCCTATCACGTGCCTTAAATATTCTTAGAGGGAACCTAGACACGGGGGTCATCCCATAATCATTAAAAACAACGGATATGGCCCCAACTCCACAAGGATTCCAGCAAATAAATAGCGAAGACCTATGGACCGATAGTACCGACGTCCTACATTACTAAAATATTTGAAAAAAATTCAAGAAGAAAGATCACTAACTACATGGATTCACAACAACTGCACAACTCAGGGCAACATGGGTTTAGAGCAAGTTGCTCCCGCCTCTCTTAACTACTGGACCACTATAACATGGTTAGGATGCACTGGAAGACGAAGAAGATGAAGTAGCATACACAGACTTTGCAAAGCCATTCGGCAAGTGCGAACATGGTGTAATAGCGCACAAAATGTGTGATAAAGAAATAAATAGATAAGTGGGCAGATGGAATTTAACTTTCTTACAAAATGCAAGGAGTCATAGTAAACAGTGAAAAGCTCTCTTTCCCAAGGCACAGTGAAAAGCTCTCTTTCCCAAGGCACAGTGAAAAGTTCTCTTTCCCAAGGCACAGTGAAAAGTTCTCTTTCCCAAGGCACAGTGAAAAGTTCTCTTTCCCAAGGCACAGTGAAAAGTTCTCTTTCCCAAGGCACAGTGAAAAGTTCTCTTTCCAAGGCACAGTGAAAAGTTCTCTTCCCCAAGGCACAGTGAAAAGTTCTCTTTCCCAAGGCACAGTGAAAAGTTCTCTTTCCAAGGCACAGTGAAAAGTTCTCTTTCCCAAGGCACAGTGAAAAGTTCTCTTTCCCAAGGCACAGTGAAAAGTTCTCTTTCCCAAGGCACAGTGAAAAGTTCTCTTTCCCAAGGCACAGTGAAAAGCTCTCTTTCCCAAGGCACAATGAAAAGCTCTCTTTCCCAAGGCACAGTGAAAAGCTCTCTTTCCCAAGGTACAGTGAAAAGCTCTCTTTCCCAAGGTACAGTGAAAAGCTCTCTTTCCCAAGGTACAGTGAAAAGCTTTCTTCCCCAAGGCACAATGAAAAGCTCTCTTTCCCAAGGCACAGTGAAAATCTCTCTTTCCCAAGGTACAGTGAAAAGCTCTCTTCTCCAAGGCATAGTGAAAAGCTCTCTTCTCAAGGCACAATGAAAAATTCTTTTCCCAAGACACAGTGAAAAGCTCTCTTTTATAAGGCACAGTGAAAAGCTCTCTTTCCCAAGGCACAATGAAAAGCTCTCTTTCCCAAGGTACAGTGAAAAGCTCTCTTTCATAAGGCATAGTGAAAAGCTCTCTTCTCAAGGCACAATGAAAAACTTTTCCCAAGACATAGTGAAAAGCTCTCTTTCCCAAGGCACAGTGAAAAGCTCTCTTTCCCAAGGCACAGTGAAAAGCTCTCTTTCCCAAGGCACAGTGAAAAACTCTCTTTCCCAAGGCACAATGAAAAGCTCTCTTTCCCAAGGCACAATGAAAAGCTCTCTTCCCAAGGCACAGTGAAAAGCTCTTTTTCCCAAGGCACAATGAAAAGCTCTCTTCCCAAGGCACAATGAAAAGCTCTCTTCCCAAGGCACAATGAAAAGCTCTCTTCCCAAGGCACAATGAAAAGCTCTCTTCCCAAGGCACAGTAAAAAGGTGTTCTAGACTGCACAACCCCAGACAATACACGCAAGATTAGTGAACCACTATCTGACAGTACATAAGAAAATAAGAATGGAGGAACACTACAGAAGTCCAATACAAAGTAGAAATGGGCAAGGAGAGGAGGAGTTTGAGGTAATCAGTCCCTCAGCCTGGAGTCGATGTGTTCAGTCCATCACGGTAAAAGTCCCTATCGGGGACTTTTACCGCATTTTCCTTATTCTCGTACTCCCATGTACATATTTGTGATCACTTGTGCCAAGTTCTTCGGTGAACTTCAGATTATTTGCGAGTTTTTTTTTTTATTTAACAAGACTAGGTCGAGTAAATTGTTACCTCTGGTAGGCTCTGTTACACACTGTTTCAGGAAACAGTCCTGAACTACTTCCATAAAGTCATTGGACTCCAGATTACCGACCAAAGAAGTCTATGCAATTTGACTAAAGTTAAAATCCCTTACTATCACTACGTTATTGTGTCTAGAAGCCCTAACAATTTCGTCCCAAAGAAGTTTCCCTCTTTCGTTATCCAAGCCTGGAGGTCGGTATATTACGCCTAGAATTAGTTTTTCTTGACCTAGAAATTCTACCCAAGCAGATTCTGTTGCTAATCCATCCATTTTTATACCTGTTTTTATGCAACAATTTATATTTTCTCGTACATGCAATACAACGCCACTCCTTTTCCTGTTATATCTATCTACATAGAACAACTTAAACCCTTGAATATGGCACTTGGCAACCATATATCGACTCGGTAAATTATACCATGTTTCAGTTACTGCAATGACAGCAAAGTTCCCAACACATGCTACCAAACGTAATTCATTAATTTTATTTCTGGCACTTCGACTATTAGCATAAAATGCATTAATATGTTTTTTCTTCTGCACCTTTTTCCTGTTCACCTTTGCTTTCATATAATTTTTGTTATTATCATTACCCAGTGTTACTCGATGATATCGTAATATCAAAGCCTGAGTCAATATTTCCATACCTCTAACTAATCCTATTTTAAAGTCCTAACAACACCCTCAACTGAACTAGCGAGAGAACTCACACCTACCCTGGATAAGTGAACCCCATCCCTGGCATACATGTCATTTCTGCCGTAGAAGTGGTCCCAGTTGTCAATGAATGGTACAGCATTATCCTTACAGTGTTTGTCCAGCCAACAATTAAGACCAACTACACATTAAATCTGAAGTCGCTCAGAATTAACATGATCAAGTTATCAGCGTTGAAAGGTTATAGCAATTGGATGAGTCAGAAATTATCGCATGAAAATCAGCATTTCAATTTTCCCAGTTTTTTTTCCATAAAAACTGGCAGATTAAGACCGTCACAGGTCAAAATAAATCCTAATTTTTCTCTAAGTAACATTTACCAATGTTTAAAGTTTAAGCATGTATGTAAGTTTTTAAATAAGTTTCAGTGAACGTTATGAAGATTTAACACATAATGTGGAGGCTTTCTCTAAGACCAAAGACCAGTTGTGGACTTATCTTAAGGTTGGCGATCTAAGGACTCCAGCAGCTGCACCCTGAAGTCTTCCCTTCGCAGCGGTTCACCTTATGTCCCATGTAGCTGAAACAGGGCAGATGTAACAAGGGTTAACACATGCCCTGGTACTATATGATCCACTGTATCAGGTATATTACACGTGGTGAGATCAAGAGTCTTACCTGGTGTGGGTATTTAGCCCACGGCATCGATTAATTAATTACCAACACCCCTAACCCTAATGGGCTGGCGTGTTGAGAATATAGACTTGGCCTGTGTAGCTGGAGGCATGTGACACTGCTGTGTCGTCGGGATGCCGATATCCGATGGCTTGAGAGAAGATATGGTGGGTGTACCCCGATGTGGTCACGAAGACACTACTTTTCGTCGCCTTAGTCATGAAATTAAGACACAAGTGCAACATCTGGGTGTCTTTACTGTAGACGTTTCGCCATCCAGTGGCTTTATCAGTACAAATTCCAGGACATAATTGGAGGCAGTAGAACTATATGCAGATGAGGTAATCAGTCCCTCAGCCTTGGAATGGGTTCGAAGAGCACCGTAGTCGTGGAGGCTCTGGAGCAAAGGCAAGGAGCCTGGCGCTTATGTATTAACGTCAGGTGGAAAGGGAACGTGTAGCAGACGAGGGCATAGTCACTGGTAGGCGGGATTCCCCAGTGGAAGTAGGTCATACCCAAAGATGGGTTAGTTGTAGTAGTAGTTGTCGTAGCCGTGAGGAAGGTTATGTACATGTCCTCAGAATCAAGATTCCATGATGTTGCAGTGTCTGACAGGTTGTACAAGAATGGTATACAATACCGACAAAATGACCTTATTGGTTTATCTTATGTGGAGAAATTACCTCCAACATGGGAGGGGGTGGGGGATTGGAGCCAGGAGATATGATCCCTCCCTTTTTCCCACATTGCAAGGAAGGGTAGAGTCGCATACCATATTCCACGTAGGCATAACCAGACACTCTTCCTTCTGCTGCCTGGAGTTACCTGGAGAGAGTTTCGGGGGTCAACGCCCCAGCGGCCCGGTCTGTGACCAGGCCTCCTGGTGGATCAGAGCCTGATCAACCAGGCTGTTACTGCTGGCTGCACGCAATACAACGTACGAGCCACAGCCCGGCTGGTCAGGTACCGACTTTAGATGCTTGTCCAGTGCCAGCTTGAAGACTGCCAAGGGTCTGTTGGTAATCCCCTTTATGTATGCTGGGAGGCAGTTGAACAGTCTCGGGCCCCTGACACTCATTGTATGGTCTCTTAACGTGCTAGTGACACCCCTGCTTTTCATTGGGGGATGTTGCATCGTCTGCCAAGTCTTTTGCTTTGGTTGTGAGTGATTTTCGTGTGCAAATTCGGTACTAGTCCCTCTAGGATTTTCCAGGTGTATATAATCATGTATCTCTCCCGCCTGCGTTCCAGGGAACACAGGTTCAGGAATTTCAAGCACTCTCAGTAATTGAGGTGTTTTATCTCCGTTATGCGTGCCGTGAAGGTTCTCTGTACATTTTGTAGGTCAGCAATTTCACCTGCCTTGAAAGGTGCTGTTAGTGTGCAGCAATATTCCAGCCTAGATAGAACAAGTGACTTGAAGAGTGTCATCATGGGCTTGGCATCCCTAGTTTTGAAGGTTCTCACTATCCATCCTGTCATTTTTCTAGCAGCTGCGACTGATACAATGTTATAGTCCTTGAAGGTGAGATCCTCCGACATGATCACTCCCAGGTCTTTGACGTTGGTTTTTCGCTCTATTTTTTGGCCGGAATTTGTTTTGTACTCTGATGAAGTTTTAATTTCCTCGTGTTTACCATATCGGAGTAATTGAAATTTCTCATCGTTGAAACTTCATTTTGTTTTCTGCAGCCATTGAAAGATTTGGTTGATGTCACCTGGAGCCTTGCAGTGTCTGCAATGGAAGACACTGTCATGCAGATTCGGGTGTTATCTGCAAAGGAAGACACGGTGCTGTGGCTGACATCCTTGTCTATGTCAGATATGAGGATGATAAACAAGATGGGAGCGAGTACTGTGCCTTATGGAACAGAGCTTTTCTCCGTAGCTGCCTCGGACTTTACTCTGTTGGCTACTACTCTTTGTGTTCTGTTTGTGAGGAAATTATAGATCCATCTACCAACTTTTCCTGTTATTCCTTTAGCACGCATTTTGTGCGCTATTACGCCATGGTCACACTTGTCGAAGTCTTTTGCAAAGGCTGTATATATTACATCTACATTCTTTTTGTCTTCTAGTGCATCTAGGACCTTGTCGTACTGATCCAATAGTTGAGAACGACCTGCTCTAAACCCATGTTGCCCTGGGTTGTGTAATTGGTGGGTTTCTAGATGGGTGGCGATCTTGCTTCTTAGGACCCTTTCAAAGATTTTTATGATATGGGATGTTAGTGCTATCGGTCTGTTGTTCTTTGCTATTGCTTTACTGCCCCCTTTGTGGAGTGGGGCTAATCAGAACTTGTGAAACAATTCACGTGTTTGCCCGAGGAAACTCTTAAGATATTCTATATAAGATATTAATAAGCCTTTAGCCTAATGATATAGCTGGTAGGATCAATTAAGTTAAGAACACCTCTTAGTCTAGGAAATCTCGTTTTTTGACTTGTGATTGTCGTCAGAGCTGACAGCTGAATTTTCTAGACATTAGGTCAGCAGAGGCCCTTTGAGCCGACTATAAAATGTGAAACCGGTGGCAGTAAGGTGGAGCGCAGTAACTAGCAGATCGTCAGAATGTCTGGACATCAGATTCACAGAATGACAGAGTGAGAGCAGTGTCAGTAATTTAACGAGTTGCTGAAAGAAGGTTATGGCCATAATCCCTTTAGATTAGATTTTGCCACCGAAGTGGCTAGTTTATTGTGCACCCCATATCCATCCTGTGGACGGTAGCGCCGGTTAGAAGTGCCCTTATAACTCTCTTCTGTGCTCTGTTATGGCACCAGGGAGAACTGCGATAGACATACTGTGTTGAGACAAATTATGTAACTCTCCCAAGCGAGGTATCGCTAGTAATTCTCCCTGCTGTGTTATATTAACCGCGGATATATTAAAACATTCACAAGTTGATCTTGTGAACAAATGATGGTGAAGTCAAGTAACTTTGAAAGAAGTCGACATGTGTTTGTGTATTGAACAGTCTAAATATGCAACGCAGACATCATCGACGTCTAAGATCTTGTTTGGTGAGGGCAAGTTGTGCCTCATCCCAATTCATCATATGTCCCTTGGTGTCCCCGTGGAGGACACAGGCGTACTTTAGGTCTCTTGCTGGCGTTACGATTTTTGTTCAGACGGACCGAAAAATTTCTGTTTTCTTACATATTTCTTGGGGCAGAATCCACAGGGGATGGTGTAGACGCCCGCTGTGTAAGTTAGAGGTGTGGGGCTACGCTATTTATTTATTTTATTTATTATTAATTTGGACATGATACATAGATGTACAAAGAAATGCAGTGGTTAAGTGTAACATGCCAAAAGCCCTTTGTATGCAGAGCATTATGGGCAGGCTTAAAATTAACTTAAGATTAAATAAGCAATGATATATTCAGCGGTAAAAATTATAGTAAACAAATAACAATTAAGCACAAATGAGTATTACAAAGACAGGTCATATGGTCTTTTACTGAGTTGCTGAGCATTCAGTAGAATGGAGTATTCTGTTAGGTAATGTAATTAAAAAAAAAACAAAGTTTGATAGGGTCACAGGTTAAACATTTATGAGATACAATTATTCAGTATTTATTTAGTAGTGGGTGAGTAAGTGATTTATAAGAAGAGACTTGAATTTATAAAGACAGTGTTTCTTTTATATTCACAGGTTATGAATTCCAGATTTTAGGGCCTTTTATGTGCATTGAGTTTTTGCATAGTGTGAGATGGACACGAGGAACATCAAAGAGTGATCTGTGTCTTGTGTTATGGTCATGTGTTCTGTTGAGGTTGGTAAGGAGACTTTTGAGGGGAGGGTTTATATCAGAGTTAAGTGTTCTATGTATGTAGTAGGTGCAGTAATAAGTATGGATGTTTTGTACGGTGAGTAGGTTTAGAGTTATGAATATTGGTGGAGTGTGCTGCCTGTAGTGGGAATTTGTTATCATTCTAACTGCAACCTTTTGTTGGGTAATTAATGGTCTGAGATGGTTTAGTGTTGTTGAGCCCCATGCACAAATTCCATAGGTGAGATAGGGATAAATAAGTGAGTGATATAGGGCCAGGAGGGCTGACTGTGGAACATAGTACTGTATCTTCGATAGTATGCCTACGGTCTTGGAAATTTTCTTGGAAATTTGTTGTATATGTGTTTGAAATTTGAGTCTATTATCAAGGTGGATTCCTAAGAATTTTCCCTCTGTGAGCTTTGTGATAGGTGATCCGTTTATCATTATGTTAAGAGGGACATCTGTAGCTCTGTTACCAAACTGAATGAAGTAGGTTTTGTCAATGTTGAGAGTAAGTTTGTTAGTCATCATTCAGGTAGATATTTCCTGTAATTCGGTATTCACAATATTGGCTAGCATGACTGGGCTTGAGTGAGAGAAGACGTATGTAGTGTCATCTGCAAAAAGTGTGGGTTTGAGCAGTTGCGATGCATTTGGTAGGTATTTATGTAAACGAGAAAGAGAAGAGGGCCAAGGACACTTTCCTGTGGGACACCAACTGTAATTGGCTGTGCGGAAGAGTTTGCTCCATTTGCGTGCACATATTGGCTTCTGTTGCTGAGGTATGACTTTAGGTAGTTGAGGGAGTGCCCTCTTATACCACAGTGTGACAATTTTATGTGGAGCAAATCATGGTCAACTGTATCAAAAGCTTTACGTAAATCAATGAAGATCCCCAGTGGGACTTCTTTTTTCTCTAGTGCAGTGTATATTTGTTCTAGCATGTGCATAATAGCATCATTCATATTTTTATTAGGCCTGAACCCAAACTGACAGGGGTTGAGTATGTTGTGGGAGATGAGGTAGGAATAGATTCGCTTATGAATTAATTTTTCGAAGATTTTAGAGAGAGGGTGTAAATTGGATATTGGCCTATAGTTATTCAAATCTGTTTGGTCTCCTCCTTTATGGATCGGGGTGACCCTCTCTATTTTGAGAACTGTAGGGAAGGTAGAGGATTTGATGGATTTGTTAAAGAGTGTTGCAATGATTGGTGACAGCACTTGCGACGCTTTTTTGTATATAATGGGTGGTAAGGTATTTAAATCTCCTGTCTTGTTTTTTAGTGTGTTGATAATAAGGGAGACCTCTGTTGGGTTAGTCGGAGCTAGGAACAGTGCGTTTGGGTAGTTGCCAGTGAGGTAGTCATTGGGCGGGGTATTTGAGCTTGGGATTTTATTGGCAAGGTTTTTGCCTATGGTGGAGAAGAAATCATTGAGTCTGTTTGCTGTTTCAGTTGGTGGGAGTTGGGGTTCATCTGGTTTTGTTAGTTCAATTGCGCTATTTCGTGATATCTTTTTTGTTCCTAGAATTTCCGATAGGGTTTTCCAGGTCTTTTTTATATCACCTTTTAAGTTGGATAATCTGTTCTCATAATACAGTTTTTTAGCCCTTCTTATCAGGCTGGTTAGGACTGACGAGTAACGTTTTGTTTGGTCTCTGGTTATATGACCCATTCCGTACTGTTTTTCGTACAGGTGTTTTGTATTTATGGATTTGAGGATACTGGGTGTTAGCCAGGGACTGTTCAGTCTCTTGCTGTCATCTGTTTAGTTTTTTTAGGGCAGTGCTTGTTATAGAGGTATTGGGTCTTTTTTTAGAAAATTATTAATACATTCGTCAATATCTGTATAGATTTCTAGCTCAGTGTGCCTATCAATGTTTGTCATTGCTGCTGTGAAGTTATTAATGGCTGCCTCATTGTGAAGTTTGAAAGTGACTTTAGTAGCGTCTTGGGATAATTTGCCTAGATTAGTTATGAGGAAGATAGGGTAGTGGTCTGTGGTATTATCTGTGATTATGCCTGATTTTAAAGGGGATATGGTGTTGGTCCAGATGTGGTCAAGTAGGGAAACACTAGTCTCTGTAACTCTTGTAGGTTTTGTTACTGTTGGTAGCAACATGCAGTTACTCATTGTGTTTGTGAATTCAGTAACATGTGGGCCCTGGTCTTGCAGGAGATTTATATTGAAGTTACCTGAGAGTAGTAAGTGATCTTTATTCAGGTGTGCATCAGTTATCATGCTTCCTAGGGTTTCACTAAAACGGCTAATGTTTGACTGTAGTACTCTGTAGATGTTTATCACTGTGAGAGGCTTTTGTAGGAATTTGGATTTGAATTTAGCTAGTATATATTCCCCATGTTCATCCCTTGTGCATGTATTATTGATATATTCTAGTTGGTCTGATAAGTATATAGCTATGCCACCCCCTTGTTGATCTGGCCTACAGTTGTGTATGGCTGTGTAACCAGGAATGGCATAGACATCTGTAGTATCAGGCTTTAGGCAGTTTTCGGTGAGAGTAATGATGGACATACTGGCATGCAGGGAATTTAGTAATGCTGTGAGGTCATCGTAATGTTTGCTTAAAGATCTGACATTGTAGTTAAAGACAGTTATGTTGCTGTTGGCTCTGAGACGTGCCTTTGTTTGTTCTGCTGTGTAGTAATTACAGTTGCTGTTTGATTCATTTAAGTCATTCAATAAGAAGTTGGTATCAGAGTCAATGCTTGTAATCATAAGATTTATAGTGAATCTATAATTAGACTTAAGTATAAGACAAAGTAAATATTCTAAAGCTAAAAAATAGCACCTTGATTATTTTAACAATTGTGAATATATGAACTAAGGTGGTTATTTAAAGCTAAAATAAAGGAGACAATATATAAGGGACTAAATTAAGTAATGGTAAACAAAGTTAAATGGACAGATAGTCACTATGATATAATATTGATTTAAGAGTAAGATCTGACTTGTAATATATAATAAGTTGAACAATTAATTGCACTATAAAAAGTAAAAAAAAATGAGGTAGTTGGTACTAGCTAACAAAAGATAGTTTTGGGAATTGCATAATAAGATCTTTAATAGATGATGTGTTTTTGGTGAAAATATATGGTGCTTCGACTATATATACTGTCTTTTTAACTTGTGTATGTTAGAAGTGATCAAGGTCCTAAGACTGAAACGTTTGCTAATAAATATGTCACAGTATTTGCTCACGCATCTTTCTAAAAAAAAATGCGTTGATAAATAAGACACTTATGTAATATTTAGGTAGAACAATGTGACTAGTCCATACCCCCGGCCGGGATTGAACCCGCGGTCATAGAGTCTCAAAACTCCAGCCCGTCGCGTTAGCCACTAGACCAGCTAGCCACAATAAGATTCATCCAACTAGGTATATTTCTACACCATAGGAAGGTTAGCACAGGCACCTCTGTGACCACAAATGCAAGTTTTTACAGACGAATCTCCAGCTAGCGTGGCCGTGACGAACTCTAGCTCAAGTCCCTTCACTGCCGTCAACATGACTTAAGAAATCGTAATGACACGATTGCAAATAAACCATACCCCCGGCCGGGATTGAACCCGCGGTCATAGAGTCTCAAAACTCCAGCCCATCGCGTTCAATCCCGGCCTCCCAGCACACATAAGGGGGATTACCAACAGACCCCTGGCAGTCTTCAAGCTGGCACTGGACAAGCACCTAAAGTCAGTTCCTGATCAGCCGGGCTGTGGCTCGTACGTTGGTTTGCGTGCAGCCAGCAGCAACAGCCTGGTTGATCAGGCTCTGATCCACCAGGAGGCCTGGTCACAGACCGGGCCGCGGGGGCGTTGACCCCCGGAACTCTCTCCAGGTAAGCTCCAGGTATGCTAGTGACTTTCTATTGTGCTCAGCACTGCTGTATTGCATGTAAATTACAGTTTGTATACTACAGAAGAAACATTCTGTTTCTTTGTATTGTGGACCTTTAATCTGGTTCCCCAGGATGCGACCCACACCAGCTGGCTAACACCCAGATACCAACTTACTGCGAGGTGAACAAGAGCAGCAGGTGAAATGGAACATGTCCGACGTTTCACTCGTGCCAGGAAGCGATCCCAGTCCCACAATATACATGGACTGAGGGTGCTACCAACCAAGCACTCACCTTGGTCGAGGGCACTCACACACCACTTGGTCCAAGAATTTGATCCTAGTTACTGTGCCGGGAGGGTTCATGGAGATGTGGGACATCTTCTCAGGGAACTTCCTCAAGGACATGAAGGCAAGAATAATAAAGAGAATGACACAATAAACTTAAATGGGAAGAAAATACTTAACTATTCTGCAAAAGTAAAGGAGAAATAACAGTCACACTGTAGAGCAAGGAAAACTCACATAAAACACTCAAATGAATAAGCAACACTTTGAAAATCAGGAGAAATTTTACTCTACTCAAATCAAATTTACTCAAATTTACTTTAATTTGAATTAATGGAACAGTGAGTTGTCTTTACTTTCAATTCAATGAAGAAATTCAACAATAAATGATAAATCACTCAAAAATGATAAAATAGAATCAATAAATCTTGTGCAAAATTAAAATGGACTGGGAAAGTAATTCTCTAAAAAAAAAATAAAGTGACACACAAAGAATAAAATATTATGCACAGAACACAAGAAATGTAAAACTGAAATCACAGAATATTGCACTGAAATAAACTGTAGCAATATTGCAATGAACTATTACTAATTAAAAAGTACTGCACAACACAACACTACATAAAAAAATTCTGAAAGAAAAAAATAATGGCAGCACAATATTTGCACAAGAGTCATTGCAGAATAAAGCAATACTGCAATAAAAAAAATTGCACACACAAGAAAATGCAGTTTACACAAACAATAACAACTGTATATGAGCATTAAAAATTTGAAGTCACACGAGGCTTTCTTAACTAAAAATTGGAGAAAGGAAAAAATCAGGTTATCTTTTATAGGTCCCACAAAGCTCGGTATTCACCCCCATCCTGTTCCTCTTCCTCATATCAGACACATAAACCAGGTGCCTGAAATGCCTAGTCATGCTAGGCATGATAGTGGCCCTCTCTGTAATTATTATTTTATAATATGTAACGTACACATTGTAACCAATATTTTATAATATGTAAACCCCACATTGTAATTGTGAAAACTTATTCAGTCCTAAAAGATTCCACAGGGTAGATACATCGTAGGAATGGATGGAACGGCTGGGTTGGGTGGCCCTTACACCCACCCAAAACACACACACCTGGGTTGGCAAAGGTAGTTGGAAGGTACATCTTAATTGATAGATTTACCCTTCAAGGAAGAAGTAGGTAGTTTATACTGTTAGTGAACTAATATTAGGACTATTGAGGCAACTGTAGATAATAATAATGTAGACCTAAGACCTTAATGTAGGTAGTAATAGGCCGGTAATGTAGGCAAACACTAGGTTATATTAGCCAGGGAGAACTGGCAGCCCAAGTTTGAATGCTGGGGCATGAGGTTTTGAGACCGCAGTGCCTCCTTCTAAAATCAGACACCATCGGAACAAGTGCCATGAACAGCAGGTGGCGCCCCCACGCGTCTTCACATACTAGACCTGGGGAAATCTGGTGGAGGCACCTCAAAGTACCATAGACGTACCGGCGTCTCCTCATGGTTAAGCCTTAGAAGCTAGTGTCACTCCCTTGGAAACAGGAATTTCTGAGGTGAAGGCAGGTCACTAATACCATCTGAATATTGCAGGAATTAAGGCTCCCGGTCGCACGTGGTTCTGAGGGAAAGTCCAGAGGGGCTAAAGCTTAGGGAAGTTGAAGACTGGGATATATTCTCCAACACCAAGTAAGTTAGTCCTTTATACGTGCATGCAGGCGAGATTTCTTGCAACATCAATCATTTATGGGAATCTGTCCTATAAGCCACTTGTGAAGCTGAGGTACCAGCCTCAGAGCTCGGTGTCAACAGAGCTTGCTAGGGTAGACAACTCACATGGAGGCAGTCCAGACAAATTTTCACAGTAATCTTTATAGAGAATAAACTTTTGATTTGATTTGATTTGATAGCACCATGTCTTCTGCAGACAATACTAGACTCTGCATGCGAGTGTCTTCCACTGAGGACATGGTAAATCTGCAAGTGGATATAGACCAAGTTCTCTAATGGGTCGCGGAAAACAATATGATGTTCAGTGAGAACAAATTTCAGCTACTCCGCTATGGAAAACTTTGGGAAATAATAGCTAGAACAGAGTGTACTACAAACTCTGGTATAAACCTTGGTAATAAATACCGACAAGTTGGTTTAGAAAGACACGTAAGCAAACACTATGACATATTTATTAGAAAACGTTTCGGTCCTGGGACCTTGATCACTTCTAACATACAGAGGTAGAAAGACATTATATATATAGGCGGAGAGTGAGATGTGACGCACGTGACCTGAGGAATGTCATAAGAACATAAGAACATAAGAATGGAGGAACACTGTAGAAGGCCTACTGGCCCATGCGAGGCAGGTCCTTATCAAAACAACCTCTGCCTATGATGAGGACGGGTAGACGATGAAATCATGTGACTCCTGTGTTGTTGGGTTGATGGTGCTTAAGTATCATATATGCCAATGTTTTTGAAATTTTGTAGTTTCCAGTGTTACGTTCTATAGTGTCGGTGACGGCGATTAGTGAGGCTTCCAGGCACCGTCAGCGTCTGAGGTCTGGTTCGGTGAGAACGAGTTGTGCCTCATTCCAGTTCATCAAATGTCCCGTGGACATTTAGAAGTGATCAAGGTCCCAGGACCGAAACGTTTTCTAATAAATATGTCATAGTGTTTGCTTACGTGTCTTTCTAAACCAACTACAAACTCTAACCACACAATAGAGCAAAAAAAAAAAAAAAAGAAATGTGAACGACTTGGGAGTGTTAATGTCAGAGGATCTCACCTTCAAGGATCACAACAGTGTCACTATCACATCTGCGAGGAAAATGATAGGATGGATAATGAGAACTTTAAAAAAAAGGGATGCCATACCAATGATGATCATTTTTTAAATCATTTGCTCTCTCTAGGCTGGAATACTGATGTACACTAACAGATCTATTCAAAACAAGTGAAATCGCAGACCTAGAGAATATACAGAGAACTTTCGTTGTATGTATAAGTTCAGTCAAGCATCTTAATAAGTGGGACCTTTTAGAGTCTCCTGACGTGTAGTCCCTGGAATGCAGGCGAGAGAGATACATCAAAATCCACACCAGAAAAATGTTAGAGGGACTGCTCCAAAATCTGCACACAGAAATCATTCTAGGAAAGCAAAAGATTAGGCAGACGGTGGAGCATTCCCCCAGTGAAAAGCAGGGTCACCATGAGCTCACTAAGAAACAGCACAATAAGTGTCCGGGGTCCAAGACTGTTCAACAGCCTCCCACCATGGATAAGGGAAATTACCAATAGACCCCTGACTGCTTTCAAGAGGGAATTGGAAATTCTTTAAATTGTGCCAGTGAACATCCCTCCAGTGCTTAGAACTAATCTAGCAAAAAAAAAAACAGTACACAATGGGCCAAAAAAGGATAAAAAGTGTGCAATAACATAGCAGACCCGTACCCTCAGAGGGGAACTATAGGCCTAGGGTGCCGTGTGCAAAATAAAAAAAAAAACTTAGAACAAATTTGTGAGAGGAAAGTCTACCTCATACATAGTGGTATAGTATATATCACATTGGTACCCTAGTGTGTAGATAAGATACCATAATAAATGCTATGGTGAAAATTAAGACCGAAGTGATAGGCCTAATAGATAGATAACTGGTGTTGTAAACAGTTGCCATCAGTCGCCAGGATCCTACCACACAGGTCAGCCTGTATTAATAATCTTCCTAAACCTGCTAGTGTACCTGACATATAGTCTAGTGATACTAATGAGTAATAATTCCTATTGAAATACGAAAAGGTGTACAATCTTTAGGTTTTTAGATTTTGCCACCGAAGTGGCTAGTTGATTGTGCACCCCATATCCATCCTGTGGACGGTAGCGCGAGAGCATGTGGATACACAAAAGGCCTAGGAACTAGGCCCCAAAGGGTTAACAAGAATACATATGGATTTATATCTACATATCTATAGTTCACTTATTGTTACAGAAAATTTTAGGAAATTTGTTAGTATATCTGGTATCTTTTTTCATTAATAAGAATTTGACTGTCACATAGGTTATTTACTGTTGCTCTGTTTTCCCTCTTTAAGTGGAAAATTTAAGCAATAGTTGTTAAGGGGGTTTGACCATATCCCTGTACAAAAATTTCATTTAGTTTGGGTCATATCTGTGTTTTCCCCCAAATCCCAAAAAGTTACTTGTAACCAAAGCCTAACCCTGGCCACACAAATCAGTCAGTCTGTCCACTGCAAGTTGCTCAAACATACTTTTCTTCTTTCATGTTATCATAGTGGGTTATAGATCACTCAGGCTTCTAACTGCATTCTTAACAATTCTTCTTATTTACTTTCTCCTAATATTTTCCCTAATGTGACCCAGTTATCCAAAAGTTATTTCTACTTCCCCTTTTGGATACTCTTTTGGCCATATCAACTTTATCTGAAGGAGTAACCCAATGTGTGATGGGACCCAGAAAATTGTCTTTAAATTTCCCCTTTGTCCCAAATTTTTTGAGTATTTCCCTGGCTTCCCCCAATTTGGCTGTTGTTGGATCATTATAGGAGCCAAGAGCCTTCATGAGAATAAAATCGTAATGATGATAGGTAAGTCAGTGTATAGGTTGCTTTGCCCCATTAGGATTGCAAAAATTTCGTTTGCAGTGTGACGCCAGTTTAATTTTTATGCCTAACTAACAAATTTTTTTCGTTCTTAAATAGGGAGGTGGCAAAGAGCAGATGCAGCCTGCCGAAGACTCCTGTTTAAATCCATCAGTGTATATAATTGTGATAACTTATTTTACCGTAGGGGAAAAATTTTTCTTGGCGTTGCTCTAAAAAAGAGATTTAAGGAAGGATTACTGCAATGGCTTCTTGGGGGGGACTTGTAGGTATGTGATATTAAATGAACACATCTTCCATGGAGGGGTGAAATGCTCTTGTTGCCTACAGTGATACAGTTCATGCAGGTTATAAAACTTAATGCAATTGCACGTTTTCACAATCCAATCTTTAGGGAATATGAAAAGTGTACAGTTCTGTAGAAATATGATAGTGTAGAGTTGTCAGTGAATGTAACAACACAACAGAAGACCATTTATCATCCAGAAACCATTTCACCAGTGTTGTCATAGCTAATAACAGTAACAAAATGGTACTTAGTGTGGTGGAGTGACGATAATTAGAAAATTCTTCTTTTATTGAAATATGAGAAGTATAGTTACTTGTGGAAATACATAAAACCTGTAGTTGGCAGCAGTCGCAATATACACAATGGTAAGTAAATATTTATTCAGTAATGTTTCTTCACCAGTCACCCTACCATAAACAACAATAGTAATAAAATAGCATTTGATGTGGTGGAGGTGGAGAAAAATCTAGAAAAGTTAAATACAGTTATCTATAAGCGCCCAAAACCTCAGACTGTAAAAAAGGGTGCTAGAAGTTACCGGCCGTTCGTCATAGTAGGAGCTGCCAGAAGTCACCGGTATCTCCAACATGCAAGTTATACTTTTTGTATCAAACTGAACACATGTTACTATGTTAAAAATATTCCAGTACTCCTTTCACGAGCTAGTCCAAAATCACTGACCAGATTCGTTCAAAAATAAGTGATCCACTAACTGAATTCGTCAAAGAAATAAGTTAAGCAATGACCAGATTCAAAAGCTGACAGAGTTTCTAGGTGCCCTTAACACCCAGCCAGATTCATTGAAAAATAAGGTATCCTCTGACTGGATTCATAAGCTGACAGGGTTTTTAGGCTCCCTTATCAAACATCGAAACAGTTACTGCTAGCAGCGGTAAGATTGTTTCATACACATACAAATACAAATGGATACGCATACAAATAGACAGATTTACAATTTAAGGAGGTTATTAGTGGAACATACAGTATAACAACCAAAAAATCACATCATGAAACTCTGTGTAGCTAGCAACTGCAGAAGCAAACGGGCTTCTGCATAGATTATGTGCAACTTCTGTGGGAAATGGGCCCACACATCTTGTGCAGATATTCAGGAATCATCTACAAGAGATATTAAATCAAATGAGAACCAACAGTGGAAGAAAAATCACATTGGTATTAAAGACAGAAACATCAAAACAGCCTTCATAGAAAACCTGACAGCATTCTATAACAGATGGGAAAATGAAAGGACTGGGCCAGATGGTGCTATTGCTTCTGGTGCAGATGCTGTGCTAGTAGACAGTAACTGTAAGAGTAAAGAAATGAAAGTTGGTGACCCAGAGGAAGACAGGAGCTCTAGTGGGGAAACAGGTGTAGACAAGAACATGCTAAACCCAATGTTACAAACTAGCAAAAACCACTGGAGATAGTAAACAAGGGTATGCCCCAAGGAACACTGAAGATAAAATACTAGAAAACACTGGTGAAGGCATGCACCAGTAGGGAATGCAGTCACGAAAAACCAAGGCAAACAGAAGTCAGACCTATGCAAATTCTATGCATTAGATATCTGCAGGCATGGAATATCTGGAAAAACGGATGGAATGTACAACTTTGACCACTCCAGAAAATGCCGTGCCCATATGACAACATGAAAATGCAACCTTCCCTCCTGTAAGCTTTGTCACCCTGAAATGTGTCACTCTTCAGTTCAGGAAAGAGAATGCTATATCTTATACTGTCAGGCACACCACCTAAAATGCCAGATATCGTACACCAACTCCGATTATTTCTGGAGCCGAATCACGGTCAATGGCCTCTGCTCCAAAACAACAGATATTAGTGCCAGGAAAAAAAAGACCCTCCTCCCCATACCACCAGTACGACGACATTCATCTCTCCAAATATACAGGGTCTAAATCCCGCAATGAGCAATAAAATACCTTTCATCAGTGGACTGCTTACAGAGTCAAACGCAATGCTTGCAGTTTTCAGAGATTCACATAAAGGATCACCTTGACAATGAAATATGGATCCCGGGTTATTACCTGTACAGATGTGACAGAGTGAACAGGCAAAAGGGAAGGGGGAAGGGGGTGGCCTGTACGTCACAAAGTTGCTGATATGCTCGGAACTACCAAACACCTCAAATGATGTAGTTGAAGTTTTGGCAGTAAAGATCGAGAACCAAAAACTGGTCATTGTGGTTGTATACAAGCCATCTCCGGATGCAACTTCCCAACAATTCCAGGAACAGCTTTTGAAAATAGACCACTGTCTGTAAAATCTTTCAGCTCCTGCCTCAAATATCTTGCTCCTGAGGGATTTCAACCTAAGGCATCTAAAATGGAGGAATGTAGCAAATAATGCTCTAGCCGAGATAACCCCAAGAGGCAGCTTGGATGAAAGCTCGCATATACACGAGCTTTTAAATTTCTACATTAAATTCACCTTAAACCAGCAAATAATAGAACCAATAAGATTGGAGAATACAGTGGACAATGATGGTCTGATACAAAATATTACCATATTAAAAACATAATAGAGGTTCAGACATGTATGCACAGGGCCCCAGACCAACAAAATGTGATCAGTCACAAGGGAGCCTCCACCAAATTCAACTTCAGTGACAAACAGATAAGGTGGGACAAAGTCAACCAGGTCCTAAATGATATAAACTAGGAAGATAGCCTAAGCAACACGGATCCAAACCTATGTCTAGAACAAATTAACTCTGTGGCACTCGAGGTATGCTCAAAGGAAAAGGAGGAGAAGATGTAAACTAGAAAGAGAACGGCGCTCCCTATACAGGCAAAGGCAAAGAATAACAGAGCGGCTAAAAGAGGCCAACATATCTGTAATATGAAAGGAGGCATTGAACTAAAGTTAAATGAATCTTACAGGAGCCAAGAAACGCGGGAAGAACTGAAAGCCATAAAGGAAATTGAAAGAAACCTAAAATATTTCTTATCTTATGTCAAATCAAAGTCGAGAACAACATCCAGTATTGGGTCCCAACTTTGACGAGATGAGTTCTACACAGATGAAAGAAAGGAAATGAGTGAGCTACTCAAGTCCCAGTATGACTGTTTTTAGTGAGCCGCTAACCAGACTGAGAGTTGAAGACCTAAATGATTTTTTTATGAGCGAGACATAGAATTTGGTATACTCAAACCTATCTGATATTATATTGACGCCAAATGACTTTGAAAAGGCGTTAAACGACATGCTCATGCACTCTCTCCCAGGCCCAGACTCATGGAACTCCATGTTCATCAAGAACTGCAAGAAGCCCCTATCATGTGTTTTAAACATCCTATGGAGAAGAAGCATGGACACAGGGGTCGTCCCACAGCTGCTAAAAAACAACAGACATAGCCCCAGTCCACCAAGGGGGGCAGCAAAGCAATAGCAAAGAATTACACACCGATAGCGCTAACATCCCATATCATAAAAGAAATCTTTGAAAGGATTCTTAGAAACAAGATCGCCACCCATCTAGATATCCATCAGTTATATAACCCAGGGGAACATGGGTCTAGAGCAGGTCGCTCCTGCCTGTCCCAACTACTGGACCACTGTGACAAGGTCCTGGATGTTCTAGAAGACAAACAAAATGAAGATGTAGTATACACAGACTTTAAAAAAGCCTTTGACAAGTGTGACCATGGTGTAATAGCACACACAATGCGTGATAAAGGAATAACAGGAAAAGTTGGTAGCTGGATCTATAATTTCCTAACAAACAGAATACCAAGAGTAGTAATAAACAGAGAAAAGTCTGAGGCGGTTATGGCAAAAAGCTCTGTTCCACAAGTCACAGTACTCACTCCAATCCTGTTCCTCATCCTTATATCTGTGCAAGAATGGTATATAATACCGACAAGATGAAATTAAGACACATGTGCAACATCTGGGTATCTTTATTTTAAAAGTTTCGCCATCCAGTGGCTTTATCGATACAAATTCCAGGACATAACTTGAAGACAGTAGGACTATATACAGAAGATGAGGTAATCAGTCCCTCAGCCTTGGAGTAGGTGCGAAGACCACCGTAGTCGTGGAGATTCTGAAGCAGAAGCAAGGCGCCTGACGCTTATATTCTAACGTCAGGTGTAGCAGACGAGAGCATAGTCACTGGTAGGCAGGATTTCCCAGTGGAAGTAGGTCCTTCCCAAAGAGATGTACATAACCTTCACGACTACGACAACTACTACTACAACTAACCCATCTCTTTGGGAAGGACCTATTTCCACTGGGGAATCCCGCCTACCAGTGACTATCTCCTCGTCTGCTACACCTGACGTTAGTATATAAGCGTCAGGCGCCTTGCTTCTGCTTCAGAATCTCCACGACTACGGTGCTCTTCGCACCTACTCCAAGGTTGAGGGACTGATTACCTCATCTTCTGTATATAGTCCTACTGTCTTCAAGTTATGTCCTGGAATATGTATTGATAAAGCCACTGGATGGCAAAACATCTAAAATAAAGATACCCAGATGTTGCACATGTGTCTTAATTTCATCCTCATATCTGACATAGACAGGGACGTAAGCCACAGCACCGTATTTTCCTTTGCAGGTGACAAACTTTGGAGTCCAGTCCCTGGACCAATTATGTACCTCTGTAATCTTTTGACTACCACCCACAGGATGGGTATGGGGTGCATAATAAACATATTAAACTAACTAAGATGACACCCTCCATTGAAGACACTGCAAGACTCCAGGCGGATATTAACCAAATCTTTAAATGGGCCGCAGAAAACAATATGAAGTTCAATGATGAGAAATTTCAATTACTCCAATATGGAAAACGTGAGGAAATAAAAACTGTATCGGAGTATAAAACACATTCCAGCTACACAATAGAGCGAAAAACTAATGTAAAAGACCTGGGAGTGATAATGTTAGAGGATCTCACCTTCAAAGACCACAACATTGTATCAATCGCATCTGCTAGAAAAATGACAGGATGGATAATGAGAACCTTCAAAACAAGGAATGCCAAGCCCATGATGACACTTTTCAGGTCACTTGTTCTATCTAGGCTGGAATATTGCTGCACATTAACAGCACCTTTCAAGGCAGGTGAAATTCACGTCACACATAACTGCAATAAAACACTTCAGTTACTCAAGCCTAAAGTTCCTCAACCTGTACTCCCTAGAATGCAGACGGGAGAGATACATGATTATATAGACTTGGAAAATCTTAGAGGGATTAGTACCAAACTTGTACACGAAAATCACTTTTTATGAAAGCAAAAGACTGGCAGACGATGCAGCATCCCCCCACTGAAAAGCAGGGGCGCCACTAGCACGGTAAGAGATCACACAATAAGTGTCAGGGGCCCAAGACTGTTCAACTGCCTCTCAGCATAAATAAGGGGGATTAAATAAGAAAAAAGGCACAATACCGTGACTGGAACGATACACAAATAACCCGCACATAGAAGAGAGGAGCTTACGACGATGTTTCTGTCCGGTGTGACTTTGTAAATGGTCCAAATCGGACCGAAACGTCGTCGTAAGCTCCTCTCTTTTCTGTTCGGGTTATTTGCGTAAGGGAGATTACCAATAGACCCCTCGCTCTCTTCAAGAAGGCGCTGGACAGCCACCTACAGTCAGTACCTGACTAGCCGGGCTGTGGTTCGTACGTAGGGTTGCGTGCGGCCAACAGTAACAGCCTGGTTGATCAGGCCCTGATCCACCATGAGGCCTGGTCACAGACCGGGCCACGGGGGCGTTGACCCCCGAAACCCTCACCAGGTATACTCCAAGTATACCTAAAGTCAGTACCCGATCAGCTGGTCTGTGGTTCATACGTTGGACTACGTACGGCCAGCAGCAACAGCCTGGTTGATCAGGCCCTGATCCACCGAGAGGCCTAGTCAAGGACTGTACCGTGGGAGCGTTGACCCTCGGAAGTCTACCTGCCTGGAATCTACCTGGAGGTAGATTCCAGGCAGGTACCTAAAGTCGGTACCTCACCAGCCGGGCTGTGGCTCGTACGTTGGATTGCGTGCAGCCAGCAGTAACAGCCTGGTTGATCAGGCTCTGATCCACCAGGAGGCCTGGTCACAGACCGGGCCGCGGGGGCGTTGACCCCCGGAACTCTCTCCAGGTAAACTCCAGGTAATACTTAATAAGATATAAAATCCCCCATGACAACCTGACTATGGATTATCCTGGGTTAGTAATCCTTAGGGTTAAAAATCTGTAATTCCCTATAGGTCTTATTAGCCGTGAAATTCGGTTGTACTAATTTTGTCAGTAATAAAAAGCTTCATAAATTTTGTATATCTATATCTTAAAAGATGACAACTAGAGGTTTTTTTTTTTTTTTTTTTTTCGCCGGTATTCTCCCGGCCCGGGTCTTGAGGTTTAGGAGGAAAAGTTGTGTCATGGATGGAGGGTTGGAAGCATAACTTACCATATCTGACACTACGGTACTGAACACCTGCTGCTGGGGGACTGCTTACTTCATCTACTTCAGTTTTCTGTTTTCGTCCCCTCAGGGAAGGTTCCTTGATGTTGGTGAGGGGCTCTTGATTTAGGGAATTGGATCTGTGCTCCAGTTCCCGAATTAAGCCTGAATGCCTTCCACATCCCCCCCCTCCAGGCGCTGTATAATCCTACGGGTTTAGCGCTTCCCCTTGATTATAATAACAATAATAATAATAATCTGTTTTCGTCCCTGAATTGTATTGATAAAGTCACTGGTTAGTGATACGTCTAAATAATAAAGCTACCCTGATGTTGTACACGTGTCTAATTATTCAATTTATCGGTATTATATATTATTGATGTTATGGTTTAATATGTTTATTATGCACCACATACCCATCCTGTGGCGGTAGTCAAAAGATTACAGAGGTACATAATTGGTCCAGGGACTGGACTCCAAAGTTTTGATAGCTGAGCAAGTTACAGAGGTAATGAACTCACAATTTACAAAGGTAATGAACTCACAATTTACAAAGGTAATGAACTCCAGGTAGGTCTGGTCACAATCATGACAAGTTACAAAGGTATTTAGAGATTACAGAAGTACGTAATGGGTCCAGGGACTGGGCCCCCAAAGTTTTGATAGCTGAACTAGGTACAAAGGTAATGAGCTCACAAGTTACAAAGGTAATGAATTCTGTAAGAATGGTTACTTACGTTTATACATGGCTACAATCATGAACAAATTATAGTGTAATGAGCAATTCACACTTCCACACCCGGTCACAACTGTAATGAGTTATTGGTGCAAATATTGATTGTTGAGTCACACATACACAACACACACACACACCACACACACACACACACACACACACACACACACACCACACACACACACACACACACAACACACACACACACACACACACACACACACACACACACACACACACACACACACACACACCACACAACACACACCACACACACACACACACACACACACACACACACACACACACACACACCACACACACACACACACACACACACACACCACACACACACACACACACACACACACACACACACACACACACACACACACACACACACACACACACACACCACACACACACACACACACACACACACTTCTTGGACATGCAAGAAGGCCTTTGACACAGTTCCTCACAAAATTAGTGCACGACTAGAGCACAGCCGCAATAACAGGAAGGGCACTGCAATGATCAGAGATACCTGACAGGAGGCCAACAACATCATGGTTCGTAATGATGTATCACATGTGGGACCTTTGACAGCGGGGTCCCACAGGGTCGGTCCTAGACCAGTGCTATTTGGTATATTGTGAACGACATGGGAGGGTTAATCAGAAGTGTCTGTTTGCAGATGAGTAAGTTAATGAGGAGAAATTAAATCTGATGAGGACCAGGCGACTCAAAGAGACCTGGACAGACTGGACACCTGTCACAATGGTTCTCGATTTAATCCTGCCAAATGCAAATGGATGAAGAATGAGGGAAGGGACAGAAGACACAGACAGAGTATAGGCTAGTGGCCAAGACTGCAAACTCACTCAGGGAGAAAGATCTTGGGGTGAGTACACCGGCATGTCTCCGGAAGCACACATCAATCAATTAACTGCTGCAGCATATGGGCCCTGGCAAACCTGAGACAGCTTTCGACACTTGGGTAAGGAATCATTCAGACACTGTACACCGTGTATGTCAGGCCAGACTGGAGTATGCAGACTGTGGAACCGCTCTGATAAAGCACGGTCAAGAAACTAGAGAAAGTACAAGGTTGCAACAGGAGTTCCAAAGCTAGGGGAATGTCCATAAGAAAGAAATGGCCTGCGAACTTGAGGACAGGAGCTCGAGACATATAAGTATAAATTAGCGGGAGGTGAACAGGACAGGATGTCCCAGACAGAGTATAGCAGAGGGCCCTTTGGAAGACTTGAAGACACTCAAGCAGAGAAAGTACAAGGTTTCAACAGGGGCCAAAGCTAAGGAACCATGAAGAAAATGAGGGAAAAGGGGCCCGCAACTGAGGACAGGGGTCGGGGGAAAATATAAGACATTAAAAAAACCCGGGGGATGACAATGGGAAAAACTGTTAGGGGGGGGGCCGAAAAAAAGGGCAAAAATTAAGGAAGAACAAAGGTCAAAGGGTTTGTAAAATAAGTCTAGGGAAAAGGGAATGCCTAGAAAATGAGGAGGAGGGAGGAACCATAAAC
>NC_069450.1:9692764-9757788 GCF_026875155.1 Cherax quadricarinatus | reverse complement strand
TACGTCTGGATTAGTTTTTCTTTGTTTCTGAATATCAAATCCAGGATATTTTCATTTCAGGTGAGATCAGTTATCTGTTGGTTCAATGAGTACTCTTCACAAAGCCTCATTAGTTCCATGGTAAGTGCCTGTTGAAGCAGGGTGCTTCCTGGAGATATTTCTAGTATAACATTACATTGCGCCATCTTCCATTCTACATGAAGGAGATTAAAATCTCCAAGGAGTATATTTGATGTGGGATTTTCTAGCCTAACCAGATAGCTATCTATCTTCCTTAACTGATCTGTGAATTCCTCAGCAGTTGCTGGTGGTGGTTTATATACTAGGATAATTACCAAATTCCTATTTTCAACTTTAATGCCTAGAATTTTTACTGTATCATTCATAGAATTCAGCAATTCTGTGCAAGAGAAAGCATCTTTTACATAGAGTCCTATTCCTCCCTGTGACCTATTAATTCTATCACATCTGTACATGTTATAGTTTTGTATCTATCTCTCCATCCAAAACATCCCTTGTGTGTTTCTGTAAATGCTTCAAATATAGTATTTGCTTCTGAGAGGAGCCCACTAACATAACTTTGTCACTTTTATTTTATTTTAAACCCTGAATATTTGCAAAGAGGAAGCAGGATTTACCATTTACCATTTGGTGCCAGGGGTAAATGTAAATGGGGAGCCTTTAATTGAGCTATGTGTAGAAAGAAATTTGGTAATAAGTAATACATATTTTATGAAAAAGGATAAATAAATATACAAGGTATGATGTAGCACATAATGAAAGTAGTTTGTTAGATTATGTATTGGTGGATAAAAGGTTGATGGGTAGGCTCCAGGATGTACATGTTTATAGAGGGGCAACTGATATATCGGATCATTATTTAGTTTTAGCTACAGTTAGAGTAAGAGGTAGATGGGAAAAGAGGAAGGTGGCAACAACAAGTAAGAGGGAGGTGAAAGTGTATAAACTAAGGGAGGAGGAAGTTCGGGCGAGATATAAGTGACTATTGGCAGAAAGGTGGGCTAGTGAAAAGATGAGTAGTGAGGGGAAGTTGAAGAGGGTTGGAATAGTTTTAAAAATGCAGTATTAGAATGTGGGGCAGAAAGTTTGTGGTTATAGGAGGGTGCGGGCAGGAGGAAAGAGGAGTGATTGGTGGAATGATGAAGTAAAGGGTGTGATAAAAGAGAAAAAGGGTAGCTTACGAGAGGTTTTTACAAAGAAGTGTTATAAGAAGAGCAGAGTATATGGAGAGTAAAAGAAAGGTGAAGAGAGTGGTGAGAGAGTGCAAAAGGAGAGCAGATGAAAGAGTGGGAGAGGCACTGTCAAAAAATTTTAATGAAAATAAGAAAAAATTTTGGAGTGAGTTAAACAAGTTAAGAAAGCCTAGGGAAAGTATGGATTTGTCAGTTAAAAAAAAGAGTAGGGGAGTTAGTAGATGGGGAGAGGGAGGTATTAGTAGATGGCGAGAATATTTTGAGGAACTTCTAAATGTTGAGGAAGAAAGGGAGGCGGTAATTTCATGCACTGGCCAGGGAGGTATACCATCTTTTAGGAGTGAAGAGGAGCAGAATGTAAGTGTGGAGGTACGTGAGGCATTACGTAGAATGAAAGGGGGTAAAGCAGCTGGAACTGATGGGATCATGACAGAAATGTTAAAAGCAGGGGGAAGATATAGTGTTGGAGTGGTTGGTACTTTTGTTTAATAAATTTATGAAAGAGGGGAAGGTACCTAGGGATTGGCAGAGAGCATGTATAGTCCCTTTATATAAAGGGAAAGGGGACAAAAGAGACTGTAAAAATTATAGAGGAATAAGTTTACTGAGTATACCAGGAAAAGTACACGGTAGGGTTATAATTGAAAGAATTAGAGGCAAGACAGAATGTAGGATTGCGGATGAGCAGGGAGGCTTCAGAGTGGGTAGGGGATGTGTAGATCAAGTGTTTACATTGAAGCATATATGTGAACAGTATTTAGATAAAGGTAGGGAAGTTTTTATTGCATTTATGGATTCAGAAAAGGCATATGATAGAGTGGATAGAGGAGCAATGTGGCAGATGTTGCAAGTATATGGAATAGGTGGTAAGTTACTAAATGCTGTAAGAGCTTTTATGAGGATAGTGAGGCTCAGGTTAGGGTATGTAGAAGAGGGAGAATACTTCCCGGTAAAAGTAGGTCTTAGACAGGGATGTGTAATGTCACCATGGTTGTTTAATATATTTATAGATGGGGTTGTAAAAGAAGTAAATGCTAGGGTGTTCGGGAGAGGGGTGGGATTAAATATGGGGAATCAAATTCAAAATGGGAACTGACACAGTTACTTTTTGCTGATGATACTGTGCTTATGGGGAGATTCTAAAGAAAAATTGCAAAGGTTAGCGGATGAGTTTGAGAATGTGTGTTAAAGGTAGAAAGTTGAAAGTGAACATAGAAAAGAGTAAGGTGATGAGGGTATCAAATGATTTAGATAAAGAAAAATTGGATATCAAATTGGGGAGGAGGAGTATGGAAGAAGTGAATGTTTTCAGATACTTGGGAGTTGACGTGTCGGTGGATGGTTTATGAAGGATGAGGTTAATCATAGAATTGATGAGGGAAAAAAGGTGAGTGGTGCGTTGAGGTATATGTGGAGTCAAAAAACGTTATCTATGGAGGCAAGAAGGGAATGTATGAAAGTATAGTAGTACCAACACTCTTATATGGATGTGAAGCTTGGGTGGTAAATGCAGCAGCGAGGAGACGGTTGGAGGCAGTGGAGATGTCCTGTCGAAGGGCAATGTGTGGTGTAAATATTATGCAGAAAATTCGGAGTGTGGAAATTAGGAGAAGGTGTGGAGTTAATAAAAGCATTAGTCAGAGGGCAGAAGAGAGGTTGTTGAGGTGGTTTGGTCATTTAGAGAGAATGGATCAAAGTAGAATGACATGGAAAGCATATAAATCTATAGGGAAAGGAAGGAGGGGTAGGGGTCGTCCTCGAAAGGGTTGGAAAGAGGGGGTAAAGGAGGTTTGTGGGGCAAGGGGCTTGGACTTCCAGCAAGCGTGCATGAGCGTGTTAGATAGGAGTGAATGGAGACGAATGATACTTGGGACCTGACGATCTGTTGGAGTGTGAGCAGGGTAATATTTAGTGAAGGGATTCAGGGAAACCGGTTATTTTCATATAGTCGGACTTGAGTCCTGGAAATGGGAAGTACAATGCCTGCACTTTAAAGGAGGGGTTTGGGATATTGGCAGTTTGGAGGGATATGTTGTGTATCTTTATACGTATATGCTTCTAAACTGTTGTATTCTGAGCACCTCTGCAAAAGCAGTGATAATGTGAGAGTGTGGTGAAAGTGTTGAATGATGATGAAAGTATTTTCTTTTTGGGGATTTTCTTTCTTTTTTGGGTCACCCTGCCTCGGTGGGAGATGGCCGACTTGTTAAAAAAAAAAAAAATGTTTTGTTTTGCTGCGTCTTGTTAGTACCACTAATGTACTACCCAGTATGACCCCTGGTGTACATACCCCTGGTTTCTCCAGTACTGATTTTGAATTTGATTGTCTATTTGGCCCTGATGAGCTGATGCCTGGCTTGGTATGTCCCAGTGTTGTGCTCATTTGTCTCATTTTCCCTTTTGCCTTTCTTTGGTCTGATCGTTTCTCTTTATGTCTAAAAAAGATTGCTGTTTATTTTCCAATTCTCTGTAGTACCTCATCCCTTTTACATGATCGTCTGGGCAGCTCAGGTCATAACATTCTCTGAACTGTGTTGAAGCTTTTGCACGTCACTAGGTGGAAGTACCTACACTATGTTAAAGTGACACTTTCCCTTTCTCAACATGTTCACACATTTTCTGTTGTGTTTATTCCAGCATGTTCTACCATATAGGCACATACCTTTTGCATAATATCTGCAAGTGTTCTGACTGCCTATATTTACTGAGCGAGTCTTTTCCAAGTTCTGCCACCTGATCTGTATTCTCCTTTCTTTCATCTAAGCATATTTCTTTCCCTTTTTCCTTTTCATTTGTTCCTGCTAGATTTCTCTTCTTCCCTTCCCTTTTTTTTCTGTCATGTACCCATTTTTTTTCTTTTCTGACATGCTCTGTATGACATTCTCCACTCTTATTTTGACTCCTTGGTCTCTACCAAATTTTTGGTTATATTTTAGTTACATTTTATATCAAAGAGGCTCATGGAACAAGGTTTAGGCCTAATTAAAGAAGCTTGGTATAATATATTTTATGTACAAGTGAACAATAATCAAAATATGCAAGAGGTTAAAATAACATGTCTGGGTATAGGCTTCATAGAGTCAAGAATGTCTTTTTCTTTTCTCATAAAAGGAATGCATCCATAAAAGATGCTGAGGATTACAGTAATTACATGCAG
The DNA here is from genome assembly GCF_026875155.1 of Cherax quadricarinatus. Lineage (NCBI taxonomy): Eukaryota > Metazoa > Arthropoda > Malacostraca > Decapoda > Parastacidae > Cherax > Cherax quadricarinatus. Next base: position 9,753,417 of record NC_069450.1, on the reverse strand, counting down.
CTGCATGAATTCATATATAATGCAATACTCACCATCATCATCTAGGGCGGCCAGATAGTTCAAAAGTTCCAGTGCCCTCATTAGTGTCTCAGGGGCTGGTGGGTCCATGAAATCAAAGTGAACTAAATCATCAATGCCTAACTTCTTCAACTGCAAGACCACTGACCCAAGGTTGGACCTCAAAATCTCAGGATACGTGTTGTCCTGGAAAATATATTAGCCAATTACCAAAAATTATAATGTACCCCATTTCCTTGCTAGTTTTGTCTAGCCAACTTTACTGCTTAGCAGCAGGTGTGTTTATGGTTTTATTCTCAGTTCCTTGGTAACAACCGATAGAATGAAAGACATATTACCAAAATAGAGATTGTTTTGACTGGACTAAAGTCTGGAAGTAGCTTGAAATTGAGCTCAAAGTAGCAGAAATATTTGATTTTTGATATTCCAGAGGATGGGTAAAGCCCCCTACAACCCCTAGTTTGCTTTATTGGATTTTATTAGGGCTGATTCAATTATTGGCATGTTGTACACCACGAACAATCTTTCCTGGCTATATAGTATTATAAGCCAAGAAATAGAATAAATCAACATTTTTTTTTTTTTGTAAGAGAAATCAAAATATGGGAAATTCCTGGAGATGTGACTAACAAATATAGGAAATGTTTTAGTGCCAGGATTGTCTACATTATTTATTATGGACTATTTCTAAATTGGTATTTTTTTAAATTTGGTGTGAAACTGGCCAAATTACCAAATTCTTATTGCTTTACTGGATAGCTGAAATATTTGAATAGGTGTTTTCTTGTGCTCAATCCACAGAATGGAAGGCATACTAGCGAAACTGCTAAGAATTTGGTTGACTGGAGCAACGGATTTAACTCAAAGTCGGCAAAATCTATGATGTGTAAATTTTACCAAGACAGCTAACTTTGCACCAGCATAATTCCCTAAGTTTTGTATCACATTTTGCACCTTTGGTGTCATTACTTTTGGAAAAAGGTTTCTAACCCTGAAAGGGTTAAACATGTGTATACTAGTATTTCTATTAAACCTTCGGTACTTACTTGCATTTCACTTTTAAAGGCTTTCTCAGTATACAAGCGGAAACATTTGCCTGGCCTGGTTCTGCCAGCACGTCCTGCACGCTGCTGTGCCGAGGCTTTACTAATAGGAGACACTAACAATGACTCTACACGGATGCGAGGATTATACACCTGCAATAAAATCACACATTAAGTTTTAGGTAATGTTGCTAATGTGATACTGTATAAAAATTTGCAAATGCTATGAAATAAAAAATAAAATATGCAAGTTACCTTCTGTTTTGCAAATCCTGGATCAATTACAAACACAACTCCATCAATAGTTAATGAAGTCTCTGCAATGTTTGTTGAAACCACCACCTTACGACCAATTGCCCCATTTTGTTTATTCGGAGGTGGTGGTTCAAATATACGCTGCTGGAGATTTGGGGGAAGTGTTGAGTATAGAGGAATACACTTAAGATCACCAACATCAGGACCAAGTGCATCCACTTCTCGTTTGATGCGTTTGCAAGCCTCTTCTATCTCCTCTTGACCAGTGAGGAACAGTAAAACATCACCTGGTATTTCTTCACAAATGTGGATCTGTGCAAGAAAAAAAAAAGGATAAATAAATTAATATTGCAAACTACACAGGAAAAAAAAATAAAAGGCCAGAAAAGCCTTTTTGTAATTAGTACAATGAAATAGACATGTTCACTGTACTTCACTATGCAATCTTTGAAAAAAAATATAGTATCTGTACCATGCATACAGTCTGTCCAGGAAGTTATGACGCTAGCGAGCTGACACGACTTCACATAACTCGTATACCTATGTGGGTCTAGTGGGATGCGAAATATATTAACAACATTCATCTGGCCACACTTCATAAACAATTGGCAATACAGCTTACAACATTAGATTCACCCAGTAACCTTCTGGTTATTGTGAAGGCAAGACTTTTTTCCAGTGTATGCATCAGAGGTCATATTTTCATCTGTGTGCAGTCACTAATCCTTCATGACCAACAATAGTGTCCAGAAATGCAAATAAGGAGGATATAATGGCTGTTATTACCTTGCATAAGAGCAACCATATCACACATTTTATTCCTGCTCAAACAGGACCAAAGCTGCATTCAGTGCAGTGTTTCATCAAACTTTGTGACAAGGGAGAGACCCATGTTCCAGTCCCTCTTCCCAAAACTGGTAGGTCTAAATTAATCTCCAAGACTCAGAAAGCATTTGCTCATTTAGTAAAGGGAAATCCTTCCATCACAACATGGGAAGTGAAGGAGAAAAATTCTTGGTTACTGGATCATGCGTTCTTCAAATGTTTCCAGCAGTCACTCCATGATGACTTCGGATTTAGATTTTGTGCAAACAGTAAACTTCTCACAGTCTGGCAAAAGGAGAAGAATTAAGTTTCACAAGAAATGCCATGAGGGAAGTTTTGAATAGTGGTTTTGTGATTAGATGAATCAATATTTCCAGGGACTGGTAGTGGAGGAAGGAGAGTGTACCATGCATCTCATCCTGACCCATACTTCCCACAATACACTGCCAAGACTGTGAAACATTGTATCCCTCATGGTGTTGGAGAATTAGTAATACTTCTCAAAAATGTCATGATGAATCAAAACAAAAATCTGAAGCTTCTAATGGATTATTTACGTAATTCCTTTAACCTCTTGGGGTCGGTCCCCATAATATTACAGCTCTGAAGCCAGGGTCAGTCCTTTAATACTACACCAAAATTCTAGTGGCTTCCAATCTTGTAGGAGAAAGCTGGTAGGCCTACATATGACAGAATGGGTCTGCGTGGTCAGTGTGCATAGTATAAAAAAAAATCCTGCAGCATGCAGTACACGAGAAAAAACTGCGACCATGTTTTTGGTGTAAAACAGTGAATTTGCGATGTATTTTCACCGTTTTTATGGTTGTATTCTCGGTTTTTTGGTCTCGTTTGACAGAATGGATGATATATTACAGAAATAGAGATGATTTTGAATGGTTTACAGACTTTACAGACTAAAAGTAGCTCAAAATTGAACTCAAAGTAGCGGAAATATTATACATTTTCCGATGTTCAAGAGTAAACAAAACATGTCACATGTCCAATACATGTTAACTGGCTGGTCTAATATGCACTCAAGCATGCACTGACATTATTTATACAATTACCATTATGCAGTAGTCTGAATAACAGTAAATTGTCTTTTTTGTGTGAATAAAAATTCAAAATGACAAGCAAGCATAATATAAGAGTTGCCTGGAGACATGACTAATGAACAGTATAAAGTTGAACAACCTGAGGACTCCTATTGTTTATGCTTCTTGATATGAAGCCAAGGATTCTGTTCACTTTATTGTGAACACTTAAGCACTGTTGTCTTGGTTTCAGATTACTGCTAACCAGCAATATTAAGATCTACATTACAGCTGACCCTTGGGTAACGCCTTTAATGCGTTCCAGAGAGCTAGCCTTTAGCCGATTTAGCCTTTAGCTGAATTAATTTTCCCCATAAGAAATAATGGAAATCCAATTAGTCCATTTCAGACAGCCAAAAGTATTAACAAAAAATATTTTTTTAAAGATTAAATATAAATATACATACAGAAAACAATGACAAATAAATACAAAGCACTAATAAAATGGATAAGTGAACATTTAACATCACACTTACCTTTATTGACTTGTTAGTGTATGGTAGATACGTAGGAGGCAAGAGGAAGGCAAGTTTCTTATGCTTCAATATGACACTATCATCTCTACGGCTTATTTATCTATCAATTCATCTAATATGGCATTATAAACAATATTAGTAACATAGAAACATGATATATACACTAGAATGAATAAAATATGTCAATGTAAGAGAGGAGTAAATGGTGAAATGTTGTTGTTGGGTTTATAAGGGCCACTGAGAGAAGCCATACATAGTGGTGGTGGAGGCAGCAGCAGAACCCACCACCACTATCACATTTAACCTTTAAACTGTCCAAATGTAGATCTACGTTCACATGCAGGGGGCTCCGAATGTAGATCTACAGTTTTTTTTACATGCTTTTGAATGGGGAAAATAAAGGTTGGAGCGCTACGCATGTGACCATAGATCTACGTTTGGACAGTTCAAGGGTTTAACAATGTAATTTATAAATAAGAAATATTTACACTTTAATTTATAAATAAGTAAGTTTATTCAGGTATACACAAATACAGTTACATAGATTATCACACATAGCAGCATATGTTTAAAGTACCTAGGATAACCCAAAAAAGTCCGAGTGACTTATTTCCATTGGGGTCCTTTTATATTTACACTTTTATTTACTTTTATACTTACACTATTATATTTACACTTACCTTGGAGGAGATAATAGTTTAATTAGTTAGTTTGATGGAGGAGATGCTGACAGAGGTTTAGGGTGGTGGAAGACAGCAGGGCAGCGTATGTTCAGCGGCCCTACACACATCCAACAACATTGGAGAGTTACTTTCATGTCGTTTTTCTATCACTTACTCGCTTAACTTACTTGCTACACTGTTAATTCTACACTTTATCGCTGGCTGGTACTATAGCCTTTATCGATACCCGCTGCTTTAGTATCGTACATATTGTAGAATCACTGAATCACTGCAGAAGGCACATTCTCCCCTCTCTCTTCCTCCTCCACTTTGGTACTTTCATATGCATTTCTTGAATTTTATAGTGTTTCTTTACTTCTTTATCACAGGGCTGGCACTAGAATCATTCATTGAGCCCATGGTGGTTTATTTAAAAGTTACAAGCACTAAAAACAATGGAATAATACTAAATATATCACTTGTATGCATGGAATCATCCTCCCTGGCTTGTAAACAATGGCACACTGGCTGTACATGGAGTCATGGAGTGGCCGGGCCCGCTCAGGCCGCCCGGAGACATTCGGGACGAAAGCCCTTAGCTAAGCTATTTGGCGATAGCTGAGCCAATATTTTTATGCCAAAGCGAGCTGTTAGCAGATTTTGGTGCTAGCCGATGAAGCCTTTATCCGAGGGCCCACTGTAGTACGTATTTAGTTTATATGTGGAATGGTTATGTCCAACATTTAGAACTTTGCATTTGTCTACATTAAACTGCATCTGCCACTTCTCCAACCACTGCATCAGTCAGTTCAAATTTGACAGCCTAATTTGCTGTAAAGGCTGGTGACCCAAAGAGGAAAACATTCACCATCATTCCAGATCATCCCGGGAGTAGAAAAGCTCTCGAAACTAATTACAGGTACAGTGGACCCTCAGTTATCAGCTGCTCCAGATATCAGCCAATTTGGGTATCACCTGGTTTTTGGGCCAAAATTTTATCCTGGTTATTGGCAGTGTTTGATGCGTCCACCCGTAGCAAAGTATGAAAGTGAAGGAGGACAAGAGGGGAGAATGTGCCTTCTTCAGTGATTCTACGATATGTACAATACTAAAGCAACAGGAGTTGATAAAGGCTATAGCGCCAGCCAACGATAAAGTGTAGCATTAAGAGTGTAGCAAGTAAGTTAAGCGATTAAGCGATAGAAAAAGGACGACACGAAACTGACTCCTCCATTGTTGTTGGAGGTATATAGGGCTGCCCTGCCTATCTTCCACAACCTTAAACCAATGCCAGCATCTCCTCCAAGGTAAAGTAAGTAAATATTTCTCATTTATAAATTACGTACACTGTTTCAGTGTGAATAGTGGTGGTAGCAGAGCTGGCACCACCACCGCATGTACGGCTTATGCTGTCAGTGACCCTTATAAACCCAACACCACCAGTCTTCATGCATGACATATGTTATTCTAGAGTATATACCATGCTTCTATGTTATTATTGTTTATGTCATATTAGATGAATTGTGATAGATAAATAAGCCATGGAGTTGATAATAGCATCATATTTAAGCATTTTGTCCTGTCTCCAAATAATAAACTTGCCTCCCTCTCCACTCCTCGCCGTTTTGCATATGCCAACAAGACTCTTTAATAAAGGTAAAAGTGATTTAAATGTTCATTTATCCATTTCATTAGTCATTTTATTTAGTTCTCATTGTTTTTTCTATGTAAAAGTATAGTTAAACTTTGAAAAAATGTATTTTTTGTTAATATTTTTGGGTGTCTGAAACAGAGTAACTGGATTTACATTAATTCTTATGGGAAATATTTTGGTTTTTGGAAATATTTTGGTTCTGGAAGGGATTACAGTCGATAACCAAGGGTCCAATGTATAAAAAAGGTAACAGCACTTCAATTTCTGCATATTCAACTCGGATTTGATTCATTTTAATCTTATTCACTTCAGAAAAAATATTTTTTCAAACTAAGATAACAAAATTTTCTTTAAAATCTTGCCCACACCAAACATAAATTTTACTTTCCAGCTATGCCACAGTTAACAAGTTAAATTACTGTGATATCACACATTCTTGTGTAAGGCCTACATTCTCTCTCATTCTCTCTCTCTCTCTCTCTCTCTCTCTCTCTCTCTCTCTCTCTCTCTCATTCTCTCTCTCTCTCTCATTCTCTCTCTCTCTCTCTCTCTCATTTCTCTCTCTCTCTCATTCTCTCTCTCTCTCTCATTCTCTCTCTCTCTCTCTCTCTCTCATTCTCTCATTCTCTCTCTCTCTCTCTCTCTCTCTCATTCTCTCTCTCTCCTCATTCTCTCTCTCTCCTCTCTCTCTCTCATTCTCTTCTCTCTCTCTCTCTCTCTCTCATTCTCTCATTCTCTCTCTCTCATCTTTCCTCATTCTCTCCTCCTTCATTCTCTCTCTCTCTCTCTCTCTCTCTCTTCTCTCTCTCTCTCTCTCTCTCTCTCTCTCTCTCTCTCTCTCTCTCATTCTCTCTCTCTCTATTCTCTCTCTCTCCTCCTCTCATTCTCTTCTCTCTCTCTCTCTTCTCTCTCTTCTCTCTCTCTCTCTCTCATTCTCTCTCTTCATCTTCTCTCTCTCATTCTCTCTCTCTCTATCTCTCTCATTCTCTCTCTCTCTCATTCTCTCTCTCTCTCTTCTCTCTCTCTCTCATTCTCTCTCTACTCTCTCTCATTCTCTCTCATCCTCATTCTCTCCTCTCTCTCATTCTCTCTCTCTCATTCTCTCTCTCTCTCTCTCTCTCATTCCTCTCTCACTCTCATTCTCTCTCTCTCATTCTCTCTTCCTCTCTCTCTCTCATTCCTCTCATTCTCTCTCTCTCTTCTCTCTCATTCTCTCTCTCATTCTCTCCTCTCTCATTCCTCTCTCATTCTTCTCTCTCTCTCATTCTCTCTCTCTCTCTCACTCTCATTCTCTCTCTCTCTCTCATTCTCTCTCTCTCTCTCATTCTCTCTCCTCTCTCTCTCTCTCTCTCATTCTCTCTCTCTCTCTCTCTCATTCTCTCTCTCTCATTCTCTCTCTCTCTCTCATTCTCTCTCTCTCTCTTCTTCTCTCATTCTCTCTCTCTTCTCTCTCTCTCCTCTCTCATTCTCTCTCTCTCTCTCTCATTCTCTCTCTCTCTCTCTCTCCCCATTCTCTTCTCTCTCTCTCTCTCATTCCTCTCTCTCATCTCTCTCTCATTCTCTCTCTCTCTCTTCTCTCTCATCCTCTCTCATTCTCTCTCATTCTCTCTCTTCTCTCTCATTCTCTTCTCTCTCTCTCTCCTCTCATTCTCTCTCTCTATTCCTCTCATCTCTCTCTCTCATCATTCTTCTCTCTCTCTCTTATTCTCTCTTCCATTCCTCTCTCTCTCCTATCCCTTTCATCTCTTCTCATTCTCTCTCATTCTCTCTCATTCTCTCTCATTCTCTCTCTCTCTCTCTCTAAGGCAGGGTGACCCCCCAAAAAAAAAAAAATCCCCAAAAAGAAAAGAAAATACTTTCATCATTCAACACTTTCACCTCACTCACACACAATCACTGTTTCTGCAGAGGCGCTCAGAATACAACAGTTTGGAAGCATATACGTATAAAGATATACAACATATCCCTCCAAACTGCCAATATCCCAAGCCCCTCCTTTAAAGTGCAGGTACTGTACTTCCCAGTGCCTGCACTTTAAAGGAGGGGTTTGGTATATTGGCAGTTTGGAGGGATATGTTGTGTATCTTTATACGCATATGCTTCCAAACTGTTGTATTCTGAGCGCCTCTGCAAAAATAGTGATTATGTAGGAGTGAAGTGAAAGTGTTGAATGATGATGAAAGGGATTCATTTAAACAAATTAGCCAGACTTTAGTCCTGGATATGGTTAGTACAGTGCCTGCAATGTGAAGGAAGGGTAGGGATATTTGAAATTTGGAGGGGCATCTGAACTGTAGTATTGGCATACCTCTGGTAAGAGTGAGAGTGAAAGACTGTCAAAGCGTTTCTTCTTTTGGGTTACTCTTCCTCGGTGGGAGACAGCCAGTAAAAAAAAAAAAAAAAAAAAAAGGATAATCTTATAACACAAATATGAAAATCATACCTGTATAACCGTTCTAATGGCAGCTTCGAGATAATCCCTCTCAGGCTCTGGAGTGTAAAAGATCTCAACAGGATGAGTACGTCCAGGAACATTCAACAAAGGGGCTTTGTCAAAGTAGTGTTGAAACTTGCCAGCATCCAAGGTAGCTGACATGACAACAAGCTTGAGGTCATTCCTCTGTTTGAGGACCTCTTTCAAGACACCCATTAAAATGTCTGTAGCTAATGTGCGTTCATGGGCCTCGTCAAGTAATATAACCTGTGGAGAGAAAACAAATGTGTTAGATAATAAAAGACTGGATATCAGATTGGAAGGAAAGAATATTGAGGAAGTGAATCTGTTCAGATATTTAGGAGTGGACTTGTCAGCAGATGGGTATATGAATGATGATGTAAACCATAGAACTGATGAGGGGAAAAGGTGGGTGGTGCACTGAGGTATTTGTGACAACAAAGAATGTTATCCATGGAGGCAAAAAGAAGAAATGTATGAGTATAGTGGTACCAACACACTTATATGGGTGTGAAGCACGGGCTGTGAATGTTGCAGTGAGGAGGTTGGAAAAGTCGTGCCTGAGGGCAGTTTTTTTTTTTTAAATATGCTGGCCATTTTCCACCGAGGCAGGGTAACCCAAAAAGAAAGAAAAAAAACTTTCATCATTCAACACTTTCACCATCACCCATACATAATCAATGTCTTTGCAGAGGCATTCAGATATGACAGCCTAGACATACCTCCAAACTGCCAATATCCTAAACCACTCCATTAAAGTGCAGGCATTGTACTTCCCAATTCCAGGACTCAAGCCTGGCTAATTAATTTCCCTGAATCCCTTCACAAAATATTACCCTGTCCACACTCCAAAAGCTCATCGAGTCCCAAAAACCAGTCATCTCCATTCACTCCTATCTAACACATGCATGCTTGCTGGAAGTCCAAGCCCCTTGCCCATAAAACTTCCTTTACCCCCTCCCTCCAACCTTTTTGGGGATGTCCCCACTTTGTTCCATTCTCTCTCTGAATAACCAAACCACCTCAACAGCCCCTCTTCAGCCTTCTGACTAATACTTTTAATAACTCCACACCAGTGGTGGGCACAGCGAATCTCTCGTCCCCCTTCCCTTTATATAAAGGATTATACACGCTCTCTGCCAATCCCTAGGTACAGTCCCATCTTTCATACAGTTATTAAACAAAAATACCAACCACTCCAACACTACATCTCCCCCTGCTTTTAACAACTGTCATGATCCCATCAGTTCCAGGTGCTTTACGCCCTTTCATTCTACATAATGCCTCATGCGCCTTCCCCACACACACATCCTGCTCTTCTACACTCCTAAAAGGTGTTATACCTCCCTGGCCAGTGCATGAAATTACTGCCTCCCTTTCTTCATCAACATTTAAAAGTTCCTCAAAATATTCCTAGCTTCTACCCAATACCTCCACTTTCCTATCTACTAACTCCCCCTACTCTGCTTTTAACTGACAAATCCATTCGTTGCCAAAGCATTCTCAACTTGTTTGTCTCACTCCAAAATTTTCTTATTCTCAGCAAAATTTCTTGAGTGCCTCTCCCACTCTATCATTTGCTCTCCATTAGCACACACTCACCACTCTCTTCACCTTTCTTTTACTCTCCATATACTTTGCACTTTTTACATTACTTCTGCTTTGCAAAAACCTCATAAGCTACCTTTTACTCTTTTATCACACCCTTTACCTCATCATTGCACCAATCACTCCTCTTTCCTCCTGCACCCACCCTCCTATAGCCACAAACTTCTGTCCAACATTCTAATACTGCATTTTTAAATCTACCCCATCCCTCTTCAACCCTTCCCCCCCACTACCCATACTTGCACTAGCCTACCTTTCTGCCAAAAGTTGCTTATATCTCACCCTAACTTCCTCCTCCCTTAGTTTATTAACCCTTTCAGGGTCCACAGGCCCTCTCAGAGTCTTGTTCTCAGGGTCCCCCAAATTTCAAAAAAAAAAAAATTTTTTTCTTATGAACAGATAATCTTTTCCCAATCATAAGGACACCAAAAGTATGAAATTTGATGGAAAACTTACGGAATTATGTTCTCACGAAGTTAGCGGTCTCGACGATGTTTACGCATCGGCGATTTTGCCCACTTTGAGCCCTATTTTCAGCCAATTCCAGTGTACTAGTTAACAAAAATCATACCCATTTTGCTAGAACTCCATTTTTTCTATCGAATGAGTACAAGAAACCACCCATTTACCGATTTCAACTATCCAATACAGTGATCAGAATTTAGCAATTTTGCCAATTTCACACAAATTTCAAAAGATGCCAATTTCCAAATAGGGTCAAGAATAAACAAGAAAGACATTCCTGGCACTAAAATAACATTTTTCTCTGTTCATTAGTCATGTCCCCACACCCCTCTTACATTCTTTTGCTTTCCATTTTGAATTTTTATTCTCACAAAAAATAGAAGATTTACTGTTATGCAGTCTACTGCATTAGTGTAGAAATGGTATAAATAATATTGGCACAGTTGTGAAAGAATATTAGACTCACCAGTTGACGTGTATTGGACGCTTAGCATGATTTGTTTACTTTTGAACTTCGGTAAAAATCGAACATTTTTGCTACTTTGAGCTCAATTTCAAGGTACTTTTCATTGTAAAACTAGTCAAAATCATCTCAATTTCTGTAATATGTCTTCCATTCTGTCAAATGAGACCAGGAAAACTAGAATACAACAATAAATACCATACGAAAATACAGTGCAAATTCGCTGTTTTAATCCAAAAACACGGTCAAAGTTTTTTTTTCTCATTATGCACTGTGTGCTGCAGGATTTTTTTTATACTGCGCACACTGACCACATAGACCCATTCTTTCATATGTAGGCCTACCAGCTTTCTCTCACTAGATTTGAAGGCGCTAGAATTTATGAGTACTAGTACGTCATGGACCCTGGCACGTAAGCCGTACTAGTACGGCCGAAACCCTGAAAAGGTTAAACTTTCACCTCTCTCTTACTTACAGCTGCCATTTTCCTTTTGTCCCATCTACCTCTTACTCTAACTAGCTACAACTAGATAATGATCCGACATATCTTTTGCAGGTAGGTAGTATGTGATGAATGGTTTGAAAAACCGACAAGTTGAAGATTGAGACACTTATGCAGCATATGGGAATCTTTATTCAGGAAACGTTTCGCCACACAGTGGCTTCATCAGTCCAATACAAAGAGGAAGGCGTAAGGAGAGGAGGAGTATGAGGTAATCAGTCCCTCAGCCTGGAGTCGATGTGTTCAGTCCATCAATCTTGTAGAATGTACAGCATAGGGCCGTAGACGTGGCTTATATACTGAATAAAGATTCCCAACTTGTCGGTTTTTCAAACCATTCATCACAACTGTCAGACACTGCAGCATCATGGGAACTTGTTACAAAGAATTCTTCAACACTTGTTCAACCTTTGGACGAAGACCTACTTCGACTAGTGGATGGTACCACTATGACCCCGCCTCCGCCTGCTTCACCTCACCTCACTACAGTATATAAGCCACGTCTACGGCCCTATGCTGTACATTCTACAAGATTGATGGACTGAACACATCGACTCCAGGCTGAGGGACTGATTACCTCATACTCCTCCTCTCCTTGCGCCTTCCTCTTTCTATTGGACTGATGAAGCCACTGTGTGGTGAAACGTTTCCTGAATAAAGATTCCCATATGCTGCATAAGTGTCTCAATCTTCAACAGGTAGGTAGTAGGTTGGTAGACAGCAACCACCCAGGGAGGTACTGTCGTCCTCCCAAGTGAGTGTAAAACAAAAGCCTGTAATTGTTTTACATGATGGTAAGATTCCTGGTGTCTTTTTCCTGTCTCAAACATGCAAGATTTCAGGTATGTCTTGCTACTTCTACTTACACTCAGGTCACACTACACATACATGTACATGTTTATGTATACACACTCGCCTGAATTTTCTTTGATTTTATCTTAATAATTCTTGATGAAAATGAGAAAAAATTTTGGAGCGAGATAAACAAGTTAAGAAAGTCTAGGGAACGAATGGATTTGTCAGTTAAAAACAGAGTAGGGGAGTTAGCAGATGGGGAGCTGGAGGTATTGGGTAGATGGCGGGAATATTTTGAGGAACTTTTATATGTCAAAGAAGAAAGGGAGGCAGTAATTTCATTGAAGAAGCGCAGGATGCGAGTGTGGGAGAGGTGCATGAGGCATTACGTAGAATGAAAGTGGGTAGAGAAGCTGGAACTGATGGGATCATGACAGAAATGTTAAAAGCAGGGGGGGGATATAGTGTTGGAGTGGTTGGTATTTTTGTTTAATAAATGTATGAAAGAAGGAAAGGTACCTAGGGATTGGTGGCGAACATGTATAGTCCCTTTATATAAAGGGAAGGGCGACAAAAGATATTGTAATTTTTTTTTTTTTTTTTTCAAACAAACCGGCCGTATCCCACCAAAGCAGGGTGGCCCAAAAAGAAAAACGAAAGTTTCTCTTTTTAAATTTAGTAATTTATAGAGGAATAAGTTTACCGAGTATACCAGGAAAAGTGTAGGTAGGGTTATCATTGAAAGAATTAGAGGTAAGACAGAATGTAGGATTGCAGATGAGCAAGGAGGTTTCAGAGTGGGTAGGGGATGTGTAGATCAAGTGTTTACATTGAAGCATATATGTGAACAGTATTTAGATAAAGGTAGGGAAGTTTTTATTGCATTTATGGATTTAGAAAAGGCATATGATAGAGTGGATAGGAGAGCAATGTGGCAGATGTTGCAAGTATATGGAATAGGTAGGAAGTTACTAAATGCTGTAAAGAGTTTTTATGAGGATAGTGAGGCTCAGGTTAGGGTGTGTAGAAGAGAGGGAGACTACTTCCCGGTAAAAGTAGGTCTTAGACAGGGATGTGTAATGTCACCATGGTGGTGGTTCTTCTTCAACAAGTCGGTCGTCTCCCACCGAGGCAGGGTGACCCAAAAAAAAAGAAAGAAAATCCCCAAAAAGAAAATACTTTCATCATCATTCAACACTTTCACCACACTCACACATTATCACTGCTTTTGCAGAGGTGCTCAGAATATAACAGCTTAGAAGCATATACGTATAGAGATACACAACATATCCCTCCAAACTGCCAATATCCCAAACCCCTCCTTTAAAGTGCAGGCATTGTACTTCCCATTTCCAGGACTCAAGTCCGACTATATGAAAATAACCGGTTTCCCTGAATCCCTTCACTAAATATTACCCTGCTCACACTCCAACAGATCGTCAGGTCCCAAGTATCATTCGTCTCCATTCACTCCTATCTAACACGCTCATGCACGCTTGCTGGAAGTCCAAGCCCCTCACCCACAAAACCTCCTTTACCCCCTCTTTCCAACCCTTTCGAGGACGACCCCTACCCCTCTTTCCTTCCCCTAGAGATTTATATGCTTTCCATGTCATTCTACTTTGATCCATTCTCTCTAAATGACCAAACCACCTCAACAACCCCTCTTCTGCCCTCTGACTAATGCTTTTATTAACTCCACACCTTCTCCTAATTTCCACACTCCGAATTTTCTGCATAATATTTACACACACATTGCCCTTAGACAGGACATCTCCACTGCCTCCAACCGTCTCCTCGCTGCTGCATTTACCACCCAAGCTTCACATCCATATAAGAGTGTTGGTACTACTATACTTTCATACATTCCCTTCTTTGCCTCCATAGATAACGTTTTTTGACTCCACATATACCTCAACGCACCACTCACCTTTTTCCCTCATCAATTCTATGATTAACCTCATCCTTCATAAATCCATCCGCCGACACGTCAACTCCCAAGTATCTGAAAACATTCACTTCTTCCATACTCCTCCTCCCCAATTTTATATCCAATTTTTCTTTATCTAAATCATTTGATACCCTCATCACCTTACTCTTTTCTATGTTCACTTTCAACTTTCTACCTTTACACACATTCTCAAACTCATCCACTAACCTGTGCAATTTTTCTTTAGAATCTCCCATAAGCACAGTATCATCAGCAAAAAGTAACTGTGTCAATTCCCATTTTGAATTTGATTCCCCATAATTTAATCCCACCCCTCTCCCGAACACCCTAGCATTTACGTCTTTTACAACCCCATCTATAAATATATTAAACAACCATGGTGACACTACACATCCCTGTCTAAGACCTACTTTTACCGGGAAGTATTCTCCCTCTCTTCTACACACCCTAACCTGAGCCTCACTATCCTCATAAAAGCTCTTTACAGCATTTAGTAACTTACCACCTATTCCATATACTTGCAACATCTGCCACATTGCTCCTCTATCCACTCTATCATATGCCTTTTCTAAATCCATAAATGCAATAAAAACTTCCCTACCTTTATCTAAATACTGTTCACATATATGCTTCAATGTAAATACTTGATCTACACATCCCCTACCCACTCTGAAACCTCCTTGTTCGTCCGCAATTCTACATTCTGTCTTACTTCTAATTCTTTCAATTATAACCCTACCGTATACTTTTCCTGGTATACTCAGTAAACTTATTCCTCAATAATTTTTACATTCTCTTTTGTCCCCTTTCCCTTTATATAAAGGGACTATACATGCTCTCCGCCAATCCCTAGGTACCTTCCCCTCTTTCATACATTTATTAAACAAAAGTACCAACCACTCCAACACTATATCCCCCCCTGCTTTTAACATTTCTGTCATGATCCCATCAGTTCCAGCTGCTTTACCCCCTTTCATTCTACGTAATGCCTCACGTACTTCCACCACACTTACAGTCTGCTCTTCTTCACTCCTAAAAGATGGTATACCTCCCTGGCCAGTGCACGAAATTACCGCCTCCCTTTCTTCCTTAACATTTAAAAGTTCCTCAAAATATTCTCGCCATCTACCTAATACCTCCCTCTCCCCATCTAACTCCCCTACTCTGTTTTTAACTGACAAATCCATACTTTCCCTAGGCTTTCTTAACTTGTTTAACTCACTCCAAAATTTTTTCTTATTTTCATTAAAATTTCTTGACAGTGCCTCTCCCATTCTTTCATCTGCTCTCCTTTTGCACTCTCTCACCACTCTCTTCACCTTTCTTTTACTCTCCATATACTCTGCTCTTCTTATAACACTTCTGCTTTGTAAAAACCTCTCGTAAGCTACCTTTTTCTCTTTTATCACACCCTTTACTTCATCATTCCACCAATCACTCCTCTTTCCTCCTGCCCCCACCCTCCTATAACCACAAACTTCTGCCCCACATTCTAATACTGCATTTTTAAAACTATTCCAACCCTCTTCAACCCCCCCACTACTCATCTTTGCACTAGCCCACCTTTCTGCCAATAGTCGCTTATATCTCGCCCGAACTTCCTCCTCCTTTAGTTTATACACTTTCACCTCCCTCTTACTTGTTGTTGCCACCTTCCTCTTTTCCCATCTACCTCTTACTCTAACTGTAGCTACAACTAAATAATGATCCGATTTATCATTTGCCCCTCTATAAACATGTACATCCTGGAGCCTACCCATCAACCTTTTATCCACCAATACATAATCCAACAAACTACTTTCATTACGTGCTACATCATACCTTGTATATTTATTTATCCTCTTTTTCATAAAATATGTATTACTTATTACCAAATTTCTTTCTACACATAGCTCAATTAAAGGCTCCCCATTTACATTTACCCCTGGCACCCCAAAATTACCTACTACTCCCTCCATAACATTTTTACCCACTTTAGCATTGAAATCCCCAACCACCATTACTCTCACACTTGATTCAAAACTCCCCACGCATTCACTCAACATTTCCCAGAATCTCTCTCTCTCCTCTACACTTCTCTCTTCTCCAGGTGCATACACGCTTACTATAACCCACTTTTCACATCCAATCTTTATTTTACTCCACATAATCCTTGAATTTATACATTTGTAGTCCCTCTTTTCCTGCCATAGCTTATCCTTCAACATTATTGCTACTCCTTCTTTAGCTCTAACTCTATTTGAAACCCCTGACCTAATCCCATTTATTCTCTCCATTGAAACTCTCCCACCCCCTTCAGCTTTGTTTCACTTAAAGCCAGGACATCCAGTTTCTTCTCATTCATAACATCCACAATCATCTCTTTCTTATCATTTGCACAACATCCACGCACATTCAGACTTCCCACTTTGACAATTTTCTTCTTCTTATTCTTTTTAGTAATCTTTACAGGAAAAGGGGTTACTAGCCCATTGTTCCCGGCATTTTAGTTGACTTTTACAACACGCATGGCTTACGGAGGAAAGATTCTTATTCCACTTCCCCATGGATATAAAAGGAAAAGTAATAAGACCAAGAACTATTAAGATAAAATCAAAGAAAACTCAGATGAGTGTGTATAAATAAACGTGTACATGTATGTGTAGTGTGACCTAAGTGTAAGTAGAAGTAGTAAGACGTACCTGTAATCATGCATATTTATGAGACAGACAAAAGACACCAGCAATCCTACCATCATGTAAAACAATTACAGGCTTTCGTTTTACACTCACTTGGTAGGACGGTAGTACCTCCCTGGGTGGTTGCTGTCTACCAACCTACTAATATATTTAATATATTTATAGATGGGGTTGTAAAAGAAGTAAATGGTAGGGTGTTCGGGAGAGGGGTGGGATTAAATTATGGGGAATCAAATTAAAAATGGGAATTAACACAGTTACTTTTTGCTGATGATACTGTGCTTATGGGAGATTCTAAAGAAAAATTGCAAAGGATGAGTTTGAGAATGTGTGTAAAGGTAGAAAGTTGAAAGTGAACATAGAAAAGAGTAAGGTGATGAGGGTATCAAATGATTTAGATAAAGAAAAATTGGATATCAAATTGGGGAGGAGGAGTATGGAAGAAGTAAATGTTTTCAGATATTTGGGAGTTGACGTGTCGGCGGATGGATTTATGAAGGATGAGGTTAATCATAGAATTGATGAGGGAAAAAAGGTGAGTGGTGCATTGAGGTATATGTGGAGTCAAAAAACGTTATCTATGGAGGCAAAGAAGGGAATGTATGAAAGTATAGTAGTACCAACACTCTTATATGGGTGTGAAGCTTGGGTGGTAAATGCAGCAGCGAGGAGACGGTTGGAGGCAGTGGAGATGTCCTGTCTAAGGGCAATGTGTGGTGTAAATATTATGCAGAAAATTCGGAGTGTGGAAATTAGGAAAAGGTGTGGAGTTAATAAAAGTATTAGTCAGAGGGCAGAAGAGGGGTTGTTGAGGTGGTTTGGTCATTTAGAGAGAATGGATCAAAGTAGAATGACATGGAAAGCATATAAATCTATAGGGGAAGGAAGGCGAGGTAGGGGTCGTCCTCGAAAGGGTTGGAGAGAGGGGGTAAAGGAGGTTTTGTGTGCAAGGGGTTGGACTTCCAGCAAGCGTGCGTGAGCGTGTTAGATAGGAGTGAATGGAGACGAATGGTACTTGGGACCTGACGATCTGTTGGAGTGTGAGCAGGGTAATATTTAGTGAAGGGATTCAGGGAAACCGGTTATTTTCATATAGTCGGACTTGAGTCCTGGAAATGGGAAGTACAATGCCTGCACTTTAAAGGAGGGGTTTGGGATATTGGCAGTTTAGAGGGATATGTTGTGTATCTTTATACATATATGCTTCTAAACTGTTGTATTCTGAGCGCCTCTGCAAAAACAGTGATTATGTGTGAGTGTGGTGAAAGTGTTGAATGATGATGAAAGCATTTTCTTTTTGGGGATTTTCTTTCTTTTTTGGGTCACCCTGCCTCAGTGGGAGACGGCCAACTTGTTGAAAAAAAAAAAAATGTAAAAGAAAATTAAAAGTGAATATAGGAAAGAGTAATATTATGAGGATAACAAAAAGATTAGGTGACGAAAGATTGGATATCAGATTGGAGGGAGAGAGTATGGAGGAGGTGAATGTATTCAGATATTTAGGAGTGGACGTGTCAGCAGATGGGTCTATGAAGGATGAGGCGAATCATAGAATTGATGAGGGAAAAGGGCGAGTGGTGCACTTAGGGGTCTATGGAGACAAAGAACTTTATCTGTGGAAGCAAAGAGAGGAATGTACCAACATTCTTGTATGGGTGTGAAGCATGGGTGATGAATGTTGCAATGAGAAGAAAGCTGGAGGCAGTAATGTCATGTCTGAGGGCAATGTGTGGTGTGAATATAATGCAGAGAATTCATAGTTTGGAAATTAGGTGTGGGATTACCAAAACTGCTATCTAGAGCGCTGAGAAGGGGTTGTTGAGGGGGTTCGGACATGTAGAGAGAATGTAACCAAACAGAATGACTTCGAGTGTGTGTAAATATGTAGTGGAGGGAAGGCGGTGTAGGGGTCGGCTCAGGAAGGGTTGGAGTGAGGGGGTAAAAATGGGTTTTGTGTGCGAGGGCCTTGAACTTCCAGCAAGCGTGCGTGAGTGTATTTGATAGGAGTGGAGACAAATGGTTTTTAATCCTTTGACTGTTACAAGCCCCTTTCTGAAACTGTCATTCTACGTCAAAAATTTTTTTGAAAAAAAAAAAAAAAAAAAAAAAAAAAAAATCTTATGAAATGATAGAGAATCTTTTCCCGATGGTAATGACACCAAAAGTACAAAATTTGGTCGAAAACTCACGGAATTACGCTCCCGCAAAGTTAGCAGTCTCGGTGACATACATGCATCGGTGATTTCTATCAGCTGAGCACAAGAAACCACCTATTTACCAATTGACCTATCCAACAAAGTGGTCAGAAATTGGCAATTTAGCCAATTTCATGCAAATTAAAAAAGATGCCAATTTCAAAATAGGGTCCAGAATAAACAATGTAGACATTCTTGGCACTAAAATAACATATCCTCTGTTCATTAGTCACATCTCAAGGCTCCTCTTATATTACTATTGCTTTCTATTTTTATTTTTTATTCATACAAAAAATACAAAATTTACTGTTATGCAAACTACTGCATTATTGTAAAAAATGGTATAAATAATATCAGTGCACTAGTGAAAGAATATTAGACTCCCCAGTTGACATGTATTGGACGTGTGGTGTGATTTGCTTACTCCTGAACATTGGTAAAAATCGAACATTTCCGCTACTTTGAGCTCAATTTCAAGGTCGTTTTCATCATGAAACTAATCAAAATCATCTCTATTTCTGTAATATGTTTTCCATTTTATCACCTGAGACCATGAAAATGAGAATACAACGTTAAATACTATATGAAAATACATACACCTCAAAGTCGGCGTTTTAATCCAGGAAAATGGTCAGGTTTTTTTTTTTTCATTATGCACTGCGTGCTGCATGATTTTGACCACACACCCATTCTCTCACATGTAGGCCTACCAGCTTTCTCCTGCTTGATTTGAACCCGCTAGAATTTACGCACATAAATACGTCCAAAACAGTGGCGCGTAAGACATATATGTCCAAAACAGTCAAAGGGTTAATATTTGACGTGCTGTTGGAGTGTGAGCAAAGTAACATTTATGAAGGGATTCAGGGAAACCGGCAGGCTGGAATAGAGTCCTGGAGATGAGAAGTACAGTGTCTACACTCTGAAGGAGGAGTGTTAATGTTGCAGTTTGATAACTGTAGTGTAAAGCACCCCTCTGCCAAGACAGTGATGGAGTGAATGATGAAAGTTTTTTTTTTCGGACCACCCTGCCTTAGTGGGAATCGGCCAATGTGTTAATAAAAAAGTAATAAAATAATAATGCTACTAAACTGTTGTATCTGGGCATAACTGTTGTATCTCTGCATAAGCAATGATTACGTATGAGTGAGGTGAAAGTGTTGGATGATGAAAGTACAGTGGAACCCCGACGTACGATATTAATTCATTCCAGAAGTCTGTTCGGGTGCTGTTACCGAACAAATTTGTTCCCATAAGGAATATTGTAAATTAGATTAGTCAATTTCAGACCCCCAAAAATACATGTACAAAAGCACTTACAAAAATACACTTACATAATTGTTCGAGTTGGGAGCTGATTGTAAGGCGGGGGTCCACTGTATTTTCTTTTTGGGGATTTTCTTTCTTTTTGGGTCACCCTGCCTCGGTGGGAGGTGGGAGACATGTCGAGACAAAAAAAAAAAAAAAAAAAATCTTTTGCCCCCTCCTTCTTTTGTCATAAGCACTGATGACAACAGGATAATTTTAAAAGCTTCTACATACATTCACCCAACTTTACATTCTTGTTTCTCAAAAGCACTTATTCCTGCAATATTTCCTTTCCAATTTATGAATCCTAGTCTGAGACAGAGTCATGAGGAAGTATGATCTAGAACATGAAAGATACCAGATGCAATAGTGCGGTAACTTCAGCAAAATTAACAAATGAACTTAACTCACCTGATAATTCTCCAGCATAGGATCACTCATAGCTTCACGTAGTAACATACCATCAGTCATATACTTGAGAACAGTTTTGGATGAGGAACAATCTTCAAAACGGATGGAATAACCAACTTCCTGTCCAAGAGCAACATCCATTTCCTGTAAATATACAGAGTTTCTGACAGTGAAATTCATCCCAGACACAAAACTAGGAAAATACAGTAAATTAAAAAATAGATACAGAACAGCATGTGCACAGAATCCTTTTCCAGTTTCAAACACTTATGGCAATAATATTGTAAAAAATGCACTGAAACTGAAGATTTCTGTATATAATAGCTGAACTAAGACTTTTGTTTGCAGGTTGTAATTAGAATGCCCAGATTAAATTTTTGAACAAAGATGACAGCTACACAGGGGGAAGGTACAATGTACCATTTGATTTGCAAAATCAAAATGAGACAAATGTTAGGAGCCACCATCGTCAATATGAGAGGGATCCTCCATCCAAACCAAGTATCGGATTGTAGCCCCACAATTTCTTGGGAATGAATGGAAAAAAAACCATCAGTACTACAAGTTTTGCAAATTAAGAGTTCAACAATGAGGCCAACTACCTAAAGGGGTTTTTATTCCCTGAAGCCACATTGCACATGAATGGAAGAGTTAGTGGCACAATGACAATGTGGGGTCAGTTAACCAACATGATGTTCGTGAACATGTGCACAATATTCTGAAACTGTCTGGTGTACACTCATGTACAACAGTCATACATCCATTTTTTTTCATGTGCTAACCGTCAGAAGAAATGTGTACGTACCTTGATTTTTTATAACATATCACATCTCCCACTAAGGCAGAAAAAAAAAAAACACGTTCACTATTTTTCACTAAATCTGTCTTCCCGGAGGTAAGCTGACAATTGTTCATACAACCCTCTGAACTGCAACCTCCCCACTGCCCACCCTTCTTAAGTGTGCCAACAACATACATTCGACCTACAAGAATCAAGTCCAGCTAACCAGTTTCCCTAAATAAATTCCTAAACGTTATCTTGCTCACACTCCAATAATACATCAGGTCACAAAACCCACTTTCATCCCCCCACCCACCCACACACACACACCCACACACACACACACTAAATACAAAAACCATGGAGAAAAAAAAATGCAAACAAACCCTGCAACCACATATAAGCAAATACACATTATTGAAAAAAAAAAAAAATACAGCTTGAGGATATTCAAACCCTTAGCACTTGACTCTTCCTTTACCTCCTCCCTCCAACCTTATCTGAAAAGGCCCCTCCCTATCCTCCCTTCCACCCTTGATTTAAATGCCTTCTTAGTTATCTACTCTGCTCTCTTTAAATGCCTATACCACCAACAACCCCTGCTTGTAGTTTGTATTTTTTTTTGTTTTAACTCAACACCAGTCTCCCATCAAGGCAACAATTGAACTCAACTGCCATATTTTACTAAGTGTGCTTGACATTAAAATATATACTTGTGTATGCTACAGAATTATCCAGTTCTTAGTTGCAAGAGTTGTAACCAGACACTGTCCAATAAAACAGCACACTTTCATACTGGAGAGTGACTGAGTAATTATCTTGACATCGAAGTTATGACAAATGTATTGAGCATGATGGCCTATCTAATGAACCCAGCACTTCCCTGATATCATGCCTTTAAACTTCTTGTGGTAGTTTATGAAGGATTGTTCTTTCCAGATACCAGTTACTGACATTAAGACATTCCATGCAAGAAAAATGATGGCATCAGAAAAGTCACACCAGGTATGTTTGCTGGGTCACCTCACAGAAAAGACCCGGGCTGTGACCATACCAGAGAATCACTTCGAAATCCCATCCCCTTCACAATAAACAGAATAAAATGGAGTACTAATTAGGTGCATTATAGCCACTAAGGTTCTACTTGTTAACATTTTGTTTAAATAAACTTTTGAACACAGAAATGAATTTGGACACAGAATGGTCATATACAGTACGCATATGAAATATACTACAGCATACATTTACATATACTGTATATCAAACTCGTTTATGAAAAATTAACTTTAATTTATTCACCTTAAAATCCTATTTTCTTTAATGGCACAAAAGCTTGAAGAGACTCACAAAAGCATGAAAACCTAAATAGTACTGACCTCTGCAACTCTCTGTGCGACTGACATTGCAGCTACTCGCCTTGGTTGTGTACAGGCCACGGCTTTTTTTCCTCGAGCTCGTGCGAACTCAACACACCACTGTGGCATTTGTGTAGTTTTACCGGAACCTGTTTCACCAACCAAAACTATAGTTTGATGGCGATCCAACAGGTCAAAGAATTTATTTCTATACTCCCAAACCGGTAAGCCAATTCTTTTCCTGCAAGATACATTTAGATATATGCATTAATTTATACTGCTATCCCTTACCAATATAAACAGTACATACATACTACACACTGGAATAATGTATAAATATTACAACACAGATCGCCCTTGTTTTATGCAAATTCAATATTTTGTTATGAACCAATTTTTATCATTAAATCAGTACAGTGGAGACCGCAAATTCGCGGTTCCATATTCATGGATTCAGTAATTCGCGGATTTTTCCTCAGAACCTAACTAATAATTATTCGCAGAAATCCCCGCAAATTCGTGGATTTTTTTTTTTTTGGCCTTTTTTCGTGACAATGTATAATTTTTTATACATTTTAATGCTAAATATTAAGAAAAATATAATTTAATAATTTTGTAACAGAAATATTAACGTAACTTCAGCAAAATTTCCATGTAAAATATAATACTTTTACTAAATTAAATTATTACTGTACACACCTACCATCCGACTTACGAGCTGCTCGACATACAACCATTCGACTTATGACAGTGTGTTTTATGCCAAATTTCTGGGAAATAAACAACTGTTTGTGTTGTATAGTGTTTATCCTAAACCTTACAGTATAAAACACAGTACTAACAGCATAAAAAGAAAAAAAATTAAATACCAAAATAAAATAATAAAATAAAGTAATTACAAAAATGTGATGTTGATATTCAGTAGAAAGGCTCGACTTACGTCCATTTCGACTTACGACTGGTTGGTCGGAACCGAACTCGGTCGTAAGTCGGATGGTACATGTATTTACCTACACATACCAAAGAAAATGGGGTTGCATAAATTACAGTATACTAAAGAAAATGGGCTTGCATGAATTACAGTACATATGGGAGATTCTAAAGAAAAATTGCAAAGGTTAGTGGATGAGTTTGGGTGTGTGTGTAAAGGTAGAAAGTTGAAAGTGAACATAGAAAAGAGTAAGGTAATGAGGGTATCAAAAGATTTAGATAAAGAAATATTGGATATCAAATTGGGGAGGAGTATGGAAGAAGTGAATGTTTTCAGATACTTGGGAGTTGGCATGTCGGCGGATCGATTTATGAAGGATGAGGTTAATCATAGAATTGATGAGGGGGAAAAAAGGCGAGTGGTGTGGCGAGGTATATGTGGAGACAAAAAACGGTATCTATGGAGGCAAAGAAGGGAATGTACGAAAGTATAGTAGTACCAAAACTCTTATATGGGCGTGAAGCTTGGGTTATGAATGCAGCAGTGAGGAAGCAGTGGAGATGTCCTGTCTAAGGGCAATGTGTGGTGTAAATATTATGCAAAAAATTCAGTGTGGAAATTAGGAGAAGGTGTGGAGTTAATAAAAGTATTAGTCAGAGGGCTGAAGAGGGGTTGTTGAGGTGGTTTGGTCATTTAGAGAGAATGGATCAAAGTAAAGTAGAATGACATGGAGAGCGTATCAATCTGTAGGGGAAGGAAGGCGGGGTAGGGGTTATCCTCGAAAAGGTTAGAGGGAGAGGGTAAAGGAGGTTTTGTGGGAGAGGGGCTTGGACTTCCAGCAAGTGTGCGTGAGCGTGTTAGAAAGGAGTGAATGGAGACGAATGGTATTTGGGATCTGACGAGCTGTTGGAGTGTGAGCAGGGTAATATTTAGTGAAGGGATTCACGGAAACTGGTTATTTTTATATAGCCGGACTTGAGCCCTGGAAATGGGAAGTACAATGCCTGCACTCTAAAGGACGGGTTCGGGCTATTAGTGGTTTGGAGGGATATGTTGTGTATCTTTATATGTACGTATATGCTTCTAAGCTGTTGCGTTCTGAGCACCTCTGCAAAAACAGTGATTATGTGTGAGGTGAGAGTGTTGAATGAATGTAAGTATTTTCTTTTTGGGGATTTTCTTTTCTTTTTGAGTCACCCTGCCTCGGTTGGAGACGGCCGGCTTGTTAAAAAAAAAAAAAAAAAAAAAAAAAAAAAAAAGAGGGTAACAACGGTATTTTACATTCTAGCAGTGGGAAACATAGCAGTACAGTACTGTATACAGGTTTATCTTTACATTTACGTATTTTTTTTTTTTTAAGGGTGATGTATGAAGGTGAGTTTGAAACTGAATTAGAGAGTTTTGGGGGCATATTCAATATAAAAAAATCCTACCCCATATGGTACATGAAGGGAAAAGCAAAACTGTGAGCTTAAGGTTCATTTGAAGTGGTGCTTTAAGGTGTTTTCTAGGATAGCTTTTATAGTTTTATTAGCAGTTTCTTGATATCATTTGATAACATGACTGGAAGCAGCTTGAAACTGGGCTCAAAGTAGCAGAATTATTAGATTTTCGAGGATTTTCCTGGGGTTATGTAAGGCTTCCCTACAGCTTCCCACCCACCTGGTGAATGTGTTTTTAATAGGTCTGACTCACTTATTTGGATACCATAAACCACGACCAATCATTTCTGGTTATATTGTATTATCTGAGGAATAGGGTAAACCTGATTTTTTTGTAGTGAATTCAAAATGGAAGGCAGGTAAGTATAATATAGGAGAAGCCTGGGAGACATGAATAATGAACAGAGGAAATGTTTTAGTGCCTGGAATTTATTTTTTTTTTATGGGATTGTTTTCAACAGAGAGTATAACAAACAAAATAAAGTCAGTTGACCACATGAAATCACTGGTCTACAGATGGCTCCAACTTCATCCTGTTCCCTATATGCTTGACTACACAATTAAAGGTATTAAAATGAGCTGATGTAGATAACAGATCTTAAGCTTGTAAATAAAGTTAGGAACCTCTTAATATAACCTTAGAAAACCCTGTGAAAAAAAATAGATTTTAAAATCATCAATGAATGATGGTCATGATGTAGTATGAGTATAGATAGACCATCAAATGGCACAGATGTATTTTTAATATTTTATCAGACAAGGAGAAAAAATGAAATGGGGATAGACTTGGGAATATGCACAATTTTATTAATCTAGAAGAATTAATCACCCCAACACAACAAATGAACAAAAAAATAATATTCTCCCCCCCCCCAAAAAAAAAAAAAAAGCCAAACTTGCACATTATCAAATTGTTGCTATTATTATTACATTCATGGAAGAAGTGCCAAACCCATAGGGGTCACACAGCACCTGGGAAATTATTCAGAATCAAATTCAAGAAGGAAAGTAGCTGCACTTCTCTGGACAGAGCCTATTGCTGGCACCATGGCAATTCCCCTAAAGGAAGTGTCAAGAGTTACACAGGAATTCAGAGTAACTAAGTTAGTTAACCTATCCAGTGTGGAACACTAGAGCCTCTTACATGTATAACTATTAGTTAACCTCTCCCACATGTTTACAGCAGTGAAACACTGGAGCCTCTTACCTGTATAACTCATAATATCTTGGAGTGAATGGCAGGTTTGTGAAGGGATTAAGAGACATGGCAACAGCTCCCCTTTGAACACTTAAGGGTGGATTAACACCAGGTTTTATAGTAGTTTCATTTGATCTTATTACATTCGAGTTTAAATTTGTGCTGCTGCTGCTGTATCCACTTTCACGGTCAGACTCGCGTTCATAGTCAGGGGCATATCTGCAAAAATTGAACATTCTTTACAAAAATATTCAAAATTTAAGTTACAACACAGATACGTATTAAAACATTAAATTATTAATACCCAAGTAAACTACACTCATAAGAACATAAGAATGAACACTATGAAACAGAATTCTTCTCCAGGCTGAGGGACTGACAAACTCAAATCTACATCTTCAAGGGTGATGGACTGACTACATCATCTTCACATCTCTACTGCTCCTGCCTGCTTTGTGTACTCGACTGAAGAAGTCTATTGTGTAGACGAAACGCTTTGGAATAAAGATGCCTAAATGTTGTCTGCGTGTCTTACTTGCAATCCCGAGTACTGTCGTAGAAGCTAAAACGTTGTGTAGTTTTAAAAATAGGTTAGATAAATACACAAGTGGGTGCGAGTTGGACCTGACTAGCTTGTGCTAGTAGATATGATGCCGTGCTCCTTCCTTAAGTGGATGTGACCTGAACCTGACTAGGATGGGTCAGTGTTATAAGCCGGTAAGCAACTTTGACCTGTCTTGCATGGGCCATTAGGGCTGCAGTAGTGTTCCTTCTCTCTTATGTTCTTAGCCTTTCTTATTAGTTTGGTGAGGACTAATGCATAGTGTTTACTAGTATTTTTGTTTTTTAAGCACTGTCTATATTGCTTTTCATACTGATGTTTCTTATCGATGGATCTTAGTATGCTGTTAGTGGTTGTTTATTAATGTTTGTTAAGAGGAAGGTTGGATAGTGCTCAGTAGTGCTGTCTGTGATTATCCCTGATTTAAGGGGAGCTAGTATATTAGTCCATATATGGTCAATTATGGTTTGTCAGCCTGGTTGGTTTTGTTATAGCTGGTATGAGTCGTGTGTTGTTCATATTGTTGATGAAATCAGTTACTGGCTGGTCATCTGTTAGGCCAAGGTTAATGTTGAAGTCTCCGACTAGGAAGTGGGGGTGCTTGTTCATTTGGTTGTTTGTTATTAGTGTTTTTAATTTATCACTAATATTTGGGATGTTTGTACGAGGCATCTGATAAATGGCACTGGTTGTTATAGGAGTCTTAAGGTTTTTTACAGTAAAATTTGCAAAAATATGTTCTCCACATTCATCACTATAGCAGGTGCTGTTACAACATGATACAGTGGACCCCCGGATTAAGTCGTCATCGGAATAAGTAATATTCATCCGGAATAAGTAATATTCATCCAGAATAAGTAACATTTTTCTGTCAAAATATTAGCTCAGTGAACGTCACTGAACTCGGTATGAGTCATTCGTCCGGAGCATGTTCGCGCGGCCTGAGTAGCCCCAACACTCCACGTACAGCCAGTGTGCCATTGTTTATCAGTCAGTGAGGACAATCCCATGCATTTACATGATACATTCTGTATCATTCCATTCTTTTTAGTGCTTGTAACTGCTAAATAAGCTACCATGGGAGCAAAGAAAGCTTCTAGTGCCAGCCCTTTGGTAAAGAGGGTGAGAAACACTATAGAAGTCAAGAGATCACTGCAAAATACGAAAGTGGAGTGCGTGTCGCCGAGCTGGCCAGGTTGTATAACAAACCCCATACAACCATTGCTACTATCATGGCCAAGAAAAAGGCAATCTAGGAAGCTTTGTTGTGAAAGGTGCAAATATGCTTACAAAACAGAGATCGCAAATACTGGAAGATGTGGAGTCTTTGTTGTTGGTGTGGATCAACGAGAAACAATTGTCAGGAGATAGTGTTATGCAGTCAATAATATGTGAAAATGCAAGGCAGCTGCATGATGATCTCGTAAAGAAAATGCCTATAACTAGTGCTCATATTGGCCAGCAAAGGCTGGTTTGAAAGATTTAAGAATCGTAGTGGCATACACAGTGTGAGACTGCCAGTTCTGACAAAAAAGCAGCTGAAAAATATGTTCAGGAAATGAAGGGGTACATAGAGGACGAAAAATTAAAACCCCAACAAGTGTTCAATTGTGACAAAACAGGACTCTTTTGGAAGAAAATGCCAGAGGACCTACATTACTCAGGAGGAAAAGGCACTCCCAGGACATGAGCCTATGAAAGACAGGCTGACTCTCATGTTTTGTAGCAATGCTAGTGGGGATTTCAAAGTGAAGCCTTTACTGGTATATCACTCTGAAAATCTCAGCGTGTTCAAGAAAAACAGTGTTATCAAGAGTAAATTGTGTGTGATGTGGAAGGCAAACAGCAAGGCATGAGTCACACGGGACATTTTCCTTGATTGGTTCCATGATGTGTTTGGCCCCAGTGCGAAATAAATTGGAACACACCTCAATGAACACATTAACGCATGTAGGAATGATAACTTGAACAATGCCTGCATACAACACTGGAATTCCCCCAATTGCCTCATGAAATTCAACGATGCTCGACTAGTAATCAGAGAGCCAAATTTCCGCAGACGTAAATGCCTTGAATCATCATTAATCGCTGTTTTTAACACAATCAAGCAAAATAAAGGCAGCTTCATCATCTCTGAAGTATTAGCAAAAATCCTCCTCGAAACAGTAAACCCTGCCATCACATAGTCTCTGCTACACAAGACAACAGAGAAGGAACACTGAAAGAGTTCTTCTCAGATCCAACCACCAACAGAAATACTTGTCTAGCCTATTTTTATGTTACCCAAGTAATAGCTTTTATAACCTCTTACTCATGTGCAAGTTGATTGTTGTACTGTGTGGTATTACTACTACTACACATTACAACTTATATTACTACTACAACCACTAGTATTACACCTCACTCGGAGCCTATGCATACCCTCTGTGTCCATGTATTGTAGAAGAATGGTATACAATACGGACAAAATGAAAACTGAGACACACATGCAACATCTGGGTACCTTAATTGTAGACATTTCACCATCCAGCGGATTAATCAGTCTTATTAACTCATCTTTTGTATATAGTTCTACTGTCTTCTAATTATGTCCTAGAATCTGTGATAAAGCCACTGGATTACCTGGAGAGAGTTCCGGGGGTCAACGCCCCCGCGGCCTGGTCTGTGACCAGGTGAAACGTCTACAATCAAGATACCCAGATGTTACATGTGTGTCTGTGTCCATGTATTATTTGTAATGGCTTGATAAAGCTCCTGGAAAGGCAAAACGTTGTCACAAAAAAATTCACTTTTGTTGTACTTGGTCCTTTTAATTTCACAAAAAAATAAAGAGTGGATTTTGGGAGCATTTAAATGCATTAACTTTTGGTTTTAAATATCATGGTACTTGTATGAAAAAAGTTTTTGAAAACAACGGTTGAAGAAGAAAACATTTTTGAGATGATTTCGTTGGAAAATTTTTTAACCCCCCGGAGGGTAGCCACCCAGGATAACCAAGAAAGTGTGCGTCATCGGGGGACTGTCTAATTTATTTCCTTTTGGGGTCCTCAATCTTGTCCCCAGGAGGGAAACCACACCGTCGACTAACACCCGGGTTACTATTTGCTGCTAGGTGAACAGGACAACAGGTGTAAGGAAAGTGTTAAATGTTTCCACCCCCCCGGGAACAACCCCGGGCCCTCCGTGGTGAAGCGGGAGCTTTAGCCACCCACTACCGGGCCATTATTGGAATCTTATTGAAAAAAGTTTCCCCAAAGTGGATTTTTTTGCCAAACAAAGAATAAGAGAGGAAGGTGAAGAGTGTGGGGTTAAATCAGTCCTCAACCTAAATTATTAAATTTAACAAAAAGAAGGCAAACCCAAAAGGGGCTTACACCCCCTCAACCTAAAGTTGATGGTTCAGTCCAATAATCGGGAAATTTTACATTCCTCAAGACTGAGGGAGTCAACGTTTCGACCCGGGTTAAGGGATGTTTCCCCTAAAAACCTTCACCTCTGGCTGGTGACGAAGCTACGGGTGGGCGAAAGTTTCCTCGATAAAGATTCCTAAATTTTGGGACAAAAATTGATGAAGTTAATACATTAATATTATCATGGGGCCACGGGCAGACCAGGTACTACTAACCCAAAACCCTCACCTGCTCTTCTGAAAGTTAATCTTTTGTTACATACACGCACAACCTAAACTCCCCCAATAATTTAATTTACACAATTCTGTGCAAATAAGGGTTGTGTAATGTAGCAAGCTGCGGGGCTGCAGCAGCAGCAGCGCCACATCTTCTTCCCCCTTCAATTCTTTACCTTTTTCAAAGTGTCAAACGGATCGATGTCTATTTTTCGTTTGGACTTTAATGAGGGGGAGGGGTTGTTGTGGTGCAGTAGTTGAGGGCGGAGGGAAGGTTTAAATTTTTACAAAAAAACACTCCATCTACTGCTGCTGCTGTGCCCCTTAAACCCGGATATGGTCTCTTCTTACACTTATTCTTATATAATATCAAAAAAACATCTAAATGAAAAAGTATATATTAAGCGTATCCCTTCAATATATATGTACGTTTCTCCTAAATTTTTAAAAATTATGGTTTTTTTTTTTACGGGTTTAATTAAATTTCAAATAACGAAAAAGGACTTTATTTATTATGGTTCGTTTTACAAGTCAGTAATTTTTTCATTTTAAAACATATACTTATATATATTATCAACATGCAATATAAATGTAGAAACCCGGGGATAACTCAAAAAAGTCAAGTGACTTTTTTCCCAAATTTGAGTCCTTGTTTAAATTTAATTTAAATTAAAAAAAAGTCAAGCAGTAGTTATAAATAATCCATTTTTAATTTTTTTCATACATTTTATTTTTGGTTTTGGGGCCCCCCAGTTTCATTTCAAATTTATTATTCATAAATAAATAAGAATGGAGGGACAGTGGCCCTTTGGCAGGTGTTTCTCATTTTAACCATTTTTAAAACATATAGTTTAACATGTCAAAGGCTTCAGTAACTGGTCCCATAGTGATGTAAGGTTTAGAAAACCCAAAGTTGAAGAATGATCACTTGTGCAACATTTTGGGCATCTTTATTGAGGAAACTTTTGCCAGCCCGTGGCTTCATCAGTCCCAAAACTTTTTGCTAATTTACTGTAAAAAAAACCAAAAAGCCTATAACAATTTGGTGCCATTACCGGTACCCCACAAAACTCCCGAATCAGTACATGTTCAAATTAAAAAATAAATAAAATTTAAATAACAGAAAATGAAAAAGCACCCCCCTTTTCTTTAGCTGGAGACTTTAAAATCAACCTTGGCCTACCCAAAGATCAGACTGTAACTAAATTTTATCAACAAAGAACAACAACTTCCTACCAAAATAACTAAACCCAACAGGGTGACTGAGACAGTGCAACCATAAAAGACCAATAGGACCAAATTTTCTAGCCCCTTAATCAGGGGAAAAAACAGACACACTCTGACCATACCCTACCTTTCTTAAAAAATATTAGTAAGCCACCCCAATACAACAAATTTTATTTTAGACCCAGACGAGGGCCTCAATAAGGGGTTTCCCGCAACCCAGAGAATGTTGCTGGCCTACAGAATTCTCCATGCCAAAGGTATTGCGATTGGACAGACTTTTTCTTTACAACATACTTAGACTATACAACAAAAAATTTTCCCAAAAAACGAAACAGATAAGAATAAACGGGTTGGTTCCCATGGTAACCGCACTTTTTGAAAACCATTGATAAGAACCCCCATTTTGAAAAGCAAAATAGAAAGGGGTTAATACCCCAAAAAATTTTTAAAAAAAATTTAACATTTCTCACCAAATTAATAAAAAAGCCAAAAAATGTACCTCCGCAATTCACTGACACCGAGGAGATATAAAAAAAACCTGGGAAAAAATTTTTTTCCCGATTCCCGGGGACCCCCAAAGAAAAAAAAACAAGATTAAATTTTTCTAAATAAACCCCATGAAACACCCCTGTTCCCACTGATACAGTAACAAGTAAACGCTTTTTTTCCAAACAGGGTCTAATCTCGCCCGTAAAAAACCCAGACCAAATCCCGTGCCCGGGGGAAACCCAGAGGGAATTTCCCAAATTCCTTTAAACTTGTACCAAAGAGCCCACGGAAGTGGGTCAGTTTTGAACCCGTGTGTTGTGGGGCAGTAAAAAAAACGGGCTTCCCCATGGATAAATTGTCCTTTTTGTGGAAATTTTTTGTCACGCCCCTTGTGCAATATCCCAGAACTACTACAAGCATATTAAAAAAGGAATGTTTTTGGGTATGCTCAATTAGGAAAACTTGGAAAAAATCACAAGGGTATTAAAAAAAAGACAACATCAAAGTGCTTTCATAGAAAACCTGGAAGCTTTCTACAAAAAATGGGAAATAAAATGTTTGGGCGAAGGAAAAGCCCTTTTAATGGCCTGTAGTCAAAAAACGTAAGGCTGGAGGGGATGTCCCGGTAGTCAGTAAAATGTGGGGTGATAGTGCTGCCGGGAGACAGTAATGGTTTTAATGGAGGTTGCTGTCCTGGGAACAGTAAGGGTTTAAAGCTGGAGGTGCTGCCCTGGGAGACAGAAAAGGTGAAGCGGAGGTGCCCCTGGGGGGACAGAATGGTGAAGGGGGAGGTGCTGCCCCTGGGAGACAAAAAATGGTAAAAGCTGGAGAACTGCCGGGGAGCCCAAGAAAGGGTTTTGAAGCTGGGGGGTTTTTCCCTGGGAGACAGAAATGGTAAAAGCGGGGAATACCCCTGGGGGGACAGTAATGGTGAAGGCTGGGGGTGCTGTCCTGGGAAAACAGAAATGGTGAAGCGGGGGAGATACTTTTCCTGGGAGACAAAAAAGGGTTAAAGGGAGATTTGCCGGGGAAAGTCGGGAATTTTACGCGGGAAAGGGGAAAAAAATAAAAATGCCCTAAATAGGGGACAGGACCCTTTAGTAGGGAAAAAAAGTGTAGTCAAAGATAAATAAAACCAATTTTGGGCAAACTAAAATACCGCAGGACAAAGAAAACCAAGAGGACCCAATACCCAATAGTGAGGAAAAAATTACCAAAAAAAAACTGGGGGGAAGCCCTTTGTTTTTTGCTGGGGGAAGGATAAAAGAAAGCAGGGAAACATCCCACCAACGGGGAAAAATACAGCACAAAACCCAAGGCAAGGGGGAAACCAACCCTGTGCACAAACTATGAAATTGGGAACTGCGGGCATGGGAAACCCGGAAAAAAAGGGGGACTTTAAAAACAGGGAACCCCCCTTTAAAAAATTTCCAGGGCCCATATGAAAAAGGAAAAGGAAAAACCCCTTTCCTGTAAGCTTTTTCCCCTGAAATGTGTACCTCTTCAGTCCCGGAAAGACTGTGTATAACTTAAAGGGCCCAGGATCCCAAATCAAAAAAGGGGGACAAAAAGATACAAAACAACCAGGCCAGGGGGAAAACCCCGGGTTTAGCCACAGCCACTCAAGAGGGAGGGGTTTTTTTATGCCGGGAAAGGGAAAAAAAAAACTGGCGGGAAAATTTGGGCAAAATCGTAAAACCAAAATCCAGTCTTTTCCGGAGTGGAACCACAGTCGATGGCCCCCCCATTTCCAAAAACCCAAAACAGAAAACCAGATACTAAATCCCGGGAAAAAAAAACCCCCCCCCAGCCAACAATACCACCAGCCCGATAAAAATTCTTTTTTGAAAAATTCCCAGGGCCCTAAAGCCAGCCCCCCAAACAAAAAAAAAACCCTTTTCTTTCCGTAAAACTGCTTGCAAGGAAAAGGGCAATTTTTTGCGGTTTTCACTGAAAACCCACTTTAAAGGATCATTTGGACAACGAAAAAGGGGTTTCCCAAAGGTTTTACCCCTTTTACAAGTGACAGGGGTGAACAGGAAAAAGGGGGGGGGTTGGGGCCTTTTTACATTGCAGAGTCACGTTTGAAAAGAACTGCTTATTGCCCCAAATGCCGTAGGGGAAGTTTTAGAAAGTAAAGGTCGAAAACCCAAAAACCCTGTCATTGTGGTAGTCCCCCAAGCCTCCGGATGCAACACCCAGCTTTTCCAGGAAAGCTTTTAAAAATTGACCACTGTCTGGAAAATTTCCACCCTCCTGC
Source organism: Cherax quadricarinatus (assembly GCF_026875155.1). Taxonomy (NCBI): domain Eukaryota; kingdom Metazoa; phylum Arthropoda; class Malacostraca; order Decapoda; family Parastacidae; genus Cherax; species Cherax quadricarinatus. The sequence goes on along the minus strand of NC_069450.1, from coordinate 9,718,689 downwards.
CCCAACATCTTGACCTGGGGATTTAAAACTTAAGGCCCTAAAAGGGAGGAATATAGCAAATAATTTTGATGAAAATAAAATAACACCAGGAGGCACCCTCTTAAAGAAAACCACACTCACACACCCTTTTAAAATTTTCCCCCTGCACAAAATTAAATTTTAAAACCCAAGCAAAAAAATAAGCCAACAAGACTGGGAATACACTAACCCATCTTCACTAACAAAAATGATTGATAAAAATTTGTCACCAAAAATCAAAAACAAATATACTCAGATAACAACAAATTTGGGGTTTCAGCCCTTTTATGCAGGGAAACCCCCAGACCGAAAAAAATGAACTAGCATGGGGGAGAAATTCACCAAATTCAAACTTAAAATAACAAAAACAAAAAGGGGGGAACCAAAAGTAAACCAAGTCCAAACCCGAATAAGCTGGGAAGAATTTTCAACAACACGACCCAAAACTTATCCCTAAACAGTTCCCCCCGGGGGCCACTCGATTATGCAAAAGGTTTTTATTCCCAAAGGGAAAAAGGAGGAGTAATTAAAATAAAAAGGGGGAAACGGGGCCCCCTTTACAGGGGGAGGGAAAAGAAAAAACAAGCGGCTAAAAGAGGTCAATATATCTGAAATGCCCCAGGGAACACTGGCCCAGAGAAATACAAGCATCAACTAAGTTTAAAAGAACCCTTTTAGGAGTAAGGAATCGCGGGAAGAACTAAAAGCCAAAAATGAAATCGAAAAAAAACCCAAAAGTATTTCTTTCCTAGCCAAATCAAAATCGAAAACCCAAATTTCCATTTTGGGGCCCCCTATTTAAACAGATGGGTCCTACACAGAAAAACAGAAAGGAAAAGGGAAAAGGTGAGTACCCCAATTCCCAAAAAAGGACTCAGTTTTTAGCAAGCCGCTAACCAACTGAGAGTCGAAGCCCCAAAATGAATTTTTTTATGAAGAGCCACAAAATTTGCCCTTAACACAACCCAAATCCGATGTTACCGGGAGCCAAATGATTCGAAAAAACGATAAATGACAGGGCCCATGCACTCTGCCCCAGGGCAAAATCAGGGAAACTCTTTTTGTTCCATCAAGAACTGCAAGAACCCCCCTATCACGACCCTTTTTCCCATCCAATGGAGAGGGAAGCATGGACAGGGGGGTTCGCCCCTCAGTTCCTAAAAACAACGGGACTTTAGCCCCCCCCCCAAAGGGGGCAGTAAAGAACAGCAAAAAAACTACAGCCCCAATAGCACTAACATCCCATATCAAAAAATATCTTTGAAAGGGGGTCCTAAAAAAAGTCCCCACCCTTTCTAAAAACCCCAAATCTTTTTACAAAACCCAGGGCAACAGGGGTTTAGAACAGGTCGCCCCCTGCCCTTTTCCTCAACTACTGGATCACAAACGCCCAAGTCCAAAAAATGCATAAGAAGACAAAAAGAATGCAGATGTAATATAAACAGATTTTTGAAAAAAGCCTTCGACAAGTGTAAACCATGGTAAAAAGCGCCCCCAAAATGCGCCCCAAAAGGAATAACGGGAAAAAGTCGGTCGATGGATCAAAAATTTTTCCTCACAAAACGGGAACACAAGATTAGCGTCAACAGGAAAAGTCCGAGGCGCTACGGTGCCCAAACTTTTGTCCCCCAAAAGGCCCCAGTAACTAGCAATCTTGCCTCCCCAAAACCACTTTAAAAACCAAGGTTGTCAGCCCAGCCCCGGGGTTTCCTTTGCAGATGACACCCGAATTGCATGACGTGTTTTCCCTTTGAAAGACACTGCAAGGCTCCGGGCCCGGGGACATCAACCAACTTTTCAGTGGGCTGCAGAAAACAAAATAAATTAAAACGATGAAAAAATTTCCCAATTACTTAAGATTTAAAAAAATGAGGAAATTAAATTTTCATCAGAGTACAAAACAAATTCGGCCACAAAATAAGCGAAACACCAACGTAAAAGGGCCCTTGGAGGGGTTTATGTCAGGGGATTTTCACCTTAAAGGCCCAAAAACTTTTGTATCAATCGAAACTGCTAGAAAAAGACAGGATGGATAAGAAAACCTTTCAAAACTAGGGGGGCCAACCCCATGATGACACTCTTCAGGTCACTTGTTCAAATCAAGGGGGGAAAAATTGCTCACCAAACCCGGGCCCCTTTTCCCAAGGGCCCGGGAAATTCCCCGACCTAGAAAATTACAGAAAAATTTTCCCCACGGCGGCATAACGGAGAAAAAACAAAATCAATTACTGGGAGCGCTTAAAGGTTTCAAAACCGTATTCCCGGAACGCAGGGGGGAGAGATAATGATTTTATACCCCTGGAAAACCCTGGGGGGAACTAGTACCAAACTTGCAAACAAAATCACTCACTACAAAAGCAAAAGATTTGGGCCCGGGACATGCCCCAAACCCCCAATGAAAAGCGGGGGTGAAAACTAGAACGTTAAGAGCCCCATACAAAAGTGCCGGGGGCCCCGGGGACTGTTAAACTGCCTCCCGAAACAAAAGGGGGGATTACCAACGACCCCGGGAAAGTTTTAAAAGCGGGCACTGGACAAGCCCCTAAAGACTTTTTCCTGTTCACCGGGCTGTGGTCGTACTTTGGGTTTTTGCGGGGCAGCCACCCAGCAAACCCCAGGTTGTTTCGGGGCGCGACCACCAGGAGGCCGGTCACGGGGAACCGGGGGCCCGGGGGGGCGTTGACCCCCGAAACTCTTTTCCAGGAAAACTCCAGGTAAACTCCGGAATTTCACCGCGTTTCATGAAGTCATTTAAAAAATTAACTCGGGGAATCTGTCTCACGTCCCCCATTATTGTAAAAGCGAGGGGGCCCATGCCTTTTCCGCATGTTTTTTACATTATTTTTTAAAAAGCCCACTGGGAAAATAGCATTTTTCCCCGCTCTCTCAAGCCCGGGAAGGGGTTTACCCCCAAAAAAGGTGGTGACCCTACAGACGTAAATAACAATGGGGCCAATATCAAATTTAAACCTTTTCTAAAAAAAATCTTCGAGAAATCGTGCACAGGAGACAATATTCATTTATATCGTCACAAAAAATCCCTAAACCCCCTGCCATTTTGGATTCGGAAAAAAAAAAAGCACTAATGATGCAATTATAAAAATGTAGCCCTGTTTTTACACAGCATTGGAAAAAAAGGAATATCTCTAGGAAATTTTTTATTGACCTAAGAAAAGCGTTTGACACAGTAGACCATGGCTTTCCTACTCCAAAAAACTTACCACTATGGTTTAAGGGGCCATGGGGCTTGAAATTTTTTAAAACCCCTCCCTTTTTTCTAAAAAGGTTTAAATTAGGGCCAACCTTTAAAAGACACAGCCTCATCAAAAAGGGCCCCACTTGATACTGGAGTTCCGCAGGGAAGTTTTTCCTTGGGGCCCCCCGCTTTTTCCTCTTTTACATCAATGTTTCTTCCAAACATACCCAAACCCACCTGAAACCCATTCTCTTTGCTGACGACAGGCTTATGCCCATCTCCCACCCCCAATTTTGCCCCCCTAAAACAAAATTGTTAACGGGGAGCTGCTCAAAAATTTTCGACTTGGTTTGACACCCAATAAATTTAAACACTTAACATTTGGCAAAACCACTTAAAATTATGTTTGGAAAGCAGAGCGGGTTTTGGGCGAAAATTTAAACATTAAAAAACGCCAAACCTCTATTGCCAAACAAAAAGAGGGAAAATTCCTTGGCCTTTTCCCGGGCCCAACAACCTAAATTTCACACCCAAAATCCAACAATAAAAAAAAAATAATAAAAAAACGGTGGGGATCCTCTAAAAAATTACGATATTTACTGCCCCCAAAACTCCCCTTTCCCTCACACTGAACCATTCACTTATTTTCCAAAACTCCCCCTATGCTATCTTTTTGCTTGGGGGTTAAAACTGCAGAAAACACACCTAAAGCCAATAAAAAACCCAAAAAAAAGCCGCAGTAAGAAAATTTCAAAAACCCCACCCGGGAAAAACCCCCCCCCCACTCTTCTTTAGTTTCTAAATTTACTCCCGGGTTCAAAAACAAAACACTTACTACTGGAAATCAATATTACAGGCCCTTTAAAATTCCAAAAATTAACCTTGCCCTTAAAAACGCTTTCTTGTTATTTTGTGAAAAATCCACAGGCAAAACCCACCGACCCCAAACATCTTAGGGACATTCCCCTGTTCGCCAAAACCTTTACAAAAATTCAATGTATTTCAAAGGACCTAAAACCCGGGAACACCCTACCTGAAAACTCAGAACTGCAGAACAAAAACCCCCACTTTCAAAATACAGTTAGAAAACAACTTATCCTCCCCGATCCACCCGAACAACTAACTACATGAAAAGCAAACCCGGGGTTTACAATTTTCACCCAAAATCACCCCCTGGGCTATAAAACCCCCGAAATTTCAAAACTTAAAACTTAAAAAAAAATCAAACCCCCTTTTTTTATAAGTTTCCCCATGATACCCCCAATAAAAAGACCCCTTTGTAATTTTTGCCAAAAAAAAAAGCATTCCCATTGCAAAAATCAAAAAATATGAAGTAGTCACTTAGCCTTAAAAACCATAATCCCGTAAGGGTTTTTTTGTTAAGAAAAAAAAACAAAAAAATGCTCGAAATACCTAGCCAAAGAAAGGGTCCTAGTGGGGGCCCCCTCTGTAAAATTTTTTTTTTTAAACATGGGAAACCACCCAATACCCAAAAAACCGTAAAAAAACCCCATTGTAAAAACCCCTTTTAGAGAAAAAAACTTTAATTTTTAATTGAATTGAATTGAATTCAGAAAAAAAGAAAAAAGGTAAAAGAGTCCCCTCAGGGCCCGGAGTCCCACTCTGATCCAACCCCTTTCCCGGTATACATATTTTAAAGGGCCGTTTAAGCTTCCCAAGATATTCGCTCCATCAAATTGTTTTTACTATCCACAGCTTTTTCCACAACCAAATATGTTCTAAAAACTCCCAAAAAAAAAAAATAATGTAATTTAAAAAAACCGGGGCGCGCGCTTGTGTGGGTGTATAATCCACTTAAAATTTTTTAATTTATAATCATTTCCCCAAATTTTGACCAAAGGTTTTGGGGGGATCATGGTTCATTAAATTTGAATTTGTTCATGATGTAACCCCCTAAGGATGAGGCTGATTCATTACCCCCTGGAACTTGCCATATTGTGCCCGAACTTCCTGGGGTTTATTACCTTTGTAACAGTTCCCCCCCTCAAGGAGGCTCCTTTATGGGTGAGGGGCTAATTTATTTAAAGGGAAACGGATCTGTGCTCCAGTTTTCCCAATTAAAACCTGAATCCTTCCACAAACCCCCCCCCCCAGGGGCTGTAAAAATCCTTTGGGTTTTTTTTTTGTTCCCCCCTTGATTAAAATAAAATAATTTAAAAATGTAACAGTCAAATCATAACCCTTTTGGGGGCCAGTCACTGGGCCCAATTTGTACCCCTTTTTTAATCTTTTTGGGCTTTCCGCCCCCCAGGGGGGTATGGGGGGGCAAAAAAAAGATAATTTTAAACCCAAAAATGTGTGTGTGTGGGGTTTTTTCAACCCATTTTGGTTGCGTGTGAGTGGTTTTGGGGGGGTGTGTGTGTGGGTGTGTGTGGTGTGTGGGTGTGTGTTTTTGTTTTTGTGTGTACGGGGGGTGGTGGGTGTGTGTTGTGTGGGTGTGTGTGTGTGTGAGGTGTGTTTCCCCCCTAGTTGTTCTCACCTAGTTTGGTTGCGGGGGGCGAGTCCGAGCTCCTGGCCCCCCCCCTCTTCATGAACGCTACTAAAGGGCAATCTCTTGAAAACCGGAGCTTTATTTTATACCTTGCTTAAAGCTATGTATGGATCCTGCCTCCCCTAAATCGCCCCTTCCCCAAAAAAATTCCACTTACTGACTAAATCTGTGGCCCGAAGAAAAAAATTTCCCAACATCCCTGTGATTCATCTGTTTTCTTCAGCTTCCAACTGTGTCCCCCCTTTTTCTGGGGTCCAATCTCTGGGAAAAAACCTGTCTTTGTCCAAACCTTTGTCAATTCCTTTTCAGTATTTTGTATGCGTTATCAGTTTTCCCCCCATTCTCCCCGGGCCTCCAGTGTGTCAGGTTGATTTCCCTTTTTCCCCTCCTCGTAGGACATACCTCTTTGCTCTGGGACTAGTCTTTTTGCAAAACCCTTTGGGACTTTCTCTAGTTTCTTTAAAGTGCTTGGTAGGTGTGGGTTCCAAAATGGTCCGCAAAACCCCAATATGGGGGCCCAAAAGAAAACTGGAAAAGGGGCCTTTAACGAAATTCCCTTTTGATGTCGGAATGCTGTTTTGAGGTTTGCTAGGCCCCATATCCCGCAGCAGTTTAAATTTTATTTGATTTGCGGGTTTTAGGGGATTTGCCTGGTGTTATACTCACCCCAAGATCTTTTTCCTTGAGTGAAATTTTTATCTTGGGGCCCCCCCCCAACTGTACTTCCCCCTCGGTTTTTCTTTGCCCTTCCCCAAACTTTTATGCCTTGCCCCTTTTTTGGGGTTGAACTCCAGGAGCCCAAATTTCTGGGGCCCGTCTGCAACCCGTTTTCCAAAGGGGGTCCCTTTGTTAGTTCGCCTGGTCTTTGTTTGAAATGAATTTTTCTCAACAACTTACGCAAACTGCCCAAAAAGGGACCCCCCAGAGTCATTCCCTTTCCCTCATGTCGTTTTACAAAAAACCAGAAACAGCACTGGTCCTAGGATTGGCCCCCCCTGGGGCCCCGCTGGCACAGGGGCCCACTCCGACACCTGCCAAGTAATACTCGCTGCTTCTTCCTACAAGTTTTTCCCCGATCCAATTTTAGTGCCTTCCCCGTTATCCCTGCTGGTCCTCCCGTTTTTTTTCACCAATTCCCTTTTGTGGAAAATGTGTTAAAAGCATTCTTGCAAATCCAAGAATATGCAATCCAAACCCCCCCCCTCTCACTCTTGTCCCTTTCGCTTGCACATGTTCAAAGAACCCGTAAGGGTTTTTTTACACAGGATTTCCCGTCCCCCGAAACCATGTTGGGGTGCTGTTGATGAAAATAAATTTTTTCTAGGTGTTCCACCACCTTTCCCCCTGATAAACTTCTCCATGATTTTGCATACTATACATGTCCCGGAAAATGGTCTGTAGTTTAATGCTTTTTATGTCTGTCCCCCTTTTTTAAAAAAATTTGGGGCTTTCATTTTCTGTCTTTTCCCTGCCTCAGGGAAACTCCCTGTTTTGAAAAGATTTATTGAATATTGTTTTTAGGGGGCACAAAGCGCCCCTCTCCCTCTCTTCCCCTTTCCCAGGGGAAAATGTTTTTCTGGCCCCCCCTTTCCTTTGAGGTTTCTAGCTCAATCAGAAGGCCCCCTTCAATTCTCCTCGGTTGGTGCACTGTGCCACACATGGTGGGTGCCCCACCCTCCCCCGTCTTTCTGGAGCCCCTTTTGTCTCCTCTGTGAAAACCTTTTTTGAATCTCTTGTTGAGTTCCTCACATACTTCACGGCATTTCTTGTTGTCTCTCCCCCCCTTCCTTTCCCCCTTTGCCTGATTTTCCTGGTCCTTACCCTTGTTTTCCTTCCCTGAGTGGCTGTACAACAGTTTGGGTCAGATTTTTGGGTTTCCGGGTGTATGTCATTTTTTTATTGTCTTTTGGGGCCTTTCCCCTTTTTATCTGTGCATATTCATTTTTTTTGGCTCTACGGGCTGCTCCCTTATTCTCCTGGGGCCTTTGCCTTCTATATTTCTTCCATTCCCTACCCCACTTTTGGGGTTTTTTTCCTCCCTGCCCCCTTTGGGTAAAAACCCTGGGTCATCCTGGGTTTTTTATTTTTCCGGGTTTCCCTTTGGGGTTTCAAACCTTCCCTCGGGCCCCCTTTCTTTTTTTTGCTACATATTCCATCATCTCATTAACTGGCTTTCCCCGCCAGTTCTCCCGTCCCCCCAAAATGAATCCCGTTCAGGGAAAATTTCCCCATTCCTGTTAGTCCCCCTTTTTTGTAGTTTTGGTTTCATTTTTTGGCCTTCCCGCTTCTTTTTTCCCTTCCCCCCCCTTGAACTCTAAAATGTGTTTTTTAAGTTAAAAAACCCCCCAAAGGTCACGGGGCCCCCAAGGGGGCTTTTTAAAGTGTGTCCCCCCGTTTTCTGCACACCAAGGTGAAAAAAACTAAGTCTAAACTTGCTGGGTTTATCCTCTCCTCTCTCTCTTGTAGTGTCCCCCTTTCTGTTGGTACCTAAGTTTTTTTTTAGTACCCCCTCCATCATTTTTAGCCCCACCCTGTAACTTTGGGCCCCCCTGGGGGGTCCAAGTTTTCCCAATCGGGGGCTCCTTTTTGGTTTTAAAATCACCCATGATCAGAAGCTTTTTCCCCGCATGCTTTAGCTATTCTGGCCCCTCTAGCCGTGTTTGTAACCAAGCTCTAATTTCTCCCCGTTTCGTACTCTGCCCTTTTTCCCCCTGCTGTTTGTGGGGGGTTTACATCACTGCTTTACCACCTTGGGGGCCTCCAATTTAAGCGGGTTCCCCCTATGTAATTTACTTTCTTCCCCTGCTGTCTCCTCTCCCCCCACTCTCAAAATTCCAGCGATTTTTGTCAGCAATGCCACCCCCCTCCACCCCCCCCCCGTTCCCTCTGGGCTTTTCCCCGGATTTGGTTTTCCCATTGGAAAAAATGGCAATTTTTGTTACATCCCGTAAGCTTGGTTTTTTTGTGAGGGGTAAGATGTCCGGTGAGGCCCCTTTTAAATCTTTTATGCCAAAATCCCCCCACTTAAATTTTTATACCATCAGCGGGGTTTTTTGTTTCCAAACCCCTTTAGTTTTCTTTCCAACACTGGGTTTGTGGGGCCTTGAGGGTGGGGGGGACCTTGGGGGCATACTGTGGGATTCTATAGCCGGTTTTTGGGTGGAGGCTTTGGGTTTTGGAATTTTAGTGTGTGTTGGGATGGTGTGATAGGTTGTTAAAGGTTCTGAGGAAAAGTTGTGGTGCTTGTCCTTTCTGTTCTGTTTTGCTCTGAAAGGCCCTCTGCTGGTTCCAAACCTTGCTTTTTTTCCTAGCTCCTTTCGGCCCTTTTTTTTCCTCTCCCCCCGCTTTTCTGGGCGTTTTTGATTTTTTTTCTGTCCCCTTTTTCTAGGAACACCCTCTTGTACTCTTCCCCAGTATTCAAACGTGGTTTTCCTTTTTTGGGGGATCCTTTTTTCCCCACTGTTTCTGTCCTTTAGAAAACCCCCCAAAAAAAAGGGGGGGCTTTTTTCTTTTCCCCCTTTTGGGGGTACCCCCCCAATTCCCTGAAAAATTTTCAAAGTCCTTTTCTTCACCTATTTTTCCCTGATGATTTTCTCAAAAACCTTAAATTTCTTCCTGCTGCCTTTTAGGGTGTCCTTTCCCTCCTGAAGCCCCCTGGAAAACACTGATTTTTCCCTTTTTCCCCCTCCCCTTGCCTCACCCTCGTACTTTGGATCCTGCCTGTATTTGGTCGTTTTTCCCTTTTATTTTTCCCCGTGGCTCTTTATAGCAGGGGTTTTGCCTCAGCATTCGACCTATCGCCCTTTTCCCCTCCCGCAAAACCCGCTGTTCTTCCCTTTTCCCCTCCTTGGTCTTTTTGGGGAGGGGTTTGATTATGACCTTAGCATAATTCATAATTTTCCCCTTTCCCTTTCCCGTGTGTTTTGTGTGTACCACCTATTTGGGACTCCCCCTTTTGGGGTTTTCAGGGGTCGAGTCCTAGCTCCTGGCCCCGCCTCTTCACCGGTTGCTACTAGACCCTCTCTCTCCCTCGCTCCATGAGCTTTATCAAACCTCGTCTAAAAACTGTGTATTGGTTCCTGCCTCACTACGTCATTTTCTAGGCTATTCCACTGCCTTACAACTCTATGACTGAAGAAATACTTCCTACTATCTCTCTGACTCATTTGTGTCTTCAACTTCCAATTGTGGCCTCTTGTTTCTGTGTCCCCTCCCTGGAACATCCTGTCCTTGTCCACCTTGTCTATTCCACGCAGTATTTTATATGTCGTTATCATGTCTCCCCTGACCCTCCTGTTCCTCCAGTGTCGTCAGGCCGATTTCCCTTAATCTTTCTTCATAGGACATTCCCCTTAGCTTTGGAACTAACCTTGTTGCAAACCTTTGTACTTTCTCTAGTTTCTTGACGTGCTTTATCAAGTGCGGGTTCCAAACAGGTGCTGCATACTCCAGTATGGGCCTGACATACACGGTGTACAGTGTCTTGAATGATTCCTTACTAAGGTGTCGGAAAGCTGTTCTCAGGTTTGCCAGGCGCCCATATGCTGCAGCAGTTATCTGATTGATGTGTGCTTCCGGAGACATGCTCGGTGTTATACTCACCCCAAGATCTTTCTCCTTGAGTGAGGTTTGCAGTCTTTGGCCACCTAGCCTATACTCTGTCTGTGGTCTTCTGTGCCCTTCCCCTATCTTCATCACTTTGCATTTGGCAGGATTAAATTCGAGAAGCCATTTGCTGGACCAGGTGTCCAGTCTGTCCAGGTCTCTTTGAAGTCCTGCCTGGTCCTCATCAGATTTAATTCTCCTCATTAACTTCACATCATCTGCAAACAGGGACACTTCTGAGTCTAACCCTTCCGTCATGTCGTTCACATATACCAAAAATAGCACTGGTCCTAGGACCGACCCCTGTGGGACCCCGCTCGTCACAGGTGCCCACTGTGATACATCATTACGTACCATGACTCGTTGTTGCCTCCCTGTCAGGTATTCTCTGATCCATTGCAGTGCCCTTCCTGTTATATGCGCCTGATGCTCTAGCTTCTGCACTAATCTCTTGTGAGGAACTGTGTCAAAGGCCTTCTTGCAGTCCAAGAAGATGTGTGTGTGTGTGTGTGTGTGTGTGTGTGTGTGTGTGTGTGGTGTGTGTGTGTGTGTGTGTGGTGTGGTGTGTGTGTGGTGGTGTGTGGTGTGTGTGTGTGTGTGTGTGTATGTGTGTGTTGTGTGTGTGGTGTGTGTGTGTGTGTGTGTGTGTGTGTGTGTGTGTGTGTGTGTGTGTGTGTGTGTGTGTGTGTGTGTGTGTGTGTGTGTGTGTGCGTGTGTGTGTGTGTGCGTGTGGTGTGTGTGTGTGTGTGTGTGTGTGTGTGTGTGTTGTGTGTTGTGTGTGTGTGTGTGTGTGTGTGTGTGTGTGTGTGTGTGTGGGTTGTGTATTGGGTGACTCAACAATCAATATTTGCACCAATAACTCATTACAGTTTGTGACCGGGGTGTGGAAGTGTGAATTGCTCATTACACTATAATTTGTTCATGATTGTAGCCATGTATAAACTAAGTAACCATTCTACAGAATTCATTACCTTTGTAACTGTGAGCTCATTACCTTTGACCTTTCAGTATAAAAATTTTGGGGGCCCCAGTCCTGGCCCCATTCACTTCTTAATTTTAAAAATACCTTTGAACTTGTCATGATTGTGACCAGACCTCCCTGGAGTTCTTTCCTTTTTTTGAAAATTTGTGAGTTCTTACCTTTGAAAATTTTGTGAGTTCATTACTCTGTAACTTGTCAGTATCAAAACTTTGGAGTCCGCCCCTGGACCAATTATGTACCCTGTAATCTTTTGACTACCGCCACAGGATGGGTATGTGGTGCATAATAAAAAATTTTAAACCATAACACAATAATATATAATACTGAAAAATTGAATAATTAGACACTGTAAAACCAGGGTAGCTTTATTATTTAGAGTTCCTAACCAGTGACTTTACAATACAATTAGGGACAAAACGATTTTTTTATTATTATTGTTTTATAATAAAGGGGGAAGCGCTAAACCCGTAGATTATACAGCGCCTGGAGGGGGGGGATGTGGAAGGCTTTCAGGTTTAAATTTTCGGGAACGGGAGAAGACCCAATTTCCCCTAAATCAAGAGCCCCTCCCCAAAACACAAGGAACCCTTCCCCTGGGGGGGACAAAACAGAAAACAAAGAAGTAGATGAATAAGCAGCCCCCCCCAGCAGCAGGTGTTCAGCCCGTGTGTCGATAGGTGTTATGTTTCCCAAACCCTCCATCCATGACACAATTTTTCCTCCTAAACCTCAAGCCCCGGGCCCGGGGAGAATCCCGGCGAAAAAAAAAAAAAAAAAAAACCTTATTTGTCACTTTTAAATATGATATAAAAAATTTATAAAGCTTTTTATTACTGACAAAATTAGTAAAAACCGAATTTCAGGGCTAAAAGACCTATAGGGAATTACTTTTTTAAACCCCCTAAGGTTACTAACCCAGGATAATCCATAGTCGGTTGTCATGGGGGATTTTAATCTTTTAGGATTCCCCGGAGTTTCCCTGGAGAGATTCCCGGGGGTCAACCCCCCCGGGGCCCCGGTCTGTGCCCGGGCCCCTCCTGGTGGATCAACCCCTAAAACCAGGCTTTACTGCGGTGCCGCAATCCAACGTACGACCACACCCCGGGGTGAGGTACCGACTTTAGGTACCTCCGGGAATCTACCTCCGGTAGCCCAGGCAGGTAGACTCCGAGGGTAAACGCTCCCACGGTACAGTCCTTGACGGCCCTGGTGGTCAGGGCCTGATCAACCAGGCTGTTGCTGCGGGCCGTACTTTGTCCAAGTATGAACCCACAGACCAGCTGATCGGGTACGACTTTAGGTATATTTGGGAGAAACTGGTAGGGTTCGGGGGTAACCCCCCCGCGGCCCGGTTGTGCCCGGCCCATGGGGGATCAGGCCTGATCAACCAGGTGTTACTGTTGGCCGACGCAACCCACGACGAACCACGCCCGGCTAGTCAGGTACTGAGTAGGGGGCTGCCAGCCCCCTTCTTGAAGAGGCGAGGGGGGTCTATTGGTAACCCCCCTTACGCAATAACCGAACAGAAAAAGGAGGAGCTTACGCGACGTTTCGGTCCGTTTTGGGCCATTTACAAAGTCACACCGGACGAAAATCGTCGTAAGCCCCTCCTTCTATGTGGGGGTTTTTTTTGGGTTCGTTCCAGCCCGGGTATTGTGCCTTTTTTCTTATTAACCCCCCTTTTTTATGCTGAGAGGCAGTTGAACTTTTCTTGGGCCCCTGACACTATTGTTGATCTTTACCGTGCTGGGGCGCCCCTGTTTTTTCATGGGGGGGATGCTGCATCGCTGCCAGTCTTTTGCTTTAAAAAAAAGTGATTTTCGTGTAAAGTTTGGTATAACCCCTCTAGTTTTTCCAAGTCTATTAATCATGTATCTCCCCCGTTGCATTCTAGGGATCGGGTTGAGGAACTTTAGGTTTGAGTAACTGAAGTGTTTTTTTGCATTTAGTGTGACGTGAATTTCACCTCCCTTGGAAAGGTGCTGTAATGTGCAGAATTTCCACCTAGATAAAAACAGGGGACCTGAAAAGTGTCTCAGGGGCTTGGCTTCCTTGTTTTGAAGGTTTCTTTCCCCACCCCTGTATTTTTAGAGATGCGTTTGATACAATGTTGTGTCTTTAAAGGGTGGACCCTCAACTTTATCACTCCCAGGTTTTTTACTTTATTTTTCGCTCTTTTGTGTAGTGGAATATGTTTTTTACTCCGTACATTTTTTTTATTTCCTCCGTTTTCCATTTTGGAGAAATTAAAAATTTCTACATTGAACTTCATATTTTTCTGCGGCCCATTTAAGATTTGGTTAATATCCCCCGGGATTTTAGCAGTGTTTAAAATGGAGGGTGTCATTTGTTGTTTAATATGTTTATTATGCACCCCATACCCATCCTGGGGGTGGTAGTCAAAAGATAAGAGGTACAAAATTGGTCCAGGGACGACTCCAAAGTTTGTCACCTGAAAAGGAAAATACGGTGTGTGGTTACGTCCTGTCTAGTCAGATAGGGTGAAATAAGGACCATGTGCAACACGGGGTATTTTTTTTAGATGTTTGCCACCCAGTGGCTTTATCAATACTATTCCAGGAATAACTTGAAGACAGTAGGACTATTAAGAAGATGAGGTAATCATTCCCTCAACCCTTGGAGTAGGTGCGAAGAGCACCGACCGTGGAGATTCGAAGCAGAAGCAAGGCCCTGACGCTTATATACTAACGTCAGGGTGAGAGACGAGGACAAAATCATGGTAGGCGGGGTTCCCCAGTGGAATAGGTCTTTTCCAAAGGATGGGTTTTGTAGTGGTTTTCGTAGTCGTGAGGTTATTTTCATCTCTTTGGGAAGGACCCACTTCCACTGGGAAAAACTGCCTACCAGTGACTATGCTCTCGTCTGCTCACCGCGTTGAATTTTAAAGGGCAGGCGCCTTGCTTCGTTCAAAACTCCACGACTACGGTGGTCTTCGACCTACTCCCGGCTGAGGACTGATTACCCTTTTTCTGTAATATCCTACTGTCTTTAAGTTATGTCCTGGAATTTGTATCGAAAGCCCCCTGGATGGGCGAAATTTTAAAAAAAAGTACCCCAAATTTTCAATTGGGCTTTTTCATCTTGTGGATTATATACCATTCTTGCACAGATATAAGGTGAGGAAAGGATTGGAGAGTACTGTGACTTGTGGAAAAAGGCTTTTTCCCCTAAACCCCCTCAGACTTTTCTCGTTTATTATACCTTGGTATTCTGTTTGTTTGGAAATTTAATCCAGCTACCAACTTTTCCTGTTATTCCTTTATCACGCATTGTGGGCTTTACACCCTGGTCACACTTTCAAAAGGGTTTTTTAAAAATTTGTAAACTAATCTTATTTTTTTGTCTTCTAGAACATCCGGGCTTGTCAAGTGGTCCAGTAGTTGGGGAAAGGGGGGACGCCCGCTCTAGACCATGTTCCCCGGGTTTATAACGATGGATATCTAATGGGTGGCGATCTTGTTTCTAAAATTTTTTTTTTTGGGGGGGGGGGGGGGGGGGGGGGGGGGGGGGGGGGGGGGGGGGGGGGTTTTTGGGGGGGGGGGGGGGGGGGGGTTAAAAAAATCCTTTTTTAAAAGGGGTTAGATTGGGGGCCTGGGGGAATCTGGGATGCTTTCGCCCCCGTATTTGGGGCGTCTTTTTTAGAAGTTTGGAACCCCTTTATGTCTCCTAAAAAAAACAAATTTTGGCTTCCCCTTCATTGGGGAGGGATAAAAAAGTCATACTGGGCTTTGAGTGCTACATTTTTTCCCCTTTTTTTAAAAACATTTCGTCAATTACCCCAAAACGGGTGTTGTTCTCACTTTATTTTGGGTAAAAAAAAATATTTAGGTTTTTTTCAATTTTCCTTTTTGGTTTAGGGCTTCCCTTTCTGGGGTGTAGTTTATTTTTTTTTTTCAATGCCCCCTTTCCTTTCAAAGTTGGCCCCTTTTGGTCTGTTTTTTTTTTGCCTGTAAGGGAGGCCCTTTTTTTTTTGGTTTAATCTTCTCCCTTTTCCTTTAGATTCATCACAAGTTAATTTTTCTTTTAAAAGGTTTTGGATCCGTGTTGCTTAAGGCTTCTTTCTGTTTAATTTTTAATTTCTTTGTCCCACCCTTAATTTGTTACTGAATTGTTTCGTGGAGGCCTCCCCTTGTGACTGTCAATTTTTGTTGGTTTTTTGGGGGCCGTGCAAAACAGTCTGCCCCCTATTATTTTTTTATTAATATTTTTTTATCAGACCCTCATTGTCCCCTGTATTCTCCCAAACTTGTTTGGTTTTTTATTTTTGCTGGTTTAAGGTAATTTGATGTAGAAATTTAAAAGCTCGTTTATATGCGAGCTTTCATCCCAAACTGCCTCTTTGGGGTTTTTTTCTCGGTAGAGATTATTTGTCATTCCTCCATTTTTGAGCCTTAGGTTGAAACCCTAGGAGCAAGAGTTTGGGGCAGGAGCTGAAAGATTTTACAGACGTGGTTATTTTCAAAAGGGCGTTTTTGGAATTTTTGGGGAATTTGCACCCGGGGAAGGGGGCCCTTGATAAAAACCAAAAATTGACCTTTTTTTTGGGTTCCATACATAGCTTTAACCAAAAGGTATGATAAAGTTTCCCGGCCAGGGAAAAGTGATTATTTACAAATCAGTGAAGGGGCGGGGCCCAGGAGCTCGGACTCGACCCCCGAAAAACCTAAACCCTAGGTGGTACAACTAGGTGATACACACGCACACACAAAACAAAACCAAACACACAACACACACACACCCCCCACCCCACACACACACACCCCTATGTGTCCCCCTAACAAAAAAACAATACAAAAAACAAAACCCGGGAAAGATTCCCCTGAGGCATGGAAGACAGAAAATGTGGCCCAATTTTTAAAAAAAAGGGGGAACGCCCATAAAGCATAAACTACAGACCGGGGTTCACTGACAGTAAGAAAGCAAAAATCAGGGAAAAGATTGTCAGGAAAAGGAATGGGGGAACCCATCTAGAAAGGAATGATTCTCATCACCGCAGACAACATGGTTTCAGAGAGGGGAAAATCCTTTTCCCAAAAAAACCTACTGGATTCTATGACTGGTGAAAGCATTAAGACAAGAGAGAGAGAGGGGGGGGTGGTTTTTTCATTTTCTTGGACGCAAAAAGGGTTTTTTGGGGACCCAGAACCACAAAGGGGATTATTGAAAAACTGGAGGACAAGCGGGGGGATAACAGGGAAGGAAATAAAATGGTCGGGAAAAATTTTTGTCAGGAAGCCCAGCAGCGGTAAGGGTTAAGGGGCCCAAAGGTGCCCAGAGTGGGCCCCCTGTGACCAGCGGGGCCCCACGGGGGTCAGTCCAGGACCGGGTGCTGTTTCTGGAAATTTGTAAAACAAAAAAGGGGAAGGAATAAACCCAGGTGTCCCTTTTTGCAGATGACTTTGAATTTAAATGAAGAGTTTCAGCGATCAAAAGACGGCAGAACTAAAAAGGGGATCGGGATAGGCTGCAGACCGGTCCAGAAAACGGGCCCCTTTTGGAGTTCAACCCCAAACCAAGGAAAAGTCATGGGGTTTGGGGAAGGGAAAAGAAAAACCGCGAAAGTCCCGCCCCTAGGGGGCCAAAAGACTACAAACATCACTAAAGGGAAAAAAAGATCTTGGGGGTGAGTTTAACCCAGGCACTCCCCCTAAAGCGCACATAAACCAAAAAAAACTGCTGCAGCATATGGGCGCCGGAAAAACCTCAAACAGCATTCCGACTTTTAAAAAAGGGAAATCGATCAGGACCCTGAAACCCGTGTATTAGGCCCTTTAAGGAGTATGCGGCACCGTTTGGAACCCACCCCCTAGCCAAGCATGTAAAGAAACAGAGAAAGTGCAAAGGTTTGGGAACAAGACTGGTCCAGATTTTTAAAAGGTAAAAGGGTTTTCCCATGAGGGGAGGTTAAGGGAAATCAACCCGACGACCCCCGGGGGGGAAGGAAGATAGGGGGGGCATGATCCCCCTTACAAAAAACTGAGAGGAAAATTTACAAGGTGGGGCAAAGACCCGGATGTTTTCCCGAGACTGGACACAGCAAAACGGGGGAAAAGTTGGAAGCTGAAGACAAATAATCAAAGGGTGTTAGGAAGATTTCTTTAGCCACAGAGTAGTCATAAGTGGAATAGTTTTTTGGGAAAACGAGTAGTGGAAAGGGAGGGGCCATTTCATAGCTTTAAGCGAGGTATGATAAACCCCATGGTTCAAAGGGGGAAATGACCTAGTAGCGACCAGTGAAGAGGGGGGGGGGCCCAGGAGCTTGGACTCGGGCCCCTGCAACCTTTAATAAAGGGGGTACAACTAGGGAGTAAAACCACCACCAACACACAACACACACACACACACACACACCACAACAAAAAACACCACACCCCACACCCACAAAACACACCCACATACACACACACACAAAACACACACATACTACATAAATACCTACTACAACCCACCAACACACCCCACACCACAACCAAAACACAACACACACACACCCCCCACACACACACAACACACACACACCAAAACACATAAAACCCCCCACACACAACCCCCCACACCACACAAAACATACACACACACACACACACACACACACAACACCCACACCACACACAAACACACAACACACAACATAAACCCCACACCCAAAAACCACCACACACACACACACAACCCCACCACACCCACACACACACACCCCACACACACACATGCACATATGGGTAAAAGGCTTTATTTACAGCTAGCAAAGTCGGGTATTTTCCAGAAAAGGTCTGTAATATTTCCACTGTTTGGTTTAAAATACTTTTCCATTTTTTGAACATTTTTGAGTGAGTTGTTTTTTAAATTCATTAATTTTATCAACTCCAGTACATAAAGAGGGAAGGTTTTGACAAAAAGTCCCTCTGGGGGAAAATTTTTTTTTCGTTTGGTTCTACATCTGGTGGTTTGGTTTATTTAACCCCGCCAAAAAATTTTTGTAACCCAGCCGGGGCCCGGGGGGTTTGTGACATCCAAAGGGGTCTGTTTTTTTTGTTTGGGTGCACCATAGAATGTGGCTCCCCCCTGCTGTAGAATGTGTAGATGGGCTCACTTTTGTCAAACTCCCTAAAAATTTTTAAGTCAATAAAGTTTTATTTGAAGTTCTTTTCGTATTATTTTTTCAAACTGCCAACTGACCCAAACCCCAAAATTGTAAATTTAAATCCCTCTTTGGGAAAAATACAGCTTAGCCAATTTATCATTCATCATACATCCCGGAAAACCAATTTTGAGATGGAATCCACAGCATTATATCTTAAACGAAACGTTTTTGTATTGATTTTGAGCTGTACTCACGTAATTATGGTTGTAAGGGTCGATTCACCGCACTGGTCGCTACTGGGTCCACTCTCTCCCTGCTCCATGAGCTTTATCATACCTCTTCTTAAAGCTATGTATGGAAACCAAACCACGAGCGGGAATAGAACCCGCGGTCAGAGAGTCATAGACCTCCAGACTGACGCGTTAGCCACTACATCACTAGTCACATTGTTCTACCTAGATATTACATAAGTGTCTTATTTATCAACGCATTTTTTTTAGAAAGATGCGTGAGCAAATACTGTGACATATTTATTAGTAAACGTTTCAGTCTTAGGACCTTGATCACTTCTAACATACACAAGTTAAAAAGACAGTATATATAGTCGAAGCACCATATATTTCCACCAAAAACACATCATCTATTAAAGATCTTACTATGCAATTCCCAAAACTATCTTTTGCTAGCTAGTACCAACTACCTCATTTTTTTTTAATTTTTATAGCGCAATTAATTGTTCAACTTATTATATATTACAAGTCAGATCTTACTCCTAAATCAATATTATATCATAGTGACTATCTGTCCATTTAACTTTGTTTACCATTACTTAATTTAGTCCCTTATATATTGTCTCCTTTATTTTAGCTTTAAATAACCACCTTAGTTCATATATTCACAATTGTTAAAATAATCAAGGTGCTATTTTTTAGCTTTAGAATATTTACTTTGTCTTATACTTAAGTCTAATTATAGATTCACTATAAATCTTATGATTACAAGCATTGATCCTGATACCAACTTCTTATTGAATGACTTAAATGAATCAAACAGCAACTGTAATTACTACACAGCAGAACAAACAAAGGCACGTCTCAGAGCCAACAGCAACATAACTGTCTTTAACTACAATGTCAGATCTTTAAGCAAACATTACGATGACCTCACAGCATTACTAAATTCCCTGCATGCCAGTATGTCCATCATTACTCTCACCGAAAACTGCCTAAAGCCTGATACTACAGATGTCTATGCCATTCCTGGTTACACAGCCATACACAACTGTAGGCCAGATCAACAAGGGGGTGGCATAGCTATATACTTATCAGACCAACTAGAATATATCAATAATACATGCACAAGGGATGAACATGGGGAATATATGCTAGCTAAATTCAAATCCAAATTCCTACAAAAGCCTCTCACAGTGATAAACATCTACAGAGTACTACAGTCAAACATTAGCCGTTTTAGTGAAAACCTAGGAAGCATGATAACTGATGCACGTGTGAACAAAGATCACTTACTACTCTCAGGTGACTTCAATATAAATCTCCTGCAAGACCAGGGCCCACATGTTACTGAATTCACAAACACAATGAGTAACTGCATGTTGCTACCAGCAGTAACAAAACCTACAAGAGTTACAGAGACTAGTGTTTCCCTACTAGACCACATCTGGACCAACACCATATCCCCTTTAAAATCAGGCATAATCACAGATAATACCACAGACCACTACCCTATCTTCCTCATAACTAATCTAGGCAAATTATCCCAAGACGCTACTAAAGTCACTTTCAAACTTCACAATGAGGCAGCCATTAATAACTTCACAACAGCAATGACAAACATTGATAGGCACACTGAGCTAGAAATCTATACAGATATTGACGAATGTATTAATAATTTTCTAAAAAAAGACCCAATACCTCTATAACAAGCACTGCCCTAAAAAAACTAAACAGATGACAGCTAAGAGACTGAACAGTCCCTGGCTAACACCCAGTATCCTCAAATCCATAAATACAAAACACCTGTACGAAAAACAGTACGAAATGGGTCATATAACCAGAGACCAAACAAAACGTTACTCGTCAGTCCTAACCAGCCTGATAAGAAGGGCTAAAAAACTGTATTATGAGAACAGATTATCCAACTTAAAAGGTGATATAAAAAAGACCTGGAAAACCCTATCGGAAATTCTAGGAACAAAAAAGATATCACGAAATAGCGCAATTGAACTAACAAAACCAGATGAACCCCAACTCCCACCAACTGAAACAGCAAACAGACTCAATGATTTCTTCTCCACCATAGGCAAAAACCTTGCCAATAAAATCCCAAGCTCAAATACCCCGCCCAATGACTACCTCACTGGCAACTACCCAAACGCACTGTTCCTAGCTCCGACTAACCCAACAGAGGTCTCCCTTATTATCAACACACTAAAAAACAGACAGGAGATTTAAATACCTTACCACCCATTATATACAAAAAAGCGTCGCAAGTGCTGTCACCAATCATTGCAACACTCTTTAACAAATCCATCAAATCCTCTACCTTCCCTACAGTTCTCAATATAGAGAGGGTCACCCCGATCCATAAAGGAGGAGACCAAACAGATTTGAATAACTATAGGCCAATATCCAATTTACACCCTCTCTCTAAAATCTTCGAAAAATTAATTCATAAGCGAATCTATTCCTACCTCATCTCCCACAACATACTCAACCCCTGTCAGTTTGGGTTCAGGCCTAATAAAAATATGAATGATGCTATTTTGCACATGCTAGAACAAATATACACTGCACTAGAGAAAAAAGAAGTCCCACTGGGGATCTTCATTGATTTACGTAAAGCTTTTGATACAGTTGACCATGATTTGCTCCACATAAAATTGTCACACTGTGGTATAAGAGGGCACTCCCTCAACTACCTAAAGTCATACCTCAGCAACAGAAGCCAATATGTGTACACAAATGGAGCAAACTCTTCCGCACAGCCAATTACAGTTGGTGTCCCACAGGAAAGTGTCCCTTTGGGCCCCTTTCTTCTCTTTTCGTTTACAAAAAATTCCCAAAACCCAAAATCCCATCGAAAACTCCCAAAACCCCCCACTTTTTGCAGTGACACACTAACGTTTTTCCTCTCATCAACCCCAGTCATGCTAGCTAATATTGTAAATCCCGGGAATTTAAAGGGAAAAATATCTTGGGAGACAAAAAAAAATTTACCCCTCAACATTGAAAAAACCTATTTTTCCCGGGTTTGGAAAAGAGCTACAGCTGTCCCTCTTAACTTTAATGAAAAACGGATCACCTTTCACAAAGCTCACAGAGGGAAAAATTTTGGGAAATCCCCCTTGTTTTTTGATTTCAAATTTCAAAACATATACAAACAAATTTCCAAGAAAATTTCCAAGCCCGTAGGCTTTACTATCGAAGTTACGGTACTATGTTCCACAGTAAAGCCCTCCGGCCCTATATCACTCACTTTTTTAAACCCTTTCTCCCCAAGGGAAAATTTGTGCAGGGGCCCCAACAACCCCAAAAACCATCTCAGGACCTTTAAATTTAAACCCAACAAAAGGTTCCCAGTTAGAATGATAAAAATTTTTCCAAATTTCAGGCACCCACACCCACCAAATTATTTAACTTAAACTATCACCATACAAAACATCCCCCTTTTTTCTGCCCCCTATTTACAAAATTGAACACTTAACTTATATAAACCCCCCCCTAAAAAGTCTCCCTTCCCAAAACCTCAACAGAAACATGACCAAAAACACAAGGCACAGACACTCTTTGATGTTCCTCGTGTCCTTCTCACGTTATGCAAAAACTCAATGCACATAAAAGGCCCTAAAATCTGGAATTCATAACCTGTGAAAATAAAAGAAACACTGTCTGTTTATAAATTCAAGTTTTCTTAAAAATCACTTACTCACCCAAACTAAATAAATACTGAATAATTGTATCTCATAAATGTTTAACCTGTGACCCTATCAAACTTTGTTTTTTTTTTAATTACATTACCTAACAGAATACTCCATTCTACTGAATGCTCAGCAACTCATTTAAAAGACCATATGACCTGTCTTTGTAATACTCATTTGTGCTTAATTGTTATTTGTTTACTATAATTTTTACCGCTGAATATATCATTGCTTATTTAATCTTAAGTTAATTTTAAGCCTGCCCATAATGCTCTGCATACAAAGGGCTTTTGGCATGTTACACTTAACCACTGCATTTCTTTGTACATCTATGAAATATGCCCAAATTAATAATAAAAAAAATAAATAAATAGCGTAGCCCCACACCTCTAACTTACACAGCGGGCGTCTACACCATCCCCTGTGGATTCTGCCCCAAGAAATATGTAAGAAAACAGAAATTTTTCGGCCCGTCTGAAAAAAAATCTTTAACGCCAGCAAGAGCCCTAAAGTAGCCTGTGTCCTCCACGGGGGACACCAAGGGGACATATGGATGAATTGGGATGAGGCACAACTTGCCCTCACCAAACAAGATCTTAGACGCCGATGATGTCTGCGTTGCATACTTAGACTGTTCAATACACAAACACATGTCGACTTCATTTCAAAGTTACTTGACTTCACCATCATTTGTTCACAAGATCAACTTGTGAATGTTTTAATATTTTCCGCGATTAATATAACACAGCAGGGAGAATTACTGGCGATACCTCGCTTGGGAGAGTTACATATTTGTCTCAACACAGTATGTCTATCGCAGTTCTCCCTGGTGCCATAACAGAGCACAGAAGAGAGTTATAAGGGCACTTCTAAAACCCGGGGCTACCGTCCCCGGATGGATATGGGGTGCACAATAAAAATAGCCCTTCGGTGGCAAAATCTATCTAAAGGGATTATGGCCATAACCTTCTTTCAGCAACTCGTTAAAATTACTGACACTGCTCTCCACTCTGTCATTCTGTGAATTTTGAGGGCCAGGGCATTCTGACGATTGCTAGTTACTGCGATCCACCTTTTCTGCCACCGGTTTCACATTTTATAGTCGGCTCAAAGGGCCTCTGCTGACCTTTAAAGTCTAGAAAATTCAGCTGTCAGCTCTGACGACAATCAAAGTCAAAAAACGAGATTTCCTAGATAAGAAGTGTTCTTAAAATTTAAATTGATCCCTACCGCTATATCATTAGGCTAAAGGTTATTAATATCTTATATAAATATCTTAAGAGTTTCCTCGGGCAAACCGTGAATTGTTTCACAAGTTCTGATTAGCCCCACTCCACAAAGGGGGCAGTAAAGCACAATAGCAAAGAACAACAGACCGATAGCACTAACATCCCATATCATAAAAATCTTTGAAAGGGTCTAAGAAACAAGATCACCACCCATCTAGAAACCCATCAATTACACAACCCCGGGCAACATGGGTTTAGAGCAGGTCGTCTCAACTTATTGGATCAGTACGACAAGGTCCTAAATGCACTAGAGACAAAAAGAATGCAGATGTAATTATACAGCCTTTGAAAAAAGACTTCGACAAGTGTGACCATGGCGAAATGGCCAAAATGCGTGCTAAGGGAATAACAGGAAAATTTGGTAGTGGATCTAAAATTTCCTCCAAACAGAACAAAAAGGTAGTAGCCAACAGGAAAAGCCCGGGGCGGTACGGAGAAAAAAGCTTGTTCCAAAGGCACGTACTCTTCCATCTTTTTTATCACCCTATATTGAAAAGATAAGATAGATTTCTTCGGATTTTTAACCCGGAGGGTTGCCCCAGGAAAACCCCAAGAAAGCAGTGCGTCATCGAGGTGTCAAAACTTATTTCCATTGGGGTCCTTAAAACTTGTCCCCCCGGATGCACCCCACCCGTCGATAACCCCAGGTACTATTTGCTGCTAGTGAAAAGGGCAACAGGTAAAGGGAAAAGTTTTCGAATGTTTCCACGCCGGGAAACGAACCCCCGGGGCCTCCGTGTGTGAAGGGGAGCTTTAGCCACCCGGCCCCCGGGCCACCTGACAAGGTTTTCAGCCACGCCCCTGTCTTTTTTTTGCAGATAACCCGAATGTGCATGGGGCAGTGTTTCATGCGAACCCGAAGGCTCAGGCGGACATCAACCCAAAACTTTCAATGGGCGCAGAAAACAAAATGAAATTCAACGGGAGAAATTTCAATTACTCCAATGGGAAAAAGGAGGAAATTAAAAAATTCATCAGAGCAAAACAAATTCCGGCCCCAAAAATAGAGCGAAAAACCAACGTAAAGACTGGGATGATCATGTCGGAGGATTCACCTTAAGGACTATAACATTGTATCAGTCGCAGCTGCTAGAAAAATGACGGATGGATAGGAGAAATTCAAAAAAAGGGATGCCAAGCCCATGATGACCTCTTCAGGGCACTTGTTCTATCTAGGCTGGAATATTGCTGCACATAAAAAGCCCTTTCAAGGCAGGTGAAATTGCTGACCTACAAAATGTAAGGAACCTTCCGGCACGATAACGGAGATAAAACCCTCAATTTTGGAGTGTTTTAAGTTCCTGAACCCGTATTCCCTGGAAGCAGGCGGGAGGATCTGATTATATACAATGGAAAATCCTAGAGGGGCTAGTACCCAATTTGCACACGAAAATCACTCACAACCAAAAAAAAAGTTGGCAGACGATGAACATCCCCCCCTGAAAAGCGGGGTTTTCACTAGCACGTTAAAAGGGCCTTTCAATGAGTGTCAGGGGCCCCAGGACTGTTCAAAGCCCCCAGCATACATAAAGGGGGGTTACCAAAAAGACCCTTTTGGGAGTCTTTAAGTGGCAGGACAAGCATCTAAAATCGGTACGACAGCCCGGGTGTGGCCGTACGTTGTATTTCGTTTTCAGCCGCAGTAACAGTCTGGTTTATCAGGCTTGATACCAGGAGGCCTGGGCACAGACCCGGGGCCCCTGGGGGGTTGACCCCGGGACTCTCTCCCGGTAATCCCGGCAGCAGAAGGAAAGGTCTGGGTTTTGCTAGTGGAAATGGATGCGCTCTCCCCCCTTTAATGTGGGAAAAGGGAGGGTTATATCTCCGGGGTCCAATCCCCACCCCTCCCATTTGGAGGTAATTTTTCCCATAAAATAAAAACCCAAAAAGGGGATTTTGTCGGTATTTATTTTCCATTTTTGTACAACCCGTCAGACACTGAACATCTGGAATCTTGTTCTGGGACATGTAAAACCTTCCTCCGGGGACGACAATATATAAACTAACCCTCTCTTTGGGTATGACCTACTTCCCCTGGGGGAAATTTGCCTCCAGTGATATGCCCTGTTGCTACACGTTCCTTTTCCCCCTGACGTTAAAACATAAGCCCAGGCTCCTTGCCTTGTCCAGGCCCCAGACTACGGTGGTCTTCGAACCCCAAATTCCCAAGGTTTGGGGGCTATTCCCCATCTGCATATAGTTCTACGCCTCCAATTATTCCTGGAATTTGTATGTAAAGCCCCTGGTGGCGAAACGTCTACGTAAAAACACCCAGGTTTTT
>NC_069450.1:9596703-9692264 GCF_026875155.1 Cherax quadricarinatus | reverse complement strand
ATTTGATTTTGGGAAAAAATTTTTTTTAAATTTGTTAAATTGGCCAAATTGCCAATTTCATCTTTATTAGTTTAAAATAGTTGATTGGACAGTTTTCTGGTGCCATTGAAAAATAGAAAGCATACTAGCAAAATAGCTTAGGAATTTTGCCAACTGGAATACTGTAATTGGCCTAAAATATGAGTCAAAGTGGGCAAAATTGCCAGTGCGTAAGTATTGCTGCCACAGCAAAATTTACGCTAGTGTAATTTCATCAATTTTCCATTAAGTTTCGTACTTTGTTTTATTACCTTCAGAAAAAGATTCTCTACCATTTTGTAAGAAAAGCTAACATTTTTTTTTTTTTTTTAATTCTTGGACCCTGTGGACAAATTTCAGATCAGAGGTCTGGACCCTGAAACGGTTAACGAGTCAAAGTTTAGTGACTCAGGAGTGGAAAGGCAAATGATGGGAAATATATTACATTAGAGATAACCTTCATTTTCTAAAAGCTAGAAAAGGGGGCTGTACTCGTTAAAAAAAAATTAAGATTTAAGTGGAAATAGCATAGGAAATTGAGTTTGTGAGAAATAACAACTCCAGAATAGTTCTAAAACTGTAATTAGGGATCCCTGAAGTGGTACCTTTAAAAGGTTACCCAAGTTTTTTTTTTTCCCTCAACTTTTCAATTTTACCTTGCTCATAACTCGAATGCCTCATCTAATCAGCTTCAAATTTCCAACACTTGTGTATGATAATGGGGACCAAATTCTTGGAACAGTGGCTCATATAACTGGTAACAGTTTGGAATGGCTCAGATAACTTCCAAATTCCTCGAAGGCATAGCTTCAAACGTTCAAAAATTGTGCTAAAATAATATGAAAATGGCAGAGAGAAAGTCATATGTGTTGGTGAAGATCTGACAGTTTTTTTGTAAAATAGTCTGAAGATTTTATTCATGTTAAATAATTTTCAGTTTACCTCTTCTGAATGGCTTCAATATTTAATGGCTGAGTCATCTTAATGCCAAGATAGTATGTATTAAATTACAATAGTAAAAGAAAAAACTTAGAATTATTGGAATCCATGCCATAACTGGAGAATGATTCATCTGATATAGTTCAGATTTTCACAGGTGGTGTAGTTTTCTGAGCACAAGGCTTACACTACCATTGGGTGGCTTATGTTCCAATTTGCCAATTATTATTGAATAAATAGTGATATTAATTTTTTTATTCAGTGAATAAAATACTTCTGAGTGGCTTCAAAATATTATTAATGATGCATTCCATAATAAGGATGTAGTAGCCCAGCAAATTCGGAATCAGGAATTAACTGATCAAGAACTGAACTGTCTGCTACTTTTTTTTTTTTCTCCAAATAGTTTATTCACTCTCCTCTTAATAACTTTAGCATTTTCACTAACATTTGTCTATACTGATATAATTACATTCCTGGTAAATACCCTATCTGTGTTTATGGCCTTGTATGGGGCCAGGTAGTGGGGGCAATGGCCCCCAGAAGTGACCAGTTCCCCCAGAGTGTTTTGTATATTGTGAAAAAAACCCTTTTTATTCTTCACAATGCTGGCCTAGTTTTGGGGGGGCTTTAAAATTCTTCTTGGCTGCATTTGCTTATTCAGTTCCCAGTCTAGTGCACTCTTTTGAACTTTCTCTCAAAATTTAACTTTTGTTTTGCATATAACTTTAAAAAATACATAATTACAGTTTTGCACACTGGGGGAAGGATGGGATTTGTTATAAATTATCATTAGCATTTAGGACTCCTTGTTGTTTTTTTGGGGAGTTTTAATGGCCACTGACAGCATAGTCCATATTGAGCTCTGCTTCCTGTTGTATAGGGAAATGAAGTATTGCCAAATCTGGGCAGTGAAGAGAAAATTAACAGAAGTTCCCTGTGCAAATAAAAATAGGAACTTGGTTCCCAGAGATTTACATTATTGATGGCAGGGTCCCTCACATAAATCTACACACAAATTCCAGCAACTTCAAATGTAAGGCTACGCTTGAGAGAACTTTTCTATGCGGTCAGTATGTGCAGTATACAAAAAATCGTGGCCCCTGTAGTGCATTGTGAGAATTCCATTATTAGTAACACTTTTGTTTCTCCATGCCACTGGAACAAAAGCCATTCTTCCCAGGTGAATTGGACAAGCACAAAAAACGAAATGGGGAAGATGTGTGCGGTGATGCTTAAGCAAGAGCTAGATTCC
This sequence comes from Cherax quadricarinatus, assembly GCF_026875155.1. NCBI lineage: Eukaryota > Metazoa > Arthropoda > Malacostraca > Decapoda > Parastacidae > Cherax > Cherax quadricarinatus. The sequence continues at coordinate 9,690,052 of NC_069450.1, read as the reverse complement.
CACACTTCTCCAAGACTGTGCAGACTTGGCCCCATTGCCTCCTTGTTTATGTAATGATTTATGAGCAACACCTTCTACATATACGATATTTTTTTTTTTTTCTTCCCAGTAACCGAAGCTTAAATGGTTCCCCTTAAATTTAACACCTGTGTTTCAGTCATACAATATTTTCTTTTAATTTAGATGGACATGCACTCCTTTCTTGATCATTTTCAGTTGTACTCATATGCTACTGTACACTGGCATTTCTACATCCTGTGGTTGTGTTGGATATGTAGTTGTTTTTCCTGATAGTGTAACACTGGGATGTTTACCAGATTTGTCTTGTGTTTATACAGCAGTTATATGTCCTTCTTGCAGTCACCATTCATATTACCTCTTTTCTTGCTACTTTTATTATAGTCTCAGATGCTATTATGACAAATATGCTATTTCAAAATAGGTACACCTCTAGACATGGGAAAAAAATATTTGGCATCAAACTTCATAGCTTCATCAACATTCGTTGATTCATTCAATACATGTCTTGCCAGAAGTGTGCTGACATAATTACACAATTGTTAAAGAGTTAAATAATTTTAGTATACCTTGTAGTGCTGTCATTAAATGAATTTGAGTTAATTGTACTGGCATACTTTATCTCCAACAGCACTTGTGACTCACAAGTCTTTCTCTCAAATTTTCAGTCTTGATAACCACCAGTGACTCTTAACAGTTCACTTTGACCTTTCTTAAAACTGCTATAGAGAGGGGTGCTTTGAGGCTGAGGAATGGTTCTTGAATCAAGAAACTGAATATTCCCTACATTTCCTTAGATCTAACCTGATTATCCCCAACTCTTCACCTGATTGGCTCTTATTCTCCACCTGATTTCATCCCACTCCCTCCCAGTTACCTCCTCCTTCCCAGGTGCTGTACCCTGTACTAGTCTTACAGAGGTTAGCACTTCCCCCTAAGTATTATAATTACTCATTTCCACATTGAGAATTCATGGAGATTTTATTTAATCTTGACAGTCTTCTTTATTAATTAAACCATTCATTCAGTACACCAGTCATTTGATACTGTACTTCCTTCATAAAATATTAATTGTACTTAACTTTCCTCTATATTCATACATATGACGATTATGACTGTTTTCTGTCGTACACTTACTGTGTATGAACTGTACTGGGCATGTGCATGGATGTTCTTTGAAATGCCTTATTTAGCTGTATCACTCCATATATCAATGTGAAATCTACATTGTTCATCACTTTCTCACTATCCTACCGTGCAGTTAACCTATAAAAATTCAGAAGCATTTTGCATCTTAACGAGTTAAAATACAGGGTATTTTTTATTACAATGAGATTAGAAACTGAGAGACAAGTCAATGATTTCTAGTACAGTGGACTCTCCGACTAACGCTATTAATCGTTCCTAGACTCATCGTTAGTCAAATAATCGTTAGTCCAAGTTAATTTTTCCCCCATAAAAATAATAAAAATCAAATTAATCCGTGCCAGACACCCAAAAGTTTTGAAAAAAAATTTTGTAACACATGAAATATTAATTTTAATACACACCAACTGAAGAATACATGCACATTTAGCATACACTTACCTTATTGAAGATCTGGTGATGATTGATGGATGGGAAAGAGTGGGATGTGTTGATGGGTCTTAGAGTTTCGAAGGGGAATCCCCTTCCATTAGGACTTGAGGTGGCAAAGTCCTTTTTCGGGGTTATTCCCTTCTTCTTTTAAATGCACTAGGCCCAGCTTGAGAGTCACTGACCTCTGTCGCACAACATATCTGCCCATAGAGCCTGTACCTCCCGGTTCCTTTATGACATACCTAAAGTGTTTCACAACATTGGCAGTGTCACCATTAAACACTTGTTCAGGTTTCAGTCCCTTCACAGTCTATGTACTCTTGAATTTCCTGCACATATTTTCAGCTGCTTTTTGGGTCCAAACTGGCAGCTCACCATGCCTTATTCACACTATGTATGCCACTACAATTCTTAAATCTCTCAAACCAACCTTTGCTGGCCTTAAATTCACTCCATCACCACAGGTGCTGGCATTTTTCTAATTAAATCGTCATGCAACTTCCTAACCTTTTCACATATGATCGCTTGAAGATGCTATCGTCATGCTATCTCTGTTTTCGTTTATCCATACCAAATACAGTCTCTCAACATCTGCTAAATCACTTGCGATCTCAGTTTCTAAAACATAGTTGCACGTTTCTGTCTTTGGCAGAACAGCTTCCTTGATTGCCGTTTCTTGGCCACAATAGTAGCGATGGTTGATTAGGGGTTTTGTGTACAGCTGCTCAGCTCGGAGACCATGGCACTCCACTTTCATACTTAGCAATGATCTCTTTCTTTATATCCATAGTAATTCTCACCACTTTTTGCTGTAGGGTTGGCACTAGAAACTTCTTGGGCCCATGGTGACTTATTATGGCAGTTGCAATCACAAAAAAGGCTGTGATAATATGAAATGTTTCTGATTGTATGCTTGGAAGCAACCGCAAGATGGCTGGCTGGCTTTGTAAACACTGGCCAGAAAGTGGACGCGTCTCAGACGGAACGAATAGTGTTGGTCGAGTTTTTTAGGCCGCTAATAATCGAGGCAAAATTTTGTCGATAAAATGTATCGCTAGTCGAGATTTATCGTTTAATCGATTCCAATCGTTGGTCGAGGGTCCACTGTACTTGAAGCCCGTTAACATAATTTAAGCCGTGTGGCAAGGTGGCTGATAATAAATTTAATCTCCATGTTGTTTGGAGAGAAATACAATGTTCCCCACATAGATTATGTTTTTGATAAGTTGGTGAGGTATGAGCCTCAGTGAAACCTAACATGAGCATTGTAATTGGTAATTGACTAAATAATGAAAGTATTGTCTGTGATATTAATGACTTGTAGTGTTACAGGCGTAATAGTAGTTTAAAGACAAAAATAGGCAGCTAGGACGTGTTGTATAGCATGGAACACTGTTTGTTCGTTGAGTATTGCATGGGGAATCAAGTGTCAGAGAATTATTATAGGTAAGTTATTATATTTTTTGCAATTAATAAATGTTGGACTTAAATTATTGAGATACTGCTGAGGTATTTTTGATAGGTGTGGTGATATTCTCTATACATTAATGTGAATTATAAGGGAAGTTCTTTGAAGGAAATGTTTCAAAAAAATATAATGACTGTGTTAGAGCTGAATGGGTAGGAAATAAAGTTTAGTAATAATAATAGAGAGACTGAAGGTGATTCAGTTTTTCATTTTTATGCTTGGTTAGGTGTATTAATTATTTGTTTATTGATTAAGTGGAGTCATGCTTATTGAAAGTGAAATTGCACTTGATAGCTAAGGCTGAAGTATTATATTGTGATGTGGAACACTCGGGCCCGAATTCCCACCAAGGCAGTGCCCGAAAAAGAAAAACTTGCACCATTCATTCACTCTCCATCACTGTCTTGCCATAAAGGGTGCTTTACATACAGTTTAATCCGCAACATTTACCACCCCTCCTTTCAGAGTGCAGCACTGTACTTCCCATATCCAGGACTCAAGTCCGGCCTGCGGTTTCCCTGAACTCCCTTCATAAATGTTACTTTTGCTTCACACCTCCAGCAGCACGTCAAGTATTAAAAAACCATTTGTCTTCCATTCACTGCTTCCTATCAAATAACGCTCACAACACACGCCCGCTGGAAGTCCAAGCCAAAACCAATACCCCAGCCGGGATTGACCTTGCGGTCATAGTCTCAAAACTCCAGCCCGTCGCGTTAGCCACTAGACCAACTAGCCAATAAGAGATTGTGGCTAGCTGGTCTAGTGGATAACGCGACGTCTGGATTTTGAGACCTCAATGACCGCGGTTCATCCCGGCCCGGGGTTATGTTTGTTTGCAATCGTGTCATTACTATTTCTTGAGTCATGTTGAACGGCAGTGAAGGACTTGAGCTAGAGTTCGGTCACGGCCACGCTAGCAGGAGATTCGTCTGTTAAATATCTGCTAGGTGGGTCACAGTGGTGCCCTTTGCTAACCTTCCCCTATGGTGTAGAAAATATACCTATTGGATTGAATCTTATGTGGCTAGCTGGTCTAGTGGCTAACGCGACGGGCTGGAGTTTTTGAGAGACTATGACCGCAGGGTTCAATATTAAAAAAATTTTCCCCGGTCCCCCCGGGTATGGTTTTGTTTGAATCGTGTCATTACAATTTCTTGAGTCAATCCAAGCCCCTGCACACAAACCACCATTACCTCCTCCCTCCAACCTTTCTAGGCCGACCCCTACCCTGCCTTCCTTCCACACAGACTGATACACTCTTTATTTTTGAAGTCAATCTGGGGTGGCGCTCCATTTCTCTCTACATTTCCCGAACCACCTCAACAACCCTTCCTCAGCCCTCTACAACAGTATTGTAATCCCGCACCTCCTCCTAACTTCCAAACTACGAATCCTCCTGCATTTTATTCACACCACCACACTTGCCCTCCCAACAATTACACTCTCCACTGCCTCCAGCCTTCTCTCTCGCTGCAAACCATTCTTCACCATGCTCACACCCATATAAGCGTTGTAAAACTATATACTCTCATACATTCCCCTCTTTGCCTCCAAGGACAAGTTTCTTTGTCTCCACAGACTCCTAAGTGCACCGCACACTACCTTTTCCCACATAATTCTGTGATTCACCTCATCTTTCATTAACCCGATCTGCTGACACGTCCCACGGGCCCAAATATCTGAATACATCACCTCCTCCATACTCTCTCCCTCCCAATCTGATAACCAATCTTTCATCATCTAGTCTTTTTGTTTATCCTCATAACCTTAACTCTTTCCTGTAATCACTTTTATTTCATCTTTTGCATACCCAAGCCAATTCATCTGCCAACCTCTGTAACTTCTCTCAAATCTCCCAAGACACAGTGTCAATCAGCAAAGAGCAACTGTGACAACTCCCACTTTGTGTGAATCTTTATCTTTTAACTCCACGCCTCTTGCCAGACCCCTCACGCATTTATCTCTCTAACAACCCCGATCTATAAATATAATAAACAACCACATGACATCACACATCCTTGTCTAAGGCCTTTTGGTATTAAGGCAATAGATGGATTTTGCATAAATGTATAATGTCAAGAGGTAAACTTGTGAAGGAGGAATAGTCCATTGTTTTGAATATCTCAAATAATTGCGATGATGATCAAGGAAAAGGTGCACAAGCAATACAGAACTTTTTCAAATTAATGAATACAACAGTAAATCATGATAAATGTAAAAATAATTGTTCTTTTAGAGCATAGATGTAATGCCCTATAAAAGAAAATAAGATAAAAAACAAAGTTAATTTAAAGATGTGAGGGCAGTAAAAAGGAATGTTTAAGCAAGAGAACTGTTTTAAGTGTCTTACCCAAGTGAATGATTGTTAGACAAGAAAATGGTTTTGTATAATTTTAAATTTTAATAGAAAACTGGCTGGAGCTTGTGAATTATTTTATGCCTTCAGACAAGCAAATTAGTGATAAAACATTTAATTATAAACTGAGTCAGCATATTTATGAAAAGCTTTTTAAGTTTAAGTACAGTATTTAATTATATTTCTTATCAATGGTCTTATTTTTTTTTTCCAGCGGATTGGCTCATCAAAGTTGCCCCTAATTATTATGATATGCAGAACTTCCCACAGTGTGAGGCTCGGCGACAATTGGAGAACATAATAACTCGCTTAGATTCTAGACAGTACAGAGAAGGTTTCTAAATAGACATAGTTTTAAAAGAAATCAGGTACATTTATTTTCGACCATATGCTAGCATTTTTTATTGTTAAATGTTTAAACTTGTACCCTGGGTTACATTCACTGTATTAGGAAAATGTAGATAAAAGATCTCTGTTTTTTTTTTTTTTTTTTATTGTAGTGGTTGAAAGAGAAGTGAGCATGCACTAGATAATTACCGGAAGTGGGATAAGACACTTAAAATATTGCATTTGTAAGCATATTTGGAGTGGAAGCCTACTTGCTCACTTAAGTCATACATTGCCCCTTAATTTTGGTCAGCCACACAGTTCTGGGGTTAAGTTTTGTTATACAAATGGTATAATGTTAACACAAACAGGATGGGTTATTTATAATAATATATAAAAATTTGTATATATATATATAAAAATAAATATATATATATAAATATAATTATATATATATTTTATATATTTTTTATATATAAATATAATTTTATATATATCTATTATATATATATTATTTATATATATATATATTTATATTATATATCTATATACTAAATTTATATTATATATATATATTAATATGTTATATATATATATATATATAGAAATATATAAATATATATATAATATATATATATAAATATATATATATATATATATATATATATATAAAATTAAATATATATCAAATGTTTGTGTGTGTATATATATATATGTGTGTGTATCATATAGTATAAAATAATATATATAATATAAATATTTATAAATATTATATTTATATATATATTATATGTTATATATAGTTATATATACACACACACACACCACACACACACATACTATATATATATATATATATATATTTATATATATATTATTATCTATATATATATATAATATTATATAGTATAATATATATATATATATAATTTTAACACACACACACACACACATATAATATATATATATATATGTCGTGCCGAATAGGCAGAACTTGCGATCTTGGCTTAAATAGCAAGGTTCATCTTGTCATATAGGACAAGTTGAAAAATTGTTTATGAAATAATTTCGCCAAATCATCTGAACCTAACGAAAAAAATATATTTCACTGTGTTTTGTTTAGTATTAAAATTACTGTAAACAAATCTAAAAAATTTACTTGTTAGGCTAAAAATAAATGGTCTTCTAATAATAAAGATTAGGTACGTTTTCTAAGATTGTTTTGGTGCAGAAATTAAAAAATTTTTTAACATTAACATTAATGAAATAAATATATTCTTTAAACGTATAACGAAAATTCAGAAGGACTTAATTTTAAATGAGTTTCTTGCTAATTGGCCAGTTTTTACATTTCGGCACGACATATATAAAATATATATATATATATATATATATAATATATATATATAAATTTAATATATATATATATTATATGATATATATATATTATATATATATATATATAAAATATATAATATATATAATATATAAATAGTATAATATATATATAATAATATATATATAATAGTATATATATATAAATATATATATATATATATATATATATATATATATATATAAATATATACACACACACACACCACACACACACAATATATATAGATATATAATATATATTATATATATATATATATATAATATAATAAAATATATATATATAATATATATAGATATATATTTATAAATATATTTTATATAATTAATATTATAATATAATAATATATAATATATATATAATATATAATTAATATTAAAATATAAAAATATATATATAATATATATAATTATATATATAAATTATATAAATATATATATATAAATATTTATATAATATATATATATAATAATATAAATATATATAATATATATATCTAAATATTAATATATATATATCTAATAATATATAACATATACACTTATATATATATATATATAATATATATATTATAATAATATATATATATATTATATATATATATATATATATATATAATATATATAATATATAAAAATATATTAACTATATAAATATTAATATTTATTTATATATATATAATAGTATTAATATATATATAAAAATATTATATTTTAATATATATATATAATATATATAATATATATATATATAAAATATTATATATCTATATATAAATATATTATATAATATAAATATATATATAAATTAAATATATATATAATATTTATATCATATATATATATATATATATGTATATAGATATATATATATTTATAGGTGGGTACACACATACACACATACACACACATACCACACACACCATACACACATACACGACACCATACACACACACATACACACAACACCAAAACACACACACCACAAATATACACTTACCCTACCACCGTGACAAGAACCAATAATGATCATAACGACACAACACACCGAACCCCCTCACACAATACTACACAACACACACACGACACACACACCACACCACTCACAACACTACACACAAACACACACACAAAACACCACACAAACACACCACACACACCACACACACACACTCACACCACAAACACCCACACACACGACCACACAACACCAGCAACACACACACCCACACAACACACACCAACACACCCACACAACACACACACACTACACACACACACCACAACACAAATCACCGCCACACACACACAACGACACACACACACACACACACCACACACCACACACACACACACACACCACCCAAACACACACACACACACCCCACCCCACAAACACACACACTACACAACACACACAACACACACACACAACACCCCACAGCACACCACACACACACACAACACAGCACAACACACACAACCACAACACCAACCACCACACACACAACACAAAACACACAAGCACAGCACACACACACAACACGAACACCACACACACACCACATATACTCACACACCACACACCCACCCCCCCCTTTCCCCCCACCTAGCCCATTCCCGTCACCCCCCCACACACCACACACGACCCAACACACACACACGCCACACACGGTCCCACCCACCACACACCCACACACCCACTACACGTCTTATCCACACACACCCCCAAACACCCACACCCTCTCCCACACACCCACACACACATCCCACACACACACACACAAACACACGATCACACACACTCACACACACACCACTCTCACACACACACACACACACACCCACACAAACACACACACACACACCACACAAACACACTCACACACAACACCACAACCCGACACACACGAACAACCACACACACACACAACTCACACAACACCTCAACACAACGACACAAACACCCACACCACAACACACACACACACACACGACACAACACACAACACACACACAGCACACACCACCACACGACACACGACACACACACACAAGACACACCACACACACAACACACAACACACACACACACACACGACAACACACACACACACACAACACCACACACACAACTACACACACAACACACACACTACACACACACTACACACACACACAACACACACACAACACACGACAACACACACACCAACACACACAACACACACAAAACACACAACACACACACACTGAACCACGACAACACACACACAACAGCACACACACCAACCAACCACACCACACACCCACAACACGCCACAACACACACACCCGACCACACACACACACACACACACACACACACACGACACCACACACACACCCCACACACACCACACACATCATATATATATATTATAGAGATATATACACACACCACACACACACACCACACACACACACACCACACACACACACACACACACACACACACACACACTGACCCCACACACACACACACGACACACACACACACAACACACACAACACACACCGAACCACAACACACCCACACACACACAACTCCACACTCACACACGACCTCCACACACACACACACGAGCACACACACGACTACACGAACACACACACACACATCAACACCACACAATACTATCCTCCACAACCCCCATTCCCCAACTCCCTCCCACCAAACCCCAACCGTCCTTATTCGTATCCCAAAACATCAACACACGAATCCCTCTCCAAACAAAACCTACCTGATCCAGAACCCCATAAACAAATGTGCACCAACACCCACTTAGACCCCAACCCACCACAACAACACCTCCTCCCCCAAAACATAAATCCTAACCCCCTAAAAAAAAAATATAATGTTAACATATCAAAAACAACCACACCCAACCACATATACAACAAAAAAAAATCGTATATTATCAGAAATATAAAGTCCGCCCAACTATCAACCCAATATACACTTGTCCAATCCTGACAAGATAACGTTGCTATTTAAGCCAATATCGCAATTCTGCCTATTCTGCCCTACAAAACAATAACTACTAACTCAGTGAGAGTAGAGTTAGAGACAATCGCTCACAAACACTCAAAAACAACACAAACACACACACACTAACACACCTGAACACACACACAAACTCTGAAACACTCAAACACACAACACATATATATATATAATATATGAGAGAGACACCGCACACACACACACACCACACCACAACACACAGCCCACAACTGCACACACACACACAAGAACACACTACCACACACACACTACTACACACACCCCCCCCCACACACAAACAACCCCCCCCGCCCCACACCACTCACACACACACACACCACAACACACACACACTACACACACACACACACACAGCACACACACACACACACACACACACGACACAAACACACACACACACCACCCACTCCCCACACACACACACAACCCACACACACCCACACACACACACCCACACACAATCACAGCACCCACACAGAACGCACCAACAACACACACCCACACACACACACACACACCCACACTCACACACGACACACACACACACACACTCACACACACACACACACACACACACCCAACTCCACCAGCACACTCACAACACCCCACCCCCCACCAGGATAAGAACACCCCCACGACCCCATACGACACCCCCCCAAACCCCCCCGACCCAAATAGAGCATGCCCACCCCAACCGTGGCCCATACTGCCAACCGATTGCTCAAGAGGCAATACCCCACCCAATCAGCAAACCCCAAGCACACAAACAGTGTCATCACCCCAACCTTACATCACACGAGCCAGCACACAACACAAACAACCACTACAACCAAAAAAAAAAAAAAAAAAACATAGATCTTTATATCTACAATTCCAAAAAAAGAGCCTGAATACCAGGTAACAAAGTAAAAAACAATTTAACAAAAAAAACTGCTAGCATATGGACGAAAATAACTGTACCAGATTTTCTTATAACAACTAGTCTATTTAGAAACCTTCCTGTACAGACATAGAATCAAAGCGTAGAATATAAAGTTCATCCAAATGTCGCCGAGCCTCACACAGTGGGACAGTACATGCATATCAAATAAATAGGGGCACTTTGATGAGCCAACCGCTGGAAAAAAAAATAAGACCAATGATAAGAATAAAAATAAATACTGTACTTAACAAAAAAGCATTCATACTATGCTGACTCAGTATTATAATTAAATGTTTTATTCACCATTAGCTTGTCTAAGCATAAAATAATTCACAAGCTCCAGCCAGTTTTCTATTAAAATTTAAAATTATACAAAACCATTTTCTTGTCTAACAATCATTCACTTGGGTAAGACACTTAAAACAGTTCTCTTGCTTAAACATTCCTTTACTGCCCTTCACATCTTTAAATAACTTGTTTTTATCTTATTCTTTTATAGCATACATCTATGCTCTAAAAGAACAATTATTTTTACATTTATCACAGATTAACTGTATTCATCTAATTTTGAAAAAGTTCCTGTATTGCTTGTGCACCTTTTCCTTGATCATCATCGCAATTATTTGAGATATTCAAAACAATGGACTATTCCTCCTTCACAAGTTTACCTCTTGACATTTACATTTATGCAAAATCCTTCTCTTGCCTTAACTACCAAAAGGCCTTAGACAAGGATGTGTGATGTCACTGTGGTTGTTTAATATATTTATAGATGGGGTTGTTAGAGAAGTAAATGCGAGGGTCTTGGCAAGAGGCGTGGAGTTAAAAGATAAAGAATCACACAAAGTGGGAGTTGTCACAGTTGCTCTTTGCTGATGACACTGTGCTCTTGGGAGATTCTGAAGAGAAGTTACAGAGGTTGGCAGATGAATTTGGTAGGGTATGCAAAAGAAGAAAATTAAAAGTGAATACAGGAAAGAGTAAGGTTATGAGGATAACAAAAAGACTAGATATGAAAGATTGGTTATCGATTGAGGGAGAGAGTATGATGAGGTGAATGATTACAGATGATTTGGGAGTGGACTGTCAGCAGATGGGTAATGAAAGATGATGAATCACAGATTAATGAGGGAAAAGTGTGAGCGTTCACTTAGGAGTCTGTAGACAAAGAACTTTGTCCTGGAGGCAAAGAGGGAATGTATGAGAGTAATAGTTTTACCAACGCTTCTTATATGGGTGAGAAGCATGGGTGATGAATGTTGCAGCGAGGAGATAGTCTGGAGGCAGTGAGATGTCATGTCTGAGGCATATGGTGGTGGTGAATATAATGCAGAGAATTCGTTATTGGAAGTTCGGAGGAGGTGCGGATTCCAAAACAGTTGTCCAAGGGCTGAGGAAGGGTTTGTTGTGGTGTTCGGAACATGTAGAGAGATGGGCGAAACAGAGTGACTTCAAGAGTGGGTATCAGTCTGTGTGGAAAGAACAGGGTAGGGGGGCGGCCTAGAAGTGTTGGAGGGAGAGGTAAAGGTGGTTTTGTGTGCAGGCTTGACTTGACTCAGAGAAAATAGTAATCCACGATTGCAACAAACCAACCCCCGGCCTGGATAGAACGCCGCGGCATAGTCCCTCAACTCCAGCCGTCGCGTTAGCCACTAACCAGCTAGCCACAATAAATTCATCCAACTAGAGTATATTTCTACACCATAGGAGGTTAGCACAGGCACCACTAGTGACCAAATCAAGTTTTTTACAACGAATCTCCTGCTAGCGTGGCCGTACGAACTCTAGCTCAAGTCCCTTCACTGCATCAACATGACTAAATAAAAGACATCGTAATGACACGATTGGCAAACAAACCATACCCCCGCCGGGATTGAAGCCCGCGTCATAGAGACTCAAAACTCCAGCCCGTCGCGTTAGCCACTAGACAGCTGAGCCACAATAACTTTTTTTTATTGTGGCTAGTTGGTCTAGTGGCTAACGCGACCGGGCTGGAGTTTTGAGACTATGACCGCAGGTTTCAAATCCCGGCTGTGTGGTATGGTTTGGCTGGATCTTCCAGCGGCGTGTGTGAGCGTATTTGATAGGAGTGAATGAGACAAATGTTTTTAATACTTACGTGCTGCTGGAGTGTGACAAAGTAACATTTATGAAGGGGTTCAGTGAAAACTTCAGTGCCGGTCTTGAGTCCGGAGATGGAATGTACAAGTTGCCTGCACTCTGAAGGAGGGGTGTTAATGTTGCGGTTTAAACTGTAGTGTAAAGCACCCTTCTGGCAAGACAGTGATGGAGTGAATGATGGTGCAAGTTTTTCTTTTTCGGGCCACCCTGCCTTGGTGGGAATCGGCCAGTGTGTTAATAATAAAATATAATACTTCAGCCTTGCTATCAGTGCAATTTCACTTCAATAAAGCAAGACTCCCACTTAATCAATAAACAAAATCATTAAAACCTAACCAAGCATAAAAATGAAAACTGATCACTTCAGTCTCTCTATTATTATTACTAAACTTAATTTCCAAACCATTCAGGCTCTAACACAGTCAATACTATTTTTTTGAAACATTTCCTCAAAGAGCTTCCCTTATAATTCACATTAAAGTATAAGAGAATATCACCACATCCTATCAAAAATACCTCAGCAGTATCTCAATAATTTAAGTCCAACATTTATTAATTGCAAAAAATATAATACTTACCTACTAATAATTCTCTGACACTTGATTCCCATGCAATACTCACGAACAAACCAGTTTCTCAAGCTATACAACACGTCCTAGCTGCCTATTTTTGTCTTTAACTACTAATACACCTGTACACACTACCAGTCATTAATATCAACAGACAATACTATCATTATTTAGTCAATACCAATACAATGCATGTTAGTTTCACTGAGGCTCATACCTCACCAACTAATGTAAACATTATCTATGTGGGGAACATTGTATTTCTCTCCAACACATGGAGATAAAATTATTATTCAGCCACCTAGCCACACAGCTTCACTTATGTTAACCGGGCTTTCACTGTACAGTGGACCCTCGACCAGCGATGGCATCGATTAACGATAAATCTGACTAGCGATACATTTTATCGCAAAAATTTTGCCTCGATTAGCGCTAAAAAAACTCGACCAACACTATTCGTTCCCGTCTGAGACTCCCACTTCTGGCCAGTGTTTGACAGCCAGCAGCCCCTGCGGTTTTGCTTTCACAATGCATACAATCAGAACATTTCCATATTATCACAGCCTTTTTTAGTGATTTGCACCTGCAAAATAAGCACCATGGGCCCCAGAAAGTTTCAGTGCAACCTACAGCAAAAAGGGTGAAATTACAAGGATATAAAAGAAAGAGATCATTGCTAAGTATGATAAGTGGAGTGCATGTCTCCGAGCTGGTGCCAGCTGTACACAAACCCCAATCACCATCGCTACTAATGTGGCCAAGAAAACGGCTATTACAAGGAAGCTGTTTCTTGCCAAAGGTGCAATATTTTTCCGAAACTGAGAATCGCAGGGGATAGAATATGTTGAGAGACTTTATTGTATGATAACGAAAAACAGATAGCATGAGATAGCAATCTCTCAAGCGATCATATGTGAAAGGTTAGGAAGTTGTTCATGACGATTTAATTAGAAAAATGCCAGCAACTAGTGGTGATGTGAGTGATTTAAGCCAGCAAAGTTGGTTTGAGAGATTTAAGAATTGTAGTGCATACATAGTGTGATAAGGCATGGTGAGGGCTGCCAGTTTGGACCAAAAAGCAGCTGATAAATTATGTGCAGGAATTCAAGAGTACATAGACAGTGAAGACTGAAACCTGAACAAGTGTGTTAATGGTGAACTGACAATGTTTTGAAACACTTTAGGAATGTCATAAAGGAACGGGAGGTACAGGCCTCTTGGGCAGATATGTTGTTCGACAGAGGTCAAGTGACTCTCAAGCTGTCCTATAGGCATTAAAAGAAGACGGGAAGTAACCCGACAAAGGACTTGCCACCTCAAAGTCCTAATGAGAAGGGGATTCCCCCTTCTAAACACTAAGAACCATCAACACAGCTCCCCTCTTCCCATCCTAAAAAAAAAATAAGAGAATGAATCCATCTGATCTATAGTTCAGATTTTCACAGGTGGTGTAGTTTTTCTGAGCACAAGGCTTACACTACCATTGGTGGCTTAGTTCCCAATTTGCCAATTTTATTATTGAATAAATAGTGATATTAATTTTTTTATTCAGTGAATAAAATACTTCTGAGTGGCTTCAAAATATTATTAATGATGCATTCCATAATAAGGATGTAGTAGCCCAGCAAATTCGGAATCAGGAATTAACTGATCAAGAACTGAACTGTCTGCTACTTTTTTTTTTTCTCCAAATAGTTTATTCACTCTCCTCTTAATAACTTTAGCATTTTCACTAACATTTGTCTATACTGATATAATTACATTCCTGGTAAATACCCTATCTGTGTTTATGGCCTTGTATGGGGCCAGGTAGTGGGGGCAATGGCCCCCAGAAGTGACCAGTTCCCCCAGAGTGTTTTGTATATTGTGATAAAAACCCTTTTTATTCTTCACAATGCTGGCCTAGTTTTGGGGGGGCTTTAAAATTCTTCTTGGCTGCATTTGCTTATTCAGTTCCCAGTCTAGTGCACTCTTTTGAACTTTCTCAAATTTAACTTTGTTTTGCATATAACTTAAAAAAACATAATTACAGTTTTTCACACTGGGGGAAGGATGGATTTTATAAATTATCATTAGCATTTAGGACTCCTTGTTGTTTTTTTGGGGAGTTTTAATGGCCACTGACAGCATAGTCCCATATTGAGGCTCTGGCTTCCTGTTGTATAGGGAAATGAAGTATTGCCAAAATCTGGCAGTGAAGAGATAAATTAACAGAAGTTCCCTGTGCAAATAAAAATAGGAACTTGGTTCCCAGAGATTTACATTATTGATGGCAGGGTCCCTCACATAAATCTACACACAAATTCCAGCAACTTCAAATGTAAGTCTACGCTTGAGAGAACTTTTCTATGCGGTCAGTATGTGCAGTATACAAAAAATCGTGGCCCCTGTAGTGCATTGTGAGAATTCCATTATTAGTACACTTTGTTCTCCATGCCACGTGGATACAAAAGCCATTCTTCCCAGGTGAATTGGACAAGCACAAAAAACGAAATGGGGAAGATGTGTGCGGTGATGCTTAAGCAAGAGCTAGATTCCCACACTTCTCCAAGACTGTGCAGACTTGGCCCCATTGCCTCCTTGTTTATGTAATGATTTATGAGCAACACCTTATACATATACGATATTTTTTTTTCCCCAGTAACCGAAAGCTTAAATGTTCCCCTTAAATTTAACACCTGTGTCTTCAGTCATACAATATTTTCTTTTAATTTAGATGGACATGCACTCCTTTCTTGATCATTTTCAGTTGTACTCATATGCTACTGTACACTGGCATTTCTACATCCTGTGGTTGTGTTGGATATGTAGTTGTTTTTCCTGATAGTGTAACACTGGGATGTTTACCAGATTTGTCTTGTGTTTATACAGCAGTTATATGTCCTTCTTGCAGTCACCATTCATATTACCTCTTTTCTTGCTACTTTTATTATAGTCTCAGATGCTATTATGACAAATATGCTATTTCAAAATAGGTACACCTCTAGACATGGGAAAAAAATATTTGGCATCAAACTTCATAGCTTCATCAACATTCGTTGATTCATTCAATACATGTCTTGCCAGAAGTGTGCTGACATAATTACACAATTGTTAAAGAGTTAAATAATTTTAGTATACCTTGTAGTGCTGTCATTAAATGAATTTGAGTTAATTGTACTGGCATACTTTATCTCCAACAGCACTTGTGACTCACAAGTCTTTCTCTCAAATTTTCAGTCTTGATAACCACCAGTGACTCTTAACAGTTCACTTTGACCTTTCTTAAAACTGCTATAGAGAGGGGTGCTTTGAGGCTGAGGAATGGTTCTTGAATCAAGAAACTGAATATTCCCTACATTTCCTTAGATCTAACCCGATATCTCCCCACTCTTCACCTGATTGGCTCATTTGATTTCTCCACCTGATTTCATCCCACTCCCTCCCAGTTACCTCCTCCTTCCCAGGTGCTGTACCCTGTACTAGTCTTACAGAGGTTAGCACTTCCCCCTAAGTATTATAATTACTCATTTCCACATTGAGAATTCATGGAGATTTTATTTAATCTTGACAGTCTTCTTTATTAATTAAACCATTCATTCAGTACACCAGTCATTTGATACTGTACTTCCTTCATAAAATATTAATTGTACTTAACTTTCCTCTATATTCATACATATGACGATTATGACTGTTTTCTGTCGTACACTTACTGTGTATGAACTGTACTGGGCATGTGCATGGATGTTCTTTGAAATGCCTTATTTAGCTGTATCACTCCATATATCATGTGAAATCTACATTGTTCATCACTTTCTCACTATCCTACCGTGCAGTTAACCTATAAAAATTCAGAAGCATTTTGCATCTTAACGAGTTAAAATACCTGGGATTTTTTATTAACCAATGAGGATTAGAAACTGAGAGACAAGTCAGATGACTAGTACAGTGGACTCTCGACTAACGCTATTAATCTGTTCCTGAGAGCTCATCGTTAGTCAAAATAATCGTTAGTCAAGTTAATTTTCCCCATAAGAAATAATAAAAATCAAATTAATCCGTGCAAGACACCCAAAAGTATTGAAAAAAAATTTTGTAACACATGAAATATTAATTTTAATACACACAAACTGAAGAAGACATGCACATTTAGCATACACTTACCTTATTGAAGATCTGGTGATGATTGATGGATGGGAAAGAGTGGGATGTGTTGATGGGTCTTAGAGTTTCGAAGGGGAATCCCCTTCCATTAGGACTTGAGGTGGCAAAGTCCTTTTTCGGGGTTATTCCCTTCTTCTTTTAAATGCACTAGGCCCAGCTTGAGAGTCACTGACCTCTGTCGCACAACATATCTGCCCATAGAGCCTGTACCTCCCGGTTCCTTTATGACATACCTAAAGTGTTTCACAACATTGGCAGTGTCACCATTAAACACTTGTTCAGGTTTCAGTCCCTTCACAGTCTATGTACTCTTGAATTTCCTGCACATATTTTCAGCTGCTTTTTGGGTCCAAACTGGCAGCTCACCATGCCTTATTCACACTATGTATGCCACTACAATTCTTAAATCTCTCAAACCAACCTTTGCTGGCCTTAAATTCACTCCATCACCACAGGTGCTGGCATTTTTCTAATTAAATCGTCATGCAACTTCCTAACCTTTTCACATATGATCGCTTGAAGATGCTATCGTCATGCTATCTCTGTTTTCGTTTATCCATACCAAATACAGTCTCTCAACATCTGCTAAATCACTTGCGATCTCAGTTTCTAAAACATAGTTGCACGTTTCTGTCTTTGGCAGAACAGCTTCCTTGATTGCCGTTTCTTGGCCACAATAGTAGCGATGGTTGATTAGGGGTTTTGTGTACAGCTGCTCAGCTCGGAGACCATGGCACTCCACTTTCATACTTAGCAATGATCTCTTTCTTTATATCCATAGTAATTCTCACCACTTTTTGCTGTAGGGTTGGCACTAGAAACTTCTTGGGCCCATGGTGACTTATTATGGCAGTTGCAATCACAAAAAAGGCTGTGATAATATGAAATGTTTCTGATTGTATGCTTGGAAGCAACCGCAAGATGGCTGGCTGGCTTTGTAAACACTGGCCAGAAAGTGGACGCGTCTCAGACGGAACGAATAGTGTTGGTCGAGTTTTTTAGGCCGCTAATAATCGAGGCAAAATTTTGTCGATAAAATGTATCGCTAGTCGAGATTTATCGTTTAATCGATTCCAATCGTTGGTCGAGGGTCCACTGTACTTGAAGCCCGTTAACATAATTTAAGCCGTGTGGCAAGGTGGCTGATAATAAATTTAATCTCCATGTTGTTTGGAGAGAAATACAATGTTCCCCACATAGATTATGTTTTTGATAAGTTGGTGAGGTATGAGCCTCAGTGAAACCTAACATGAGCATTGTAATTGGTAATTGACTAAATAATGATAGTATTGTCTGTTGATATTAATGACTGGTAGTGTGTACAGGTGTATTAGTAGTTAAAGACAAAAATAGGCAGCTAGGACGTGTTGTATAGCATGGAACACTGTTTGTTCGTTGAGTATTGCATGGGGAATCAAGTGTCAGAGAATTATTATAGGTAAGTTATTATATTTTTTGCAATTAATAAATGTTGGACTTAAATTATTGAGATACTGCTGAGGTATTTTTGATAGGATGTGGTGATATTCTCTTATACTTTAATGTGAATTATAAGGGAAGTTCTTTGAAGGAAATGTTTCAAAAAAATATAATGACTGTGTTAGAGCTGAATGGGTAGGAAATAAAGTTTAGTAATAATAATAGAGAGACTGAAGGTGATTCAGTTTTTCATTTTTATGCTTGGTTAGGTGTATTAATTATTTGTTTATTGATTAAGTGGAGTCATGCTTATTGAAAGTGAAATTGCACTTGATAGCTAAGGCTGAAGTATTATATTGTGATGTGGAACACTCGGGCCCGAATTCCCACCAAGGCAGTGCCCGAAAAAGAAAAACTTAATGGAAAATTGATGAAATTACACTAGCGTAAATTTTGCTGTGGCAGCAATACTTACGCACTGGCAATTTTGCCCACTTTGACTCATATTTTAGGCCAATTACAGTATTCCAGTTGGCAAAATTCCTAAGCTATTTTGCTAGTATGCTTTCTATTTTATCAACTGAGCACAAGAAACTGTCCAATCAACTATTTCAACTACCTAATAAAGATCAGAAATTGGCAATTTGGCCAATTTAACAAATTTCAAAATATTCCAACATCAAAATAGGGTCCAGAATAAACCATGCAGGTATTCCTGGCACTAATATAACATTTCCTCTGTTCATTAGTCATGTTCCTGGGCTTTACATATGAATTTCATTTTGACTTTTTATTCACACAAAAAATAGAAGATTTACTGTTCTGCAATACTGTAATAATTGTACGAATAATATCAGTGCATATAAGACTCACCAGTTGATGTGTTTGGAAGCATCACGTGACATGTTTACTCTTGAACATTGGCAAAAATTGAACATTTCCATTACCTTGAGCTCAATTTCGGACTATTTTGAGTCCTCAAAACCATCAAAATTATCTCTGTTTCTGTGGTATATCTTCCATTCTATCAAATGAGACCAAGAAACCGAGAATACAACCATAAAAACCATATGAAAATACACTGCACTAGATCACACACAATAGCAGGGTCGCAGTTTTTTTTTCTCATTATGCACTACATGCTGCACACTGACCACACAGACCCATTCTTTCATATGTAGGCCTGCCAGCTTTCTCCGGCAAAACTGGAAGCTGGTAGAATTTTGGCATAGTATTAAAAGACCGACCCTGGCTTCAAAGGCATAATTTTATGGGACTGACCCTGAAAGGGTTAAAGGAGAGCACACAACTCTGCCACTTCCTTTCATAAATAAGACTGGGAGGATAAGAACATACTCCACCCTAGCAGAATACCATCAAGGTACACAAGATTATCACAGTGCAATTAGAAATGGTCAGGAAAGAAAATATAAGTTCAAATCAGAAAAATGAGCCATGGGAAAGAGAAAGCTTGCAAGACATGAGAAAAAGACAAATCATTGAGGAAGTTAAAAAGACTGATTTTTGAAGGTGTAAATTAAAAAGTTGCTACAGTAGGTCAACAATAAAACAATCTAATTTGGTAACAACTAAGAGAGGCTTGTGGATCACATAAAAAGGATTATGCAAATGAACAAAACTATGGGACTGGTTATTGCAAAGATCCTGCAAGAAAAAGACCTGAATCATGTAAAGGCTCTAAAGGCCCAGAAAAACTCGCAGAAACAAATGTCAATATTTATGATGGATGACACCAAGGCTGAACAGAGAAGCAACAAAAGCAGATGAAATAACCCGATTTCCATAATAAAGCTTAGACAAAATCAAGGTCAAAAGAAAGCAACAAGCAGTCTCTGTTGCCTCTAAGAGAAACTAGATGTCAAGACAAGTCTTCATACTTCCATGATAAATGGTAAAAACAAAGGCTAGGAAATTTAATCTGGAAAGCCTCAATGGGGAATTTAAAGACAAGAAAATTCACTCTGGAAGACCCTGAAGCCATGTGTTATTGTTTATACTGGCAAGCTGTGACAGCCATGGCTATGTAAGGACGACACCAGAGTTCATGAGATGGTGTTCAAAACTCAGAGAACAAGGAAGAACAGTCTTGACAAACTTGAGGAATTTTGCTTAATAGCCTTCACGATTCATACATTGATGTTTACCTACTACAAACCTTGTAGAAGAAAATAGACCCTGCAGACTAGAAAAACTGCCATGGAATCAAATGTAATGCCGGGTGCCTGCATGTTAAAA
Source organism: Cherax quadricarinatus (assembly GCF_026875155.1). Classification (NCBI taxonomy): domain Eukaryota; kingdom Metazoa; phylum Arthropoda; class Malacostraca; order Decapoda; family Parastacidae; genus Cherax; species Cherax quadricarinatus. The sequence continues at coordinate 9,668,410 of NC_069450.1, read as the reverse complement.
AAAAAACTGATGCACTAGAGGGAGGACAATTACTGTAATGAATCAATGAAGTGTGACTGCATTTTGTATATGTATAAAAAATTAAGTAAACAGTGTCAAGCAGGAAGTGCCTAGAGCCAGACAAAAAATGATGGTAGGATTGCTGGTGTCCTTTTTTCTGTCTCATAAACATGCAAGATTTCAGGTATGTCTTGCTACTTCTACTTACACTTAGGTCATACTACACATACATGTACACCTCTGGGTTTTCTTCTATTTTCTTTCTAGTTCTTGTTCTTGTTTATTTCCTCTTATCTCCAAGGGGAAGTGGAACAGAATTCTTCCTCCGTGTTGTAAGAGGCGACTAAAATGCCGGGAGCAAGGGGCTAGTAACCCCTTCTCCCATATAAATTACTAAATTTAAAAAGAAACTTTCGCTTTTCTTTTTGGGCCACCCTGCCTTGGTGGGATATGGCCAGTTTGTTGAAAAAAAAATGAGTTACACCATATAACATCAAAATAAAAGGAAGAAAATACAATAAGAGTTCTTGTGAAGCAAGGTAAAGGGAAGTGTCCCTCCCTCCTCCTCCTCAGGTGTTTCTTGCCTCTGATATAGTAGCCATCAGGAATATCAATAGACATCTTTTTTTAACACTCGAGTGACTGGTGGTGCAAAAACCAGTGAGAACTAAATAAAAATGTACACATGTAAACTCAAGAGGAAAAATACGTGAAGGAAACTAGACAGGAAGTTAATGTAACTCAATATACGTATTAACACTACTAACATTGTCAGAAATACTAACATTACTAGCAAGAATTACTATATATACTAATACATGTAAATATAATAAATTTTGGAGGTTATGGGAAAGACTGAAATTAAAAAAAGAGAGGAAATTCATGAGAGTTAAAGTTTAAGCAATGAAAGATTGAATACTGGATTGAAGGTGGGAAGTTTATAAGAGACCTATGTATAGTAAACCCTCGATACAATGTACTAATAGGGAAAGGGGTGCCCATTATGTCAAAAAGTTAAAAACTAGTAAAAATATATACATACTAAAGTACATACTGTACATGCAATTTATATACTGCAATAAACATTGAAAATAAAGGTACAAAATAAAGTTAAAAGTACAGTGGACCCTCGGCTAACGATATTAATTGGTTCCTGAGAGCTCATCGTTAGACAAAATTATCATTAGTCGAATTCATTTTCCCCACAAGAAATAATGGAAATCCAATTAATCCATTCCAGACAGCTAAAAGTATTAAATTTTTTTTTTTTTTTCATGAAATATACATTTCCCTACAAAGAAAACAATGAGCCATGCACAATAACTATATAAATAAATGTTAAAATGACACTTACCTTTATTGAAGAGTATTGATGAGTGATGAGAGACTGTTTCTTGAACACACTGGGATTTTCAGAGTAATACATGACTAAAGGCTTCACTTTGCAATCCCCCACTAGCATTACAACAAAACAAGACAGTTAGCCTGTCTTTCATAGGCTTGTGTCCTGGGAGTGCCTTTTCCTCCTGAGTAATGTAGGTCCTGTTTGACATTTTCTTCCAGAACAGGCATGTTTCGTCACAATTGAACACTTGTTAGGGTTGGAATTTTTCAGCTTCGCCATGCCTTATCACACTGTGTATGCCACTACGATTCTTAACCCTTAAACGGTCCAAACATATATACGTTCACATGCGTGGAGCCCCAAACGTATATATACGTTTTTTTTGTAATTCATTCAACATTGCCACGATAAGCCTGAGTCACCTAGACATGAGAGAATGGGTGTGCACACTCACTGTGCACCATATTAAAATAATTGGAGATGCCTGGGTACCATATACTCTTTTTTTCCTATTAAAAGAAGAAAATTTTTTTTCTCTCAAAAAATTTGGGGCACTACGCGAGTGAACGTATATATATGTTTGGACCGTTTAACCCTTTGAGGGTCGACAGGCCCTCTCCGAAACTCGTTCTCAGGGTCGGCCAAATTTAAAAAAAAAATTATTTTATCTTATGAAAAGATAGAGAATCTTTTCCCGATCATAAAGACACCAAAAGTTTGAAATTTGATAGAAAACTTACGGAATTATGCTCTCGCAAAGTTAGCGGTCTGGCGATGTTTACGCATCGGCGATTTTGCCCACTTTGAACCCCATTTTCGGCCAATTTCACTGTACTAGTCGACAAAAAACATGAATATTCCGCTAGAACTCCATTTTTTCTATCGAATGAGTGCAAGAAACCACCCATTTATAAATTCAACTATCCAGTACAGTGGTCAGAATTAGCAATTTTGCCAATTTCACACAAATTTCAAAAGATGCCAATTTCCGAATAGGGTCCAGAATAAACAAGAAAGACATTCCTGGCACTAAAATGACATTTCCTCTAGTCATTAGTCACGTCTCAAGGCCCCTCTTATATTCTTTTCCTTTCCACTTTGAATTTTTATTCTCACAAAAAATATAAGATTTACTGTTATGCAGACTACTGCATTAGTGTAAAAAATGGTATAAATATTATTGGTGCACTTGTGAAAGAATATTAGACTCACCAGTTGACGTGTATTGCATGCTTGGCACGATTTGTTTACTTTTGGGAGTTTGGTAAAAATCGAACCCTTTCTGCTACTTTGAGCTCAATTTCAAGGCACCTTTCATTGTAAAACCAGTCAAAATCATCTCAATTTCTGTAATATGTCTTCCATTCTATAAAATGAGACCAAGAAAACTAGAATACAACAATAAATACCATACGAAAATACACTGCAAAGTCGCTGATTTATTAAAAAAAAATGGTAAAAGTTTTTTTTTTCTCATTATGCACTGTGTGCTGCAGGATTTTTTTTAGACTGTGCACACTGACCACATAGACCCATTCTTTCATATGAAGGCCTACCAGCTTTCTCCCACTAGATTTGAGGCCGCTAGAATTTATGAGTACTAGTACGTCAAAAACCCCTACGCGTAAGACGTACTAGTACGACCAAAACCCTCAAAGGGTTAAGGGTTAAATCTCTCAAACCAACCTTTGCTGGCCTTAAATTCACCAATATGAGCACTAGTTCCAGGACCCCAATGGAAATAGGTTAGACAATCCTCAATGACTTACTGACTTTCTTGGGTTATCCTGGGTGGCTAACTCTCTGGGGTTAATTGTTTCTCGTTAAGCCACACCAACAACAGTCCCTCCACATCTTCGAGCAATACAGCTAATGGTGGTGCAGTAACAGCTGTGGTACAATAGTATCTTGATAGTATTTCTCACCCTCTTTACCACTGGATTGGCACTAGAAGCTTTCTTTGGGCCCATGGTGGCTTATTTAGCAGTTACAAGCACTATAAACAATGGAATAATACAAAATGTATCTAATGTATGCATGAAACCGGCTACCCTGGCTTGTAAACAATGAAGGCAGGGCAGCTGAGGCGCTCAGGCTGGACGGACAGGTTTGGGACGAAACACACAGGCCGAGTTTTTTATCGTTAGGTGGGCCAAAATTTTTTTACGCTCAAATGCATCGTTAAGCGGATTTAACGTTATGTGAAGCGTTCATTAGCCAAGGATCCACTGTACAAATTAAGTGGATTTTGCCGATAATTTTAACCCCTTGACTGTTGCAACCCCAAATCCTGAGGTGTCTCCTGGTGTCGCAAAATTTAAAAAAAAAAAAAAAATTATGAAATGATAAGAGAATCTTTTTCCCGATTGTAATGACACCAAAAGAACGAAATTTGATGGAAAACTTACAGAATTACGCTCTTGCGAAGTTAGTGACCTTGGCAACATTTGCAAATTGGCGATTTCACCCACTTTGAGCCCTATTTTCGGCTAATTCCATTGTTCCAGTCAACCAAACTCATGGCTATTTCTTTAGAATTCTATTTTTTCTATCGAGTACAAGAAACTGCCCATTTACCAATTCCAACTACCCAATAACGTGGTCAAATTTGCAATTTGACCAATTTCACGAACATTAAAAAATTATGACAATTTCAAAATAGAGTCCAGAATGAACAATGCAGACATTCCCGGCTCTAAAATAACATTTTCTTTGCTCATCAGTCATGTCTCCAGGACCCTCTGATATTACTCTTGCTTTCTATTTTGAATTTTTATTCAAACAAAAAATACAAGATTTACTGTTATGCAGACTACTGCAATATTGTAATAATTGTATAAATAATGTCAACCCATTCATGACTGCATATCAGAATGGCTACTTGGACATTTACTGGAAAATGACAGTTGTTTACTTTTGAACATCGGCAAAAATCAAACATTTCCCCTATTGAGCTCCATTTCAAGGTTCTTTTCATAGTAAAACCAATCAAGATCACCTCTATTTCTATAATATGTTTTCTATTCTATCAAATGAGACAAAGAAAACGAGAATACAACCATAAATACTATATGAAAATAAACCACAAAGTCGGCATTTTAACCCTCTGAGGGTCTGTGCCGTAGATCTACGGCTTTACGTTGAGGGTCCAAACCGTAGATCTATGTCATGAGCTCGGCTCACTCTGATAAGCTGTGAGTGGTAAATTTTGGCCTAGATGAGAGAATACATCTATGTGGTATGTGTGCACCACATAAAAATCCTGCAGTACAAAGTGCATAATGAGATAAAAAAAAAAAAGAGAGATGGTAATTTTTTATTAAAACAGTGACTTTGCAGTGTTTTTTCGTACGTTTTTTTTATAGTTGTATTTGTGATTTCTTGGTCTCATTTGATAGAATGGAAGATATATTACAGAAATAGAGATGATTTTGATTAGTTTTAGTATTGGAAATGGCTTGAAACTGAGCTCAAAGTAGTGGAAATGTTAAATTTTTGCCAATGTTCAAGAGTAAACAAATGACCTCATACATCTAATACACACCTACTGGTGGGTCTAATGTACATTCACAAATGGGGTGATATTATTTATACAATTATTACAATATTGCATAACAGTAAATCTTCTATTTTTTGGCTATAATAAAAATTCATTATGTGAATAAAAAAATCAAAATAGAATTCATTAGTAAAGCCTGAAAACATAACTAATGAACAGAGGAAGTGTTAGTTTAGTGCCAGGAATGCCTGCATTGTTTATTCTGGACCCTATTTTGAAATTGGAGAGTTCTGAACTTTGCATTAAATTGGCCAAATTACCAATTTCCGATCACTATTTTGTAGTTGAAACAGTTGACTTGGCAAATTCTTGTGCTCAATTGATAGAATAGAAGTAATACTAGTGAAATAGTTAAGAATTTGGTAGACTGGAATAATGTAATTGGCCTAAAATGGGAGTCAGTCGGCAAAATCACCGATGCGTAAATATTGCTGACACATCAAAATTCGTGAGAGCATAATTTCGTCAATTTTCCATAAAATTTTGTACTTTTTGTTTTATTACCTTCAGAAAAAGATTCTCTACCATTTCATAAGAAAAATTAAAATATTTTTTGAAAATTCTTGGACACTGGTGCACACTTCGAAATTTGGCCTCTGGACCCTGAAAGGGTTAATTAAAAAAAAGGATGGAGTTTTATTTTTCTTATTATGCACTGCGTGCTGCAGGATTTTTTTTATATGGTGCACACTGACCACACAGACACATTCTCTCACATGTGGGCCTACCAGCTTTCTCCTGCTTGATTTGAAGCTGCTAGAATTTACGAGTACAGTGTATATATATGCGTCAAAAACAGTGGCTCATAATACGTATATATACGACCAAAACAGTCGAAGGGATTAAAGGTGTTATATCAGGGTCTGTTATACTGAGTATTTACTATACATGTATTTAGATACGTATTTGGGAAAGGATGTGTAGTAAGCAGAAATGTGTATTAAAAGCTTAGGAGAGGCACAAGAAATACGAATTTGTTAGGGTCATTAAGAGTGATGATAGCGAAGAAATTCAGCCTAGTCTAATGAATGAAAGTGAAGCATGAGTGAAGTATATATGTTATCAGATGAAAAGCTGTTCTTACCTCTTTTAATGTCACTTTGACTTAGAACTCTCATAATTTCCATCATTATTAGTAATGATCAGAAAATTCTAAATTAAATGTCACTACAGAACTTTGCTATATGTGGCCACCTCATCAATGGATGGGGAACTCCCCAGAGGTAACAATGCATCAAAGGTATAAAAAAAAATCACTATCACCACCACCACTACCACCTTCCACAACAACAACAATAATAGTACACTACCACAATTGCCATCATCATCATCTCTCTCTCTCAATACTATAAGTAGTATTACATCACTCTTGCCAGTTTTATCAACTTTCGTCTCACAATTTCCATAATTATGTGGGTAACATAACCAAAGCAGCAGCAAAATGTAATGCATAAAAATTCTTGGACTTCAAAAGTAATTTAATGAAATTCAAATAAAGATTATTTTAATTAGGATTAAGACTCTGATAATTAATGACCATGCCAACAAGAGCCAGCAATATAGTTTCCATTAGTTGGTTGTGTCATGCATATAACAGCTCTTGCAAGTACAGGTACCATCCAACTTACGACCAAGCTTGGTTCCGACCAACCGGTCGTAAGTCAAAATGGATGTAAGTCGAACCTTTGAAAATTGCCGACATACTGGGTAGGGCATAATGTCAAACCTTTCCTATATAAACTACCTACATAGTACTGTAATGTACAATCATTATTTCATTCTTTTTACCATAATTTACTTCTACTGTTATATTTTAATTATTTATGTACTGTATACGTATAATGTATACATGGTAGTGAACTGTACTGTAAATTTTACATCGCATACAGTATCATATGTTACTGTTATCTTTTATGTATTGTCAACACAGTGGAATGGGAGAATACCACTGGTAGTGTCATCCTGCCAGAATGTAGTATAACCTATACCCTAAGTAAAGAGAAACAACTCTGGAACATGTGTAATACGTATCTGGGTGGCTGGCCGGGTGGTTGGTTGGCTGACTGGCTGGCTGACTGAATGTGGCTGGCTCTCTCTCTGTATCTCTCTCTCTCTCTCTCTGTATCTCTCCCTCTCTCTCTGTATCTCCCTCTCTCTCTGTGTATCTCTCTCTCTCTCTCTCTGTATCTCTCTATCTCTCTCTCTCTATCTCTACTCTCTCTCTCCTCGTATCTCTCTCTCTCTGTATCTCTCTCTCTCTCTCTCTCTCTCTGTATCTCTTTCTCTCTATCTCTCTGTATCTCTCTCTCTCTCTCTCTGTATATATCTCTCTCTGTATCTCTCTCTCTCTTATCTCTCTCTCTCTGTATCTCTCTCTCTCTCTCAGGTACACATAAGTGAAGTTATCATACAGAGTATAAATTACCTAGGATAACCCAAAAAATCCAGACAAAGTGCTATACAGTGGATCTGTGCTCCAGTGCCCTAAATTAATATTATTATTAATAATTATTATTACAATAATACATATGTACAGGTCCGCCATCACAAATCCGGCAATCGGTTATTCGGTTCCTTCAGTTATTCAGCACTAATTTTGGCCAGCATAATTTCAAATTTCCAGGATCGCCACACCAACCTGCTGGTACTGTTTGGTGGTGCTACTTGCTGCTTAAGTCATTCCAATTTCTTTTTCTCCATTTATTGTTATAACCTGCTTGCTTTTAGCCCTAGCCATGGTTCCAATGAATAAAAGAAATGCTTCTCATTATGTAAAGCACCTACACAGTACACTGTCCATTAAAGATAAGGTGGCTTTGAAGCCACTGTCAGTTGCCATGAGCTCAGTCTCATGATGCGGGAGAATATGCTTTATTACACTAATATCAACATGACAGCTTATTTGCCTATCACAATTGATCTAATATGACATAAGAAATAATATAAATAACATAAAACATGTTAAATACTCCAGAATAAATAATATATGGCATAATACCGAGCAGTTCGACGAAGGTATGAAGAGGATATGGTAAACAAATACCATTCTCCTATCCTTGTCTTGGTGGCTTATATTAGTAAAAACAGAGTATAGCACAGGGCTATGATATACACTCGTACTCCACCATAAACATTAAACAAAAAAGTTATTTTCTCTCTATAGATTATCACACATAGCAGCATGTGTGTAGAGAACCTAGGATAACCCAAAAAAAAGTCAACGTGGCTTATTTTTAGTACCTGGGTTGGGTTAGCCATATATGATTTTTGGTAAATATTCGATTCCCAGCCAGGGTAGAAACATTAGGTGTGTTTCTTTACACCTGTTGTCTATGTTTACCCATCAGTAAATGGGTACCTGGGTGTTAGCCAACTAGTGTGGGTGTTATCCTGAGACACTGACCTAATTTTCTTGAAATACTCTGCATAACAAGCGGCTTTCTATATAGTAGTATCTCACTGATGTCAGCTAGGCCTGTATACCTTGTACATGTTATTATTTTTTTTTATTATCACACTGGCCGATTCCCACCAAGGCAGGGTGGCCCGAAAAAGAAAAACTTTCACCATCATTCACTCCATCACTGTCTTGCCAGAAGGGTGCTTTACACTACAGTTTTTAAACTGCAACATTAACACCCCTCCTTCAGAGTGCAGGCACTGTACTTCCCATCTCCAGGACTCAAGTCCGGCCTGCCGGTTTCCCTGAACCCCTTCATAAATGTTACTTTGCTCACACTCCAACAGCACGTCAAGTATTAAAAACCATTTGTCTCCATTCACTCCTATCAAACACGCTCACGCATGCCTGCTGGAAGTCCAAGCCCCTCGCACACAAAACCTCCTTTACCCCCTCCCTCCAACCCTTCCTAGGCCGACCCCTACCCCGCCTTCCTTCCACTACAGACTGATACACTCTTGAAGTCATTCTGTTTCGCTCCATTCTCTCTACATGTCCGAACCACCTCAACAACCCCTTTCCCCAGCCCTCTGGACAACAGTTTTGGTAATCCCGCACCTCCTCCTAACTTCCAAACTACGAATTCTCTGCATTATATTCACACCACACATTGCCCTCAGACATGACATCTCCACTGCCTCCAGCCTTCTCCTCGCTGCAACATTCATCACCCACGCTTCACACCCATATAAGAGCGTTGGTAAAACTATAAATCTCATACATTCCCCTCTTTGCCTCCAAGGACAAAGTTCTTTGTCTCCACAGACTCCTAAGTGCACCACTCACTCTTTTTCCCTCATCAATTCTATGATTCACCTCATCTTTCATAGACCCATCCGCTGACACGTCCACTCCCAAATATCTGAATACATTCACCTCCTCCATACTCTCTCCCTCCAATCTGATATTCAATCTTTCATCACCTAATCTTTTTGTTATCCTCATAACCTTACTCTTTCCTGTATTCACCTTAATTTTCTTCTTTTGCACACCCTAACCAAATTCATCCACCAATCTCTGCAGCTTCTCTTCAGAATCTCCCAAGAGCACAGTGTCATCAGCAAAGAGCAGCTGTGACAACTCCCACTTTGTGTGTGATTCTTTATCTTTTAACTCCACGCCTCTTGCCAAGACCCTCGCATTTACTTCTCTTACAACCCCATCTATAAATATATTAAACAACCACGGTGACATCACACAATCCTTGTCTAAGGCCTACTTTTACTGGGAAAAAATTTCCCTCTTTCCTACATACTCTAACTTGAGCCTCACTATCCTCGTAAAAACTCTTCACTGCTTTCAGTAACCTACCTCCTACACCATACACTTGCAACATCTGCCACATTGCCCCCCTATCCACCCTGTCATACGCCTTTTCCAAATCCATAAAGCCACAAAGACCTCTTTAGCCTTATCTAAATACTGTTCACTTATATGTTTCACTGTAAACACCTGGTCCACACATCCCCTACCTTTCCTAAAGCCTCCTTGTTCATCTGCTATCCTATTCTCCGTCTTACTCTTAATACTTTCAATTATAACTCTACCATACACTTTACCAGGTACACTAAAACAGACTTATCCCCCTATAATTTTTGCACTCTCTTTATCCCCATTGCCTTTATACAAAGGAACTATGCATGCTCTCTGCCAATCCCTAGGTACCTTACCTCTTCCATACATTATTAAATAATTGCACCAACCACTCCAAAACTATATCCCCACCTGCTTTTAACATTTCTATCTTTATCCCATCAATCCCGGCTGCCTTACCCCCTTTCATTTTACCTACTGCCTCACGAACTTCCCCCACACTCACAACTGGCTCTTCCTCACTCCTACAGAGATGTTATTCCTCCTTGCCCTATACACGAATCACAGCTTCCCTATCTTCATCAACATTTAACAATTCCTCCAAATATTCCCTCCATCTTCCCAATACCTCTAACTCTCCATTTAATAACTCTCCTCTCCTATTTTTAACTGACAAATCCATTTGTTCTCTTGGCTTTCTTAACTTGTTAATCTCACTCCAAAACTTTTTCTTATTTTCAACAAAATTTGTTGATAACATCTCACCCACTATCTCATTTGCTCTCTTTTTACATTGCTTCACCACTCTCTTAACCTCTCTCTTTTTCTCCATATACTCTTCCCTCCTTGCATCACTTCTACTTTGTAAAAACTTCTCATATGCTAACTTTTTCTCCCTTACTACTCTCTTTACATCATCATTCCACCAATCGCTCCTCTTCCCTCCTGCACCCACTTTCCTGTAACCACAAACTTCTGCTGAACACTCTAACACTACATTTTTAAACCTACCCCATACCTCTTCGACCCCATTGCCTATGCTCTCATAGGCAATGGTGTAGTAAATAAAGATATTATTATTATTTATTATTATTATTATTATTTATTATCTCAATTGTTTGTTGTGTTATCTTATTCAAATTTGGGCAATGTATGATGGAAAGATACTTCTTCACATACACCAAAAATGAAAGAAATCAAACCATAAATAGCGGAGTTCACTTCTCAGCCATTAGTGGCCGCTTAGCGGTATATTTTTGTATGGTTATGGTTATATTCTCATTTTTTCGGTCTCGTTTGATAGAATGAAAGATATATTACAGAAACAGATATGATTTTGATTGCTTTCATGATGAATATTACCTTGAAATTGCGCTCACAGTAGCCAAAATGTCCTATTCTTTAGCGAAGCTCAAGAGTAAACAAATAACGTCACCGTCTAATACCTGTCCGCCTGCCAGCCCAAATTCCAGTATGGACTTAAGAAAGAATGGCTTGACATTATTTATACAATTATTCCAATAATGCAGCAGTCTGCATAACAGTAAATCTTCTATTTTTTTGTGAATAAAACTTCCAAATGAAAAGCAAGAGTAATATAAGAGGGGCCTGTAGCCGTGACTAATTAACAGAAAATGTTATTTTAGTGCCAGGAATGTCTGCATTGTTTATTCTGGATCCTATTTTGAAATTGGCATCTGTTGAAATGTCTGTGAAATTGGCCAAATTGCCAATTTCTGACCACTTTATTGGGTAGTTGAAATAAGTGAATGGGCAGTTTCTTGTACTCAGTTGACAGACTAGAAGTAAATAAATTTATTCAGGTATACACAAATACAGTTACATAGATTATCATACATAGCAGCATATGTATAGAGAACCTAGGATAACCCAGAAAAGTCAGACAAAGTGACTTATTTCCAGTACCTGGCTTGGGCTTGCCATATATAATTTTTGGTAAATATTTTTTCTCGGTTGTTTGTTGGGCTATCTCATTGAAACTTGGGCAATGTATGATGGAAAGATGCTTCTTAATGTACAACAAAAACAAAAAAGACGGACAATAAATAAGGGAGTTCACTTCTCAACCATTAGCCGCCTCTTTGCAGTATATTTTCGTATGGTTTTTATGGTTGTATTCTCATTTTTTTGGACTCATTTGATAGAATGGAAGATATGTTACAGAAATAGACATGATTTTGATTGCTTTCATGACGAAAAGTACCTTGAAATTGAGCTCAAAGTAGCGGAAATGTTCGATTTTTGCCAATGTTCAATGAACTGTGCAAGTCAAGTTGGTTAATTTTATTAAGTGTATTCTAACCTAACCACTCTAATTGGCAAACTCAGTAATCCGGCACACTACAGGTCCCAATGATGCTGGATTTGTGATGGAGGACCTGTACTAATATTAATAATAATATTACATATTATTAAACTATAATATAGTAATCGTGTCCATTCATTACTTAAAATACCTGTAGTCTTAAAGTAGAGTGAGAGGTAAGTAAACAAGATTAAATGAATAAACGAGAGAGAGAATGAGAGCGTAGAAGTTTCACGAGTTATGTAAACAAACGTTATTGTTACCAGCCCGGACACGAATGGTTTTTGTTCACTGTCAATCCGACCAGAAAAACATCTCATATTTGTTAATTTATACGTTTATATGTTATGTAGCACGTTTATTATATAATTTTGAAAAAAAATCATAGATGGATTAAGCAAAATGTCTATATTAGCGTTTTATACACATTTAACCCTTTGACTGCCGCAAGCCCCTTTCTGAAACTGCCAATCTGTTGCAAAAATTTTTGAAAAAAAAAAAAAAAAACTTCTGAAATAAGGGAAACTTTTCCCTATGGTAATTACACCAAAAGTACGAAATTTGGTCGAAAACTCATGGAATTACACTCCCGCGAAGTTAGCGGTTTCGGCGACACATACGCATTGGCGATTTCGCCAAATTTAAGCACTGTTTTTGGACAATTCCGTTGTTCCAGTTGACCAAACTCATAGCTATTTCTTTAGAACTAAATTTTTTCTATCAATTGAGTACAAGAAACTGCCCATTTGCTGATTTGAACTACCCAATAAAGTGGTCAGAAATTGGCAATTTGGCCAATTTCACACAAATTAAAAAAGATGCCAATTTCAAAATAGGGTCCAGAATAAACAGTGTAGACATTCTTGGCACTAAAATAACATTCTCTGTTCATCAGTCACTTTTCTAGGCCCCTCTTATATTACTATCGCTTTCTATTTTGATTTTTTATTCATACAAAAAAATACAAAATTTACTGTTATGCAGACTACTGCATTATTGTAAAAATGGTATAAATAATATCAGTGCACTAGTGAAAGAATATTAGACTCCCCAGTTGATGTGTATTAGACGTGTGGTGTGATTTGCTTACTCTTGAACATTGGTAAAAATCGAACATTTCCGCTACTTTGAGCTCAATTTCAAGGTCGTTTTCATTGTGAAACTAATCACAATCATTTCTATTTCTGCAATATGTTTTCCATTTTATCATGCGAGACCGTGAAAATGAGAATACAACAATAAATACTATACGAAAATACACCTCAAATTCGGCGTTTTAATCTAAACAACAGTCAGGTTTTTTTCTCATTATGCACTGCTTGCTGCAGGATTTTTTTATGTGGTGCACTGACCACACAGACCCATTCTCTCACATGTGGGCCTACCAGCATTCTCCTGCTCTATTTGTAGCCGCTAGAATTATTGAGTAGACACACATCCTAAACACTGGCTCGTAAGACGTATATATACAACCAAAACAGTCAAAGGGTTAATGCGCCTCGGTGATTACTATTGTGTTATTAGCATTATTAATATGGCGTCTTCAAGACTAAGTACACTCTTAATGAGTGGCTCAGACAGACAAGCAGAAAGAAAGACAGACACACAGGTAGACAGAAAGACACACACAGGTAGATAAAGACACACAGATATACAACACACACACACACACACACACACACACACACACACAGATATACAGGCAGACAGATACAGACAGGTTTATGTGCAACACTGAAAACAAATAGAGTTCGAGAGTAACAGCCTTTCTTGCCACAATCTCCAGTGCAAGATTCAGACTTCATCTTAGGGGCCATGGTGAAATTTACTGTCCAGTTAGTACAGTTAATACAGTATGATGCTGCTGATAAGGCAGGGTTACTCAAACTGATGCTGCCTGCATGATCCATTGCCGCCACGAGTATTGTCAAATATTGTACAGCGGTGTGCATCAGCCGGCCCAGCCCAGCTGCCAGATGCACGGTCGTAAGTCGAGTGGACGTATGTCGAGCAGGTCGTAAGTCGGATGGTAGGTGTATGAGATTACAAGGCAGTTGTGTAAAATATACTTTTAGCAAGTCCAAGTCATGTTGAATATAAACTTGTATAGTTCCAACTAGTAGTGGAAAAAAGAGAGACAATATAATTACTATAGGACATGTTTAATGGGAACATTTGCAAGTTGGGACCTTGGTCACTCAGTCAGAATGGTCAAGGTCCCATGACTGAAGTTTTCATTAAATATGTCCTAAAGAAATAGCATTATTGGGTCTTTTTCCACTCCAAGTGGTGTTGCATTATACCACAAAGAAATATATTTTTGTTCCCTGAACATTAGTGACCAAATCAAACAGCGCAAGTGGATTACAGTACTACACATTATTTTATATAATTTTATTTAACTCAACAGTGGTCTCCTGCCAAGGCAGGATGCCCCAAAGAAGAAAACACATTCACCATCTTTCATTCAATCACAGTCTTTCCAGAAGTGTAATGACAATCACATAAGTTGCATATCACTGCTCACCCTCCCTCCTCAACAGTGAATATACACTCCTTCCCATAACATCCCCACCCACCCTCCCTCCTCAAGAGTGAAGGCACTCTCCAGCCTGGCTAACTGCTTGTCCTGAACCTCTTCATGAATGATACTTTGTTCACACTAAAACAGCAGCTCAATTAAAAAGCCACTGGTTTCAATTCATTCCTATCTAACATGTTCGCACAAGCCTGCTGGATGCTCAAGTGCCTAAAACAGGTTTATTGTTTCCCTGGCTGGTTGACTGGTATATACAAAGAGAAGCCTGTCAGTTAAGGCAGAGTGTCATGTACACCACCAGTCATGGATACTTGAATCCACAGAACAGGAGTTAAAGGAAACACCTACTGAACACCTCCCCTTCCCCCCCCTTTAACTGTTTCTGGAGTTTCCCTCCCTGCCTTCTATACCAGAATTAGATAACCTCATCTCTTCCTCCCCCCCCCCTGCAACACCCAGAGGGAGAGAGGAAGAAGGAAAGGAGGGGAGATGGGAAGGGAATAGAAGGGAGGGGAGAGAGAGGAGGTGGAAAGGAAGGGGAAGGAATGAGAAGAAAAGGAGAAGGAAGAAGAGAGGGGGGGAAGGAAAAGAGAGGGGGGAAGGAAGAAGAGAGGGGGGAAGGAAGAAGAGAGGGGGAAGGAAGAAGAGGGGGGAAGAAGAGAGGGGGGGAAGGAAGAAGAGAGGGGGGAAAGGAAGAAGAGAGGGGGGGAAGGAAGAAGAGAGGGGGAAGGAAGAAGAGAGGGGGGAAGGAAGAAGAGAGGGGGGAAGGAAGAAGAGAGGGGGAAGGAAGAAGAGAGAGGGGAAGGAAGAAGAGAGGGGGAAGGAAGAAGAGAGAGGGGAAGGAAGAAGAGAGAGGGGAAGGAAGAAGAGAGAGGGGAAGGAAGAAGAGAGAGGGGAAGGAAGAAGAGAGAGGGGAAGGAAGAAGAGAGAGGGGAAGGAAGAAGAGAGAGGGGAAGGAAGAAGAGAGAGGGGAAGGAAGAAGAGAGAGGGGAAGGAAGAAGAGAGAGGGGAAGGAAGAAGAGAGAGGGGAAGGAAGAAGAGAGGGGGGAAGGAAGAAGAGAGGGGGAAGGAAGAAGAGAGGGGGGAAGGAAGAAGAGAGGGGGGGAAGGAAGAAGAGAGGGGGGAAGGAAGAAGAGAGGGGGGAAGGAAGAAGGAGGGGGGAAGGAAGAAGAGAGGGGGGAAGGAAGAAGAGAGGGGGGAAGGAAGAAGAGAGGGGGAAGAAGAGAGGGGGAAGGAAGAAGAGAGGGGGGAAGGAAGAAGAGAGGGAGGGGAAGGAAGAGAGGGGGGAAGGAAGAAGAGGGGGGGAAGGAAGATGATGATGTTGCCACCCCTACTCATCTTGAAATGATGTTCAAACTCTGCATAAATACTAGTACCTCTGTACTAGCATGTGCAATGTACAGACCTCAGTGGCAACATGCAGACTCCATCAACTTCCTAATGGAAAATATTGACTCCCTTCTGCTACAACACAACTGTCAACATATCATAATTGTTGGTGACCTCAACCAACATCTTATACAGAGGGACTTTGATGACCTTCTTGCAGTATTTGACATAAGAAACTTTGTTGATTTCCTTACTCTCATCTCTGGCTCCTCCCTTGACCCAGTAGTGAGTGATTTGGCAGAAGGCATAGTCACTTGTCAACCCCTCGGCTACGTTGGATCATCTGACCACAAGGCTGTTTTTACGACACATAAGATCCCAACAAAACAAGGTGAGGAGTCCACACGCACAACCTGGCTATGGGAAAGAGGTAATTGGCCAGCCCTTTGCTCTGAGCTCGCCACCACTGATTGGAATGCTCTTCTCCAAGGGGATGTTGACAACCAAGTGAAAGCCTTCACTGGACACATCCTTAATCTACAACAAAAACACATTCCTCACCGGCAGTATGTGACGAAGCCTACAGATCAGCCTTGGTTTGGTTTTCGTTGTAGAGAGGCTGCTACTGCTAAGTACAAAGCATGGCAAAGGTATAACAGACATCCTACCACCTATAACAGGAACTTGCACAGGCAAGACTGTAGGCATATGGGTGACATTCAAAAGTGGGCCATTGCTAAATGGGAGGTGGACAATAAAAGAAAGCTAGCATCAGGTAGGGTAGGCTCCAAAACCTGGTGGTCCCTGGTCAAGGACAGACAAGGTTATCTGCCTGATGAACTCATTCCACCTCTAAATCGACAGGATGGGACCACCTCTACTAGTAGTCAAGAGAAGGCGGACCTCTTTGCTGAACACTTTGCTACCAAAATGCAAGTTCCTGATCCAGCAAGGGACCCTCCTTGGCTAGCTGCAAGAACTGTGTCAAAACTGTCAGTGGTGACAATAAGGCAGGAGGAGGTGCATTTCCTTCTTAAATTGCTTGACCAAGAAAAGGCTGTGGGCCCAAACAAGTTGAGCCCAAGATTGCTGAGAAAATGTGCAGACCAGCTAGCAGCACCTCTAACTCGCATCTTTCAGCACTGCCTAGTACAGTGTAAATGGCCCTCTCTTTGGAAAGAGGCAAATGCAATCCCTGTTCACAAAAAGAAGAGTAGAGCAGAAATCAGCAACTACAGACCAGTGTCCCTCCTGTCAATCACTGTTAAGATCCTTGAGACAATAATCTCAAGACAAATGACAGTATTTTTTGATTACCACTCACTACTTTGTGATCGTCAATATGGCTTCAGGAAAGGTTACTCTGCTGCTGATCTGTTGTTAAACCTCTCCACTAAGTGGCACCAGTCACTGGATGAATCCAAAGTCAGCTGTGTGGTAGCACTGGACATTGCTGGCGCTTTCGACTGGGTGTGGCACCAGGGCCTCTTAGCAAAACTTAAAGCACTGGGAATTGCAGGCTCTACGCTATGTCTCCTCAGTGATTACCTTCATGGTAGATCTCTAAGTGTAGTTCTCAATGGAACGGAATCAGCAAGACATCCTATTGGGGCAAGTGTTCCGCAAGGAAGCGTGCTGGGACCATTGTTATGGAATGTCTACTTCAACGACCTTCTTCATCACATCCCAGAATCACATGCATATGCAGACGACTGTACACTGACATTCACTTATCCAAGAGAAGAAATGCCAGCTGCTCTAAGCTACACCAATCACCAGCTGAGAGCTATATCAGCTTGGGGAAATAGATGGCAAGTAACATTTGCACCTGAGAAAATGCAAATGATCATCATCTCTAGGCACCATGATGGTAATGCTGGTGCAGTAGTAAGGATGAATGGGAGGGTGTTGGCACCTGGAGAAGAAGTTGATATCCTTGGGGTGAAATCTGACTCCAAACTAAAAATGAAGAACCATGTTGTAAATCTTGTAAACAAGGCAGCCAGGAAGCTTACAGCACTTCGCCGTATCTTGCATCTGCTTGACAGTAGGGGTTGCAAGATTCTGTTCAAGGCACAAGTATGCTCACACCTTGAGTATGCTCCACTTTCTTGGTTTGCCTGCCCCCCCTCTCATCTGCAACTGCTTGACAGAGTAGAGAACAGAGCAAGATGTCTCATCTCTCGCCTGGACCCATCCTGGATAGATCTGTCATTTCAGCAGAGCCTTCAACACAGGAGGGATGTGGGTGGCCCTACTGTTATGTATAAGGCCAATATTGTCAAAGTACCACACTTGGATCCACTTCAAGGACAGAGTGAAACAAGCTTTTATGCCACAAGACGGGCAGAAAGCAGCAGCTTCACTCTGGCTGTACCCTTCTCCAGAACATCACTCCATCTGAGATCATATATACCCAGGATGACTCGAGTATGGAACACATTCGTACAGCATAATGATGTCAACGAGTTAAAGTCAGTTGATCAAATGAAAATGCTGGCCCACAGATGGCTCCAACTTCATCCTGTTCCCTGCTTATATGTCTCATAACAATAAAAATGCTTTCAAATGAGCTGATATAGGCAACAGCTCTTAACTTGCCAATAAAGCTAGGAATCCTTAACCTGTAAATAGCTTGTCAACAAAGCTAGGGATCCTTAATTTTGTCAAACCCTGTGTAAAAAAAGGGGGAGGGGGAAGGGTGAGAGGTGGAAGGAAGGGCGAGAGGTGGAAGGAAGGGCGAGAGGGGGAAGGAAGGGCGAGAGGGGGGAGGAAGGGCGAGAGGGGGGAGGAAGGGCGAGAGGGGGGGAGGAAGGGCGAGAGAGGGGGGAAGGAGAGAGGGAAAGAGGAGAGAGGGGGAAAGGAAGGAAGAGAGGGGGAAGGAAGGAAGGAAGAGAGGGGGAAGGAAGGAAGGAAGAGAGGGGGAAGGAAGGAAGGAAGAGAGGGGGAAGGAAGGAAGGAAGAGAGGGGAAGAAGGAAGGGAGGGAAAGGAAGAAAGAGAGGGGGAAGGAAGAAAGAGAGGGGGAAGGAAGAAAGAGAGGGGGAAGGAAAGAAGAGAGGGGGAAGGAAGAAAGAGAGGGGGAAGGAAGAAAGAGAGGGGGAAGGAAGGAAGAGAGGGGAAGGAAGGAAGAGAGGGGGAAGGAAGGAAGAGAGGGGGAAGGAAGGAAGAGAGGGGGAAGGAAGGAAGAGAGGGGGAAGGAAGGAAGAGAGGGGGAAGGAAGGAAGAGAGGGGGAAGGAAGGAAGAGAGGGGGAAGGAAGGAAGAGAGGGGGAAGGAAGGAAGAGAGGGGGAAGGAAGGAAGAGAGGGGGAAGGAAGGAAGAGAGGGGGAAGGAAGGAAGAGAGGGGGAAGGAAGGAAGAGAGGGGGAAGGAAGGAAGGAAGAGAGGGGGAAGGAAGGAAGAGAGAGGGGGAAGGAAGGAAGAGAGGGGGAAGGAAAGAAGAGAGGGGGAAGGAAGAGAGGGGGAAGGAAGGAAGAGAGGGGGAAAGGAAAGAAGAGAGGGGGGAAGGAAAGAAGAGAGGGAGGAAGGAAAGAAGAGAGGGGGAAGGAAAGAAGAGAGGGGGAAGGAAAGAAGAGAGGGGGAAGGAAAGAAGAGAGGGGGAAGGAAAGAAGAGAGGGGGAAGGAAAGAAGAGGGGGAAGGAAAGAAGAGAGGGGAAGGAAGAAGAGAGGAAAGGAAAGAAGAGAGGGGAAGGAAGAAGAGAGGGGGAAGGAAGAGAGGGGAAGGAAGAGAGGGGGAAGGAAGAGAGGGGGAAGAAGAAGAGAGGGGGAGGAAGAAGAGAGGGGGAAGGAAGAAGAGGGGGAAGGAAGAAGAGAGGGGGAAGGAAGAAGAGAGGGGGAAGGAAGAAGAGAGGGTGAAGGAAGAAGAGAGGGGGAAGGAAGAAGAGAGGGGGAAGGAAGAGAGGGGAGAAGAGGGGGGGGCAGGCAAGGAAGAGAGGGGGAAGAGAGAGAGGGAGAAGAGGGGGGGCAGGAAAAGAGAGGGGGAAGGAAGAAGAGAGGGGGAAGGAAGAAGAGAGGGGAAGGAACAAGAGGGGGAAGGAACAAGAGAGGGGGAAGGAAGAGGAGAGGGGGAAGGAAGAGAAAAGTGGAATGTTTGACACTAACAAGATATAATCATAGATGACTTTGTCAATGGTCCAAGTCGGACCGAAACGTCGTCGTAAGCTTCTCTCTTTTATGTGCGGGTTATTTGTGTATCGTTCCAGTCACGGTATTGTGCCTTTTTGTTATTTATAATCATAGCCCAACTACAATCTTTCACAATAATTCATTCAATGTTGCTCTTATCTGCTCCCTCCCTCTGACCCTCTTTTTTTTTTTTTTTATTATACAAAGAATTTGACAAGGTTACAGATCCCTAACTTCATTGACAAGCTATTTACAGATTAAGGATCCCTAACTTCATTGACAAGCTATTTACAGATTAAGGATCCCTAACTTCATTGACAAGCTAAGAGCTGTTACCTACATCAGCTTATTTGAAAGCATTTTTGTTATGAGACATATAAGTAGGGAACAGGATGAAGTTGGAGCCATCTGTGGGCCAGCATTTTCATTTGATCAACTGACTTTATCTCGTTGACATCATAATGCTGTATAAATGTGTTCCATACTCGAGTCACCCTGGGGATAAATGATCTCAGATGAAGTGATGATCTGGAGAAGGGTACAGCCAGAGTGAAGTTGCTGCTTTCTGTCTGTCGTGTGATATAGAAGCTTGCTTCATGCTGTCCTCTCTCTGACCCTCTCCCTCTGACCCCCCCCCTCTCTCTCTCCCCCCTCTGACCCCCCTCTCTCTCTGACTGCCCCCCTTTCTTTCTCTGACCCCCCCCCTCTCTCTCTCTCTCTCATGAGAAACTTCATCAACAGATTAGGGCATGGGAGATGAAATGAGTATTTTTTAACAAACTCTTATGGTTCATTTCAGTCTTCTGAATTCTCTGAGCTCTTTATTCTATGTCAGTGTTAAGTATTTTATACAAAGACGGCTGCGTCTGTATTCTTCACTTTTGAAAAAATTGATGCCTTGTTTTCTGTTAGCATGTCTAGTGTCATAAACACCCTTCCTACCATTGATTTATTATTTTGCAAAAGCACTTTTGCCTCAGGTATGAAAAACATCTACCCTGACAACCTTGTCCTTACCACCTAAAATGATATTGAAAAGAGACAATTAGATGGTGGATGGTCCTGGTAGAAGTTTCGAGTTGTGTAGGTCAAGCCACAAGATGTTGTAGGCATAACTAATTCGAAAAAATTAAGATACAGTATAGATACTCCAAAATTATTATGCATGAATGTCAAAAACTCGTATAGCAAGAATAAAAAATGGAGTTAAACACCTAAGATATTAATGTATGGTGTGGTGGTTGGGACAATCAAAATTACAATATACTAAGATGTAGTTAAATTCAGAATTGCAACACAAGGACAGCCTGCTAAACTTATGACCATTTTGAACAAACAAATCATTTTTTTTTTTTTTTTAGCACTCTACACATTTCCCCACCAAGGTCATATGACCCAAATTACAAAACAATGAGCATCACTCAGTCCCTAAATTTTTCCAGAAGGCAATATACAGATGACTGTCGATTAACACAGTAATTACATTCGTGAAAATAGCATGCAAATACAAAAAACATAAAAAATTAACTGAAGAACATATGGCAAAAATTGGGTTACATTCACTGAACTCCCCAAAAATGCCAAACCACCTTTTTCAAGTTTTTCAATTCCTCAAGACTAAAAAAAACAGCTATGTTTTCTATTCATTACATTATAGCAGCCATTGCTTGTTGATACAGAAATGTGTGGGGAGGGCTGATGTGACCTTGTACAATACTTGTACAAACATATGACAAGACACCTTCACAGATATTACCTGCCAAAACTATCACCTGCCTCCATAACCAAAATTGCCTGAAAACATTAGTAGAAACACCATATATTGCTAGCTAAAAAACTAGGTTAATTATTAAATAAACATATCCAATACCCAGCATAATAAGTGCAAGAGATCCCCCAAAATGATCAATATCATAAGAAAACCTTCCAAAGCTACCAGCATGTCATGTTGTTGTTGAGTTTAAGTGTAGCTAATTTCAATGCTGTTTTTTGTAAACAGACTGACCATCTCCGACCAAGGCAGGTCAAAGGACCCCAATGGAAATAAGTTACTCTGATTTTTTTTGGGTTATCCTAGGATCTATACACATGCTGCTATGTATGATAATCAATGTAACTGTATTTGTGTATACTGTACCTGAATAAACTTACTTACTTACACCCTCCTTCACACTATCACTGTCTTGACAGATTCACACAGGTACAACAGTTTAGATGTCCCTCTCAAAAGAAAATATCCCTAACCCCTTCTTTAGAGTGCAGGCACTGTACTTCCCACCTCCAGGACTCAAGTCCAGCTAACCGGTTTCCCTAAATCCCTTCACAAACTAGAACATCCTCACACTCAACAGCTCATTAAGTCCCAAAAACCATTTAAATAGATTATCATTTCTTGCATTTTCAATAATAAAAAATAACATTGGTCAACAAAAAAAAAAATTGTTGCTGAAGATTATTTTTTTATTATCACACTGGCCGATTCCCACCAAGGCAGGGTGGCCCGAAAAAGAAAAACTTTCACCATCATTCACTCCATCACTGTCTTGCCAGAAGGGTGCTTTACACTACAGTTTTTAAACTGCAACATTAACACCCCTCCTTCAGAGTGCAGGCACTGTACTTCCCATCTCCAGGACTCAAGTCCGGCCTGCCGGTTTCCCTGAACCCCTTCATAAATGTTACTTTGCTCACACTCCAACAGCACGTCAAGTATTAAAAACCATTTGTCTCCAATCACTCCTATCAAACACGCTCATGCATACCTGCTGGAAGTCCAAGCCCCTCGCACACAAAACCTCCTTTACCCCCTCTCTCCAACCTTTCCTAGGCCGACCCCTACCCCGCCTTCCTTCCACTACAGACTGATACACTCTTGAAGTCATTCTGTTTCGCTCCATTCTCTCTACATGTCCGAACCACCTCAACAACCCTTCCTCAGCCCTCTGGACAACAGTTTTGGTAATCCCGCACCTCCTCCTAACTTCCAACCTACGAATTCTCTGCATTATATTCACACCACACATTGCCCTCAGACATGACATCTCCACTGCCTCCAGCCTTCTCCTCGCTGCAACATTCATCACCCATGCTTCACACCCATATAAGAGCGTTGGTAAAACTATACTCTCATACATTCCCCTCTTTGCCTCCAAGGACAAAGTTCTTTGTCTCCACAGACTCCTAAGTGCACCACTCACTCTTTTTCCCTCATCAATTCTATGATTCACCTCATCTTTCATAGACCCATCCGCTGACACGTCCACTCCCAAATATCTGAATACATTCACCTCCTCCATACTCTCTCCCTCCAATCTGATATTCAATCTTTCATCACCTAATCTTTTTGTTATCCTCATAACCTTACTCTTTCCTGTATTCACCTTTAATTTTCTTCTTTTGCACACCCTACCAAATTCATCCACCAATCTCTGCAACTTCTCTTCAGAATCTCCCAAGAGCACAGTGTCATCAGCAAAGAGCAGCTGTGACAACTACCACTTTGTGTGTGATTCTTTATCTTTTAACTCCACGCCTCTTGTCCAAGACCCTCGCATTTACTTCTCTTACAACCCCATCTATAAATATATTAAACAACCACGGTGACATCACACATTCTTGTCTAAGGCCTACTTTTTACTGGGAAATAATTTCCCTCTTTCCTACATACTCTAACTTGAGCCTCACTATCCTCGTAAAAACTCTTCACTGCTTTCAGTAACCTACCTCCTACACCATACACTTGCAACATCTGCCACATTGCCCCCCTATCCACCCTGTCATACGCCTTTTCCAAATCCATAAATGCCACAAAGACCTCTTTAGCCTTATCTAAATACTGTTCACTTATATGTTTCACTGTAAACACCTGGTCCACCACCCCCTACCTTTCCTAAAGTCTCCTTGTTCATCTGCTATCCTATTCTCCGTCTTACTCTTAATTCTTTCAATAATAACTACCATACACTTTACCAGGTATACTCAGCAGACTTATCCCCCTATAATTTTTGCACTCTCTTTTATCCCCTTTGCCTTTATACAAAGGAACTATGCATGCTCTCTGCCAATCCCTAGGTACCTTACCCTCTTCCATACATTTATTAAATAATTGCACCAACCACTCCAAAACTATATCCCCACCTGCTTTTAACATTTCTATCTTTATCCCATCAATCCCGGCTGCCTTACCCCCTTTCATTTTACCTACTGCCTCACGAACTTCCCCCACACTCACAACTGGCTCTTCCTCACTCCTACAAGATGTTATTCCTCCTTGCCCTATACACGAAATCACAGCTTCCCTATCTTCATCAACATTTAACAATTCCTCAAAATATTCCCTCCATCTTCCCAATACCTCTAACTCTCCATTTAATAACTCTCCTCTCCTATTTTAACTGACAAATCCATTTGTTCTCTAGGCTTTCTTAACTTGTTAATCTCACTCCAAAACTTTTTTCTTATTTTCAACAAAATTTGTTGATAACATCTCACCCACTCTCTCATTTGCTCTCTTTTTACATTGCTTCACCACTCTCTTAACCTCTCTCTTTTTTCTCCATATACTCTTCCCTCCTTGCATCACTTCTACTTTGTAAAAACTTCTCATATGCTAACTTTTTCTCCCTTACTACTCTCTTTACATCATCATTCCACCAATCGCTCCTCTTCCCTCCTGCACCCACTTTCCTGTAACCACAAACTTCTGCTGAACACTCTAACACTACATTTTTAAACCTACCCCATACCTCTTCGACCCCATTGCCTATGCTCTCATTAGCCCATCTATCCTCCAATAGCTGTTAACATCTTACCCTAACTGCCTCCTCTTTTAGTTTATAAACCTTCACCTCTCTCTTCCCTGATGCTTCTATTCTCCTTGTATCCCATCTACCTTTTACTCTCAGTGTAGCTACAACTAGAAAGTGATCTGATATATCTGTGGCCCCTCTATAAACATGTACATCCTGAAGTCTACTCAACAGTCTTTTATCTACCAATACATAATCCAACAAACTACTGTCATTTTCGTCCTACATCATATCTTGTATACTTATTTATCCTCTTTTTCTTAAAATATGTATTGCTGAAGATATCTGAAGGTATTTAGGGGGTTGCTGAATTAAAAAAATGGCAGGTTTTTCAAATTGGCTCTAGTTTGTGAGATACTGCTTATTACCCTCAATTAACAGGGAACTTAGCCATAATGAGCATACAGTGGTACCTTGACTTATGAGTTTAATTTGCTCCGTGACCCAGCTAGTAATTCAATTTGCTCGTATATCAAACCAATTTTCCTCACTGAAACTAACTGAAATGCCATTAATCCATTCCAGCCCCCACAAAACCACCCAAATTTTTTTGTTGCTGGTTTTTAAATAAGATGTATTTATAAATAATAAATGATTTTTCCCTTTTTTTGCCAGGTCCCAGCAATGATTTAAAAATGCTGGAGTATACATTAAACTCCTTAATAATAAATAATAATAATAATAACTTTATTTACAAGGTCATGACAGAAATGTTAAAAGCAGGGGGGGATATAGTGTTGGAGTGGTTGATACTTTTGTTTAATAAATGCATGAAAGAGGGGAAGGTACCTAGGGATTGGCGGAGAGCATGTATAGTCCCTTTATATAAAGGGAAGGGGGACAAAAGAGATTGTAAAAATTATAGAGGAATAAGTTTACCGAAACAGATGATTGCTGATGTTATGAATGAAAAGAAGTTGGATGTCCTGGCCCTAAGCGAAACAAAGCTGAAGGGGGTAGGAGAGTTTCAGTGGGGGGAAATAAATGGGATTAAATCTGGAGTATCTGAGAGAGTTAGAGCAAAGGAAGGGGTAGCAGTAATGTTAAATGATCAGTTATGGAAGGAGAAAAGAGAATATGAATGTGTAAATTCAAGAATTACGTGGATTAAAGTAAAGGTTGGATGCGAGAAGTGGGTCATAATAAGCGTGTATGCACCTGGAGAAGAGAGGAATGCAGAGGAAGAGAGAGATTTTGGGAGATGTTAAGTGAATGTATAGGAGCCTTTGAACCAAGTGAGAGAGTAATTGTGGTAGGGACCTGAATGCTAAAGTAGGAGAAACTTTTAGAGAGGTGTGGTAGGTAAGTCTGGGTGCCAGGTGTAATTGAATAATGGGAGCCCTTTGATTGAACTTTGTATAGAAATGGGTTTAGTTATAGGAAAATACATTTTTTAAAAGAAAAAGAGGATAAATAAGTATACAAGATATGATGTAGGGCGAAATGACAGTAGTTTGTTGGATTATGTTTGGGTAGATAAAAGACTGTTGAGTAGACTTCAGGATGTACATGTTTATAGAGGGGCCACAGATATATCAGTCACTTTCTAGTTGTAGCTACACTGAGAGTAAAAGGTAGATGGGATACAAGAATAGAAGCATCAGGGAAGAGAGAGGTGAAGGTATAAACTAAAAGAGGAGGCAGTTAGGGTAAGATAAAAAACAGCTATTGGAGGGTAGATGGGCTAATGAGAGCATAGGCAATGGGTCGAAGAGGTATGGGGTAGGTTTAAAATGTAGTGTTAGAGTGTTCACAGAAGTTTGTGGTTACAGGAAAGTGGTGCAGGAGGAAGAGGGGAGCGATTGGTGGAATGATGATGTAAAGAGAGTAGTAAGGAGAAAAAGTTAGCATATGAGAAGTTTTTACAAAGTAGAAGTGATGCAAGGAGGGAAGAGTATATGGAGAAAAAGAGAGAGGTTAAGAGAGTGGTGAAGCAATGTAAAAAGAGAGCAAATGAGAGAGTGGTGAGATGTTATCAACAAAATTTTGTTGAAAATAAGAAAAAGTTTTGGAGTGAGATTAACAAGTTAAGAAAGCCTAGAGAACAAATGGATTTGTCAGTTAAAAATAGGAGAGGAGAGTTATTAAATGGAGAGTTAGAGGTATTGGGAAGATGGAGGGAATATTTTGAGGAATTGTTAAATGTTGATGAAGATAGGGAAGCTGTGATTTCGTGTATAGGGCAAGGAGGAATAACATCTTGTAGGAGTGAGGAAGAGCCAGTTGTGAGTGTGGGGGAAGTTCGTGAGGCAGTAGGTAAAATGAAAGGGGGTAAGGCAGCCGGGATTGATGGGATAAAGATAGAAATGTTAAAAGCAGGTGGGGATATAGTTTTGGAGTGGTTGGTGCAATTATTTAATAAATGTATGGAAGAGGGTAAGGTACCTAGGGATTGGCAGAGAGCATGCATAGTTCCTTTGTATAAAGGCAAAGGGGATATAAAAGAGAGTGCAAAAATTATAGGGGATAAGTCTGTTGAGTATACCTGGTAAAGTGTATGGTAGAGTTATAATTGAAAGAATTAAGAGTAAGACGGAGAATAGGATAGCAGATGAACAAGGAGGCTTTAGGAAAGGTAGGGGGTG
The DNA here is from genome assembly GCF_026875155.1 of Cherax quadricarinatus. Taxonomy (NCBI): domain Eukaryota; kingdom Metazoa; phylum Arthropoda; class Malacostraca; order Decapoda; family Parastacidae; genus Cherax; species Cherax quadricarinatus. The sequence goes on along the minus strand of NC_069450.1, from coordinate 9,641,021 downwards.
TGTGGACCAGGTGTTTACAGTGAAACATATAAGTGAACAGTATTTAGATAAGGCTAAAGAGGTCTTTGTGGCATTTATGGATTTGGAAAAGGCGTATGACAGGGTGGATAGGGGGGCAATGTGGCAGATGTTGCAAGTGTATGGTGTAGGAGGTAGGTTACTGAAAGCAGTGAAGAGTTTTTTACGAGGATAGTGAGGCTCAAGTTAGAGTATGTAGGAAAGAGGGAATTTTTTCCCAGTAAAAGTAGGCCTTAGACAAGGATGTGTGATGTCACCGTGGTTGTTAAATATATTTATAGATGGGGTTGTAAGAGAAGTAAATGCGAGGGTCTTGGCAAGAGGCGTGGAGTTAAAAGATAAAGAATCACACACAAAGTGGGAGTTGTCACAGCTGCTCTTTGCTGATGACACTGTGCTCTTGGGAGATTCTGAAGAGAAGTTGCAGAGATTGGTGGATGAATTTGGTAGGGTGTGCAAAAGAAGAAAATTAAAGGTGAATACAGGAAAGAGTAAGGTTATGAGGATAACAAAAAGATTAGGTGATGAAAGATTGGATATCAGATTGGAGGGAGCGAGTACGGAGGAGGTAATATTCAGATATTTGGGAGTGGCGTTCAGCGAGGGGTCTATAAAAATTTGGGGTGAATCATAGAATTGTGGGGGAAAAAAGAGTGGTGGTGCACTTAGAGTCTTGGAGACAAAGAACTTTGTCTTGGGGCAAGAGGGGAATGTATAAGGGTATAGTTTTACCAACGCTCTTATATGGGTGGGGAAGCGTGGGTGATAAAATGTTGCAGGAGGAGAAGGCGGAGGCATGGAGATTTTTTATGTCTAGGGCAATGTGTGGTGTGAATATAAGAGAAATTGTATTTGGGAATTAGGGGAGGTCGGGTTTCCCAAAACGTTGTCCAAGAGTGGGGGGGGGTTGTTGGGTTTCGGACATGAGAGAGAATGGGGGCGAAACAAAATACTTCAAGAGGTTCAGTCTTAGGGGAAAGGGAAGGGGGGGGTAGGGGGCGGCCTAGGAAAGGTTGGGGGGAGGGGTAAAGGAGGTTTTGTATGCGGGGGGCTTGGATTTCCCGCAGGCATGCGTGACGTGTTTGTAGGAGTAAATGGAGAAAAATGGTTTTTAATATTTGACGTGTGTTGGAGTGTGAGAAAAGAAACATTTTAAGGGATTCAGGGAAACCGGCGGGCCGGACTTGAGTCCTGGAGAGGGGGAAGTACAGTGCTGCACTCTGAAGGAGGGTTTAATGTTGCAGTTTAAAACTGTAGTGTAAAGCACCTTCGGGCAAGACAGTGATGGGTGAATGAGGGTGAAATTTTTTCTTTTTCGGGCCCCCTGCCTTGGGGGGAAATCGGCCAGTGTGATAATAAAAAAAAGTTCCCGGTATCCCGGGGAAAAGTGTACGGTAGGGTTTTTTTAAAAGAATTAGAGGTAAACAAAATGTAGATTGCGGAGAAGAAGGGGGGTTTCAGGTGGGTTTGGGCATGTTGTCAAGTTTTACATTGAAAATATATGTGAAAAGTATTTAATAAATAGGGAAGTTTTTATTGCATTTTATGGATTTAGAAAAGGATATGATAGAGTGGAAGGGGAGCAATAGGCAGATGTTTAAATATGGGAAAAGGGGGGAAGTTACAAATGCTGTAAAAGTTTTTTTTGAGGAAGCGAGGGTCAGGGGGTTTGGGGGTGTAGAAGAGAGGGAGACTATTCCCCTAAAAAAAGTAGGGCTAGCAGGGATGTTAATGTCACCATGGGTTTAATATATTTTTAGATGGGGTCTAAAGGAAGAAAAAGCTAGGGGTTCGGGAGAGGGGGGGGATTAAATTTGGGGGTCAAATGCAAAATGGGAATTGACACAGTTACTTTTTTTGATGAAATGGCTTATGGGAGTTCTAAAAAAAAATTGCAAAGGTTTGGGGATGATTTGGGGGTGTGTAAAAAAGGGAGAAAGTTGAAGGAACATAAAAAGATAAAGGGGATGAGGGTATCAAATGATTTAAAAAAAAATTGGATATCAAATTGGGGAGGAGTAGTATGGAAGAAGTGAATGTTTTCAGATACTTGGGAGTTGACGTGCCAGCGAATGGATTTATGAAGGATGAGGTTAATCATAGAATTGACGAGGGGAAAAAAGGCGAGTGATGCATTGAGGTATATTTTATTATTATTATTATCACACTGGCCGATTCCCACCAAGGCAGGGTGGCCCGAAAAAGAAAAACTTTCACCATCATTCACTCCATCACTGTCTTGCCAGAAGGGTGCTTTACACTACAGTTTTTAAACTGCAACATTAACACCCCTCCTTCAGAGTGCAGGCACTGTACTTCCCATCTCCAGGACTCAAGTCCGGCCTGCCGGTTTCCCTGAATCCCTTCATAAATGTTACTTTGCTCACACTCCAACAGCACGTCAAGTATTATAAACCATTTGTCTCCATTCACTCCTATCAAACACGCTCACGCATATGTGGAGTCAAAAAACGTTATCTTTTGGAGGCAAAGAAGGGAATGTATGAAAGTTTTAGTAGTACCAAACACTCTTATATGGGTGTGAAGCTTGGGTTGTGAATGCAGCAGCGAGGAGGCGGTTGGAGGCAGTGGAGATGTCCTGTCTAAGGGCAATGTGTGGTGTAAATATTATGCAGAAAATTCGGGAGTGTGGAAATTAGGAGAAGGTGGTGGAGTTAATAAAAGTATTAGTCAGAGGGCAGAAGAGGGGTTGTTGAGGTGGTTTGGCCCATTTGGGGACAATAGATCAAGTAGAATGAATGGAGAGCATTTAAATCTGAAGGAGAAGGAAGGGGGGTGGGGGGTCGTCCTCGAAAAGGTTGAAAGGAAGGGGTAAGGGAGGTTTTGTGGGCGAGGGGCTTGGACTTCCAGCAGGCGTGCATGAGCGTGTTCGATAGGAGTGAATGGAGATGAATGGTATTTGGGCCCTGACGAGCGGGTTGGAGTGTGAGCGGGGTAATATTTAGTGAAGGGATTCAGGAAACCGGTTATTTTATATAGCCGGACTCGAGTCCTGGAAATGGGAAGACCAATGCCTGCACTCTAAAGGAGGGGTTTTGGGATATTAGCAGTTTGGAGGGATATGTTGTGTATCTTTATACGTATATGCTTCTAAACTGTTGTGTTCTGATCACCTCTGCAAAAACGGTGATTATGTGTGAGTGAGGTGGAAGTGTTGAATGATGATGAAAGTATTTTCTTTTTGGGGATTTTCTTTCTTTTTGGGTCACCCTGCCTCGGTGGGAGACGGCCAACTTGTTGGGGGGGGGGGGGGAGGTGTAAATGGTATACAGTCCTAGCTGACATCAATGGCATACTACTATATAGAAAGCAGCTTGTTATGCTGAGCATTTTGGGCAAATTAGGTCAGTTTCTTTCCCAGGATCCAACCTACACCAGTCGACTAACACCCACGGTGTTAGTCGACTAAACACCACCTCTAAGGCTGAGGGACTGATTACCTCATCTTTTGTATATAGTTCTTCAGTTTTCTTACTATGTCCAAAGAATCTGTATTGATAAAGTCACTGGATGGCAAAACGTCTACAATAAAGATAACCAGATGTTGCACAAGTGTCTTAACTTTCATCATGTGAAGTTTCAGCATCTAGACTAAAGGAATAGAACTGTTTACAACAAGAAGTTAAAATAACAGCTTATAGGACAAAGGTTGAACTCCTTCCTTACTTCAGCCAAAATAAAGAACTTGTATACTGCAATAACATCCCTGGACTACCACTTAGAATGGGACTTGAATATCAACCAGGAGACTGGTGGCTGTTTATATACAGTTCCATTAAAACCTTGAAATGTGTCTTATTGCACAAGGGTAACCAATATGCATCTCTTCCAACTGCTCACTTAACTAAACTTAACCCTTTGAGGGTTTCGGCCGTACTAGTACGTCTTACGCGCAGGGGTTTTTGACGTACTAGTACGCATAAATTCTAGCGCCGTCAAATCTCTCGGGAAAAGGCTGGTAGGCCTCCTTATGGAAGAATGGGTCTGTGTGGTCAGTGTGCACGGTATAAAAAAAATCCTGCAGCACAGTGCATAATGAGAAAAAAAAAAACTGACCGTTTTTTTGGCATAAAACAGCAACTTTGCACTGTATTTTCGTATGGTATTTATTGTTGTATTCTAGTTTTCTTGGTCTCATTTTATAGAATGGAAGGAATATCACAGAAATTGAGATGATTTTGACTGGTTTTACAATGAAAAGTACCTTGAAATTGAGCTCAAAGTAGCGGAAATGTTCGATTTTTACCAAAGTTCAAAAGTAAACAAATCATGCCAAGCGTCCAATACACGTCAACTGGTGAGTCTAACATTCTTTTGCAAGTGCGCCAATATGATTTATACCATTTTTTACACTAATGCAGTAATCTGCATAACAGTAAATCTTCTATTTTTCGTAAGAATAAAAATTCAAAGTGGAAAGCAAAAGAATGTAAGAGGGGCCTTGAGACGTGACTAATGAACAGAGGAAATGTCATTTCATTGCCAGGAATGTATTTCTTGTTTGTTCTGGACCCTATTCGGAAATTGGCATTTTTTGAAATTTGTGTGAAATTGGCAAAATTGCTAAATTCTGACCACTGTATTGGATAGTTGAAAATGGTAAATGGGTGGTTTCTTGCACTCACTCAATAGAAAAAAATGTAGTTCTAGCGAAATATTCATGTTTTTTGTCGACTAGTACAGTGGAATTGGCCGAAAATGGGGCTCAAAGTGGGCAAAATTGCCGATGCGTAAACATCGCCGAGACCGCTAACTTCGCGAGAGCATAATTCCGTAAGTTTTCCATCAAATCTCATAATTTTGGTGTCATTATGATCGGGAAAAGATTCTCTATATTTTCATAAGAAAAAAATATTTTTTTTTTTTTAAATTTGGCCGACCCTGAGAACGAGTTTCTGAGAGGGCCTGTCGACCCTCAAAGGGTTAAAGAATGCAAAAATATCAAAATGGTATTGCAGAAGTTTTGCTATTATGAGCACAAGATGTCTATCTGTGTTAATCTGAATATGGTAAACGTCTGCTTGGGCAACAGAGTGGATATACAAAGTACCCTTGATTCATCTTTTTGTGGGACAGTAAGGTAAAGGCAGATCACTGGACGAAAGTGACAAGGCCTTCAAGAGAAAACATGACTGTAGGTGCAGCAAACATCATTAATGAGCCATTGGTTGACAGGGATAACATTCTGCCACCACTCCAAATTAAGTTAGGGCTAATGAAGTAATTTGTTAAGGCCCTGGACAAAGTTGGCAATTGCTTCAAATACATCTGTAGATTGTTCTGTGAACTAAGTATGGAAACTGAAAGCTGGAATCTTTGATGGCCCTCAAATTCGAAAGCTTATCAAGGATTCTAATTTCACAAAATGTACAAATGGTGAAGAAGTTTCTGCATAATGCAGTTGTGTGTCAATTGTCAAGAACATCTTGGGTAATCATAAAATAGACAATTATGAACTGGTGCAAAACATGATGACATGCTTTAAGAATTTAAGTACTAATATGAGCATAAAGGTGCACTTTCTTCATAGGCACCTACACAGCTTTCCACAATCTTGGTGAGGAACATGGGAAGAGGTTCCATCAATACAAAGGTGATGGAGGAAAGGTATCATGGCAGATGGAAGACACACATGATGGCAGACTATTGCTGGAGCCTCCAACAGGACTGTGCTGATGACCAACATTGAAGAAAATCATATAAACATTTTCATGTGCAGTAGTTAGTGGTATCATTTTTTTTTTTTTTTTTGTTTTATTAACACATCGGCCGATTCCCACTGAGGCAGGGTGGCCCCGAAAAAAAAAACTTTCGCCATCATTCACTCCATCACTGTCTTGCCAGAGGGGTGCTTTACATTACAGTTATAAAACTGCAACATTAACACCCCGACTTCAGAGTGCAAACACTGTACTTCCCATCTCCAGGACTCAAGTCCGGCCTGCCGGTTTCCCCGAATCCCTTCATAAATGTTACTTTGTTTACACTCCAACAGCACATCAAGTATTAACCCTTTCAGGGCTTTAGCCATACTAATACGGCTTACGCACCAGGGTTTTTGACGTACACTGTACTAGTACGCATAAATTCTAGCGCCTTCAAATCTAGCACGAGAAAGCTGGTAGGCCTACATATGAAAGAATGGGTCTATGTGGTCAGTGTGCGCAGTATAAAAAAAATCCTGCAGCACACAGTGCGTAATGAGAAAAAAAAAACTTTGACCGTGTTTTTGGTTTAAAACAGTGACTTTGCACTGTATTTTCGTATGGTATTTATGGTTGTATTCTAGTTTTCCTGGTCTTATTTTATAGAATGGAAGACATATTACAGAAATTGAGATGATTTTGATTGGTTTCACAATGAAAAGTACCTTGAAATTGATCTCTAAGTAGCAGAAATGTTCGATTTTTGCCAAAGTTCAAAAGTAAACAAATCATGCCACGTGTCCAATACACGTCAACTGGTGAATAATATTCTTTCACAAGTGCGCTGGTATTATTTATACCATTTCTACACTAATACAGTAGTCTGCATAACAGTAAATCTTCTATTTTTTTGTGAGAATAAAAATTCAAAGTGGAAAGCAAAAGAATGTAAGAGGGGCATGGAGACATGACTAATGAACAGAGAAAATATTATTTTAGTGCCAGGAATGTCTTTCTTGTTTATTCTGGACCCTATTTGGAAATTGGCATCTTTTGAAATTTGTGTGAAATTGGCAAAATTGCTAAATTCTTACCACTGTACTGGATAGTTGAAATTGGTAAATGCGTGGTTTCTTGTACTCATTCAATAGAAAAAATGGAGTTCTAGCGAAATAGTTATGATTTTTGTCAACTAGTACACTGGAATTGGCCGAAAATAGGGCTCAAAGTGGGCAAAATCGCCGATGCGTAAACATCATCGAGACCGCTAACTTCGCGAGAGCATAATTCCGTAAGTTTTCCATCAAATTTCATACTTTTGGTGTCATTATGATCGGGAAAAGATTCTCTATCTTTTCATTTTTTTTTTTTTTTTTTTTTTTTTTAATTTTGGCGACCCTGAGAACAAGTCTCTGAGAGGGCCTGGCGACCCTCAAAGGGTTAAAAACCATTTGTCTCCATTCACTCCTATCAAATACACTCACACATGCTTGCTGGAACTCCAAGGCCCTCACACACAAAACCTCCTTTATCCCTCCCTCCAACCCTTCCTATCCCGACCCCTACCCCGCCTTCCCTCGACAGATTTATACACCAAAGTCATTCTGTTTTGTTCCATTCTCTCTACATGTCCGAACCACCTCAACAACCCCTCCTCAGCCCTCTGGATAATAGTTTTGGTAATCCCACACCTTCTCCTAATTTCTAACTACAAATTCTCTGCATAATATTCACACCACACACTACCGCCTCCAGCCTCCTCCTCGTTGCAATGTTCATCACCCATGCTTCACACCTATACAAGAGTGTTAGTACAACTATACTCTCATACATTCCCCTCTTTGCTTTCATGGACAAAGTTTTTTGTCTCCACAGACTCCTAAGTGCACCACTTACCCTTTTCCCCTCATCAATTCTATGATTCACCTCATCCTTCATAGGCCCATCTGCTGACATGTCCACTCCTAAATATCTGAATACATTCACCTCATACATTCATCTCAATTATCTAAGTTAATCTGTTATTATACAGAATGAAGTAATAGTTTGTATTACATGATTTGACTTTTGCATGATCTAAAAAATAGTTTCAATGCAATTTGTAAATTAGCTCTGCCTGACCAATATATTTTTTCACATTTTTTATGTTTTTCAATGGGATACCAAATTTATCAAAAACTAGAGCCAATCAAGCAAAACCGATGACATTCAGAATCAGCACCACAATCTTGCCCTAAAATCTGTGTAATGTTATTGGTCAGAAAAGTGTTGTCGGTGAGCTGTATTGTTAGATTTATTCTTCTATGAGATGTTATGCATACTATGCACCATAATTATAGATTTCTATGTAAAATAAATCTTAACTTTATACTGCTGATTAAGTTGCTTAATCATTTATGATTAACATCTTTCATCTTGGTGTTTTACTTCATGAAAATTCTACAGAGAATATGTCAGATTGGCTATCTGATATTTACTAACCAAGATTATCAGCAGACTTGAATACCAGAAGAGATATTTTACGAATTATGTAACCTGGGCAAGTTAAACATTACTAAACAATCGCTTTGTCATATTAAGATTTATAAAATATTTGAAAATAGAGGGCAAACTTAAGAAAATCTTGTCAGTCTTTTCAGTGGAGTTAGGTGTCAGGGAGTATGAATAATTTTTAAGCACTAAAGAATCTCATTCCACTAAACCAGTAGAAGCAACAGTTCCTACTACTACAGTAGGGCCCCGCTTTACAGCGATTTCAAATTATGACCAAAATTTGCTATACGGTGAGCTGTCTTTCTAATAAGGAGTGGCACACCTAGTTTGTTAACATTCTCCATAAGCACATCTCTTTATTATGTCTGGAAATTTTCCAAAACTTCAAGTGCTGTATAGTTATTGCATATTTTATATGTACTCTGATAATTATACTTATGTGTACATGTACCTAAATATACTTACACACTGTGCTGGCATGCAGGTACACATTAAAATCACTAAGTCTCTCTACTCCTGAATATTATTAATGTAATACACGACATTAAATGTCATATATTACATTAATACGTATAAACATTTCCATTAATCCATCTATGATATTTTTTCAATGTAATAAATACACTATGTAACATAAAAACATGATATATACACCCATGGTATAAATATTGATATAAATATGAGATTTGTTTACCAAGCGGTTGGTGGGAGGGTCAGGGCAATTACGTTGTCTCTAGTCAAACACCAGTTACTTAACTGTAGAAAAATATTCCTTTCACATGCTTTCACTCTATAGCTCTATCCACGACCCTCGTGGGTTCAGCGCTTCTTTTTTATGACTATAATAATAATAATAATAATAAAATAATAATATCATTCGCTCTAAAAATGATGTGCTGCATGAGAATAGGAGTGTTACTGTTTGTTTATTCTGTACTAACTGTCAGAGCATCATTCCTTCTAAAAATGTTACATGAGAATGGAAGTGTTGGTCTTTATTTATTCTACTGTAACACTGTGGAGACAACTTGTACACAATGCAAGGTGTTTATATGAACGTGTATGAAGCATAACCAGATGGTTCATCCGTTTGTTTACATAGTACTCTGCGTGGGTGGGGTGGCCAGGTGGGCTACCCTACATCCCACACCTGACTTTCTACAAATAAATACTTTTCACCTCTCACCCAACATTAAGACCATTAAGACTACAAATATTTTAAGGTAAGTAATGTGTGAATTGTATATGCATTTTATCGCTCTAGGGCACTTTAAGCATCGTAGTACATGTGGATGGGGTGGCCAGAAGGGCTACCATACCTACCCACACCTGACTTCTTACAATAAATACAGAGATTTTGAGGTAAATAATGAGTGTACTGTGTGTGTAGTTTACTTTGCATTGTTTTAATGCCTAGTTCTACTGCTAACTTAATATGTTAGTGTAAACTTGTTATCTGGCAATTATATGCATTTATAAGTGGAAAAAAAATGGCATTCTACTTCCGGCGATGTCTGCTTTGCGGCGGTAGCCTGAAACCTAACCTGCCATATAAGTGGGGCCCAACTATATTTGGTTTCACTTATAAATTAATTACCAGGCACACTCACTCATGGAGTTTTGATTTTATTGCTATGACAGCTGGTCATTTCATTACTTGTGTACAGTGTACTCAGTGCCACTCTAAAATGCCAGCAACAAGCCAAATATTGTTACTATTAGAAAAAATGTTAATAATCAGTCTCCCACTTTTTTCTCCTTTCTCTCAATACACATTATGTGTAGTAGATTCAACTCTGAGTTTTGCACTGCCACCGGCACTATAGGTGGGTTCATCCTCATACAAGAAAGGATTTTCACACACATGGTTATCAAAATGCAGTAGTTACACAGTAGTTTGTAGTATCATTTACATAATGTTTATTAAAACGACACTTCTCGTGCACTTTTAATATTTATATCACAGTTCACAGAATTAGCAACTCTCAATGTTAAAATACAGTATATATTTCAGGGTAAACACTGCATGATGTCTTGGGTGTTTCAATGCAATAAATATAGTTCAATATAATACACACATACATACATACTCCGCACATAGGAGAGAGGAGCTTACGATGACGTTTCGGTCCAACCTGAACCAGTGTGACTTTGTAAATGGTCCAAGTTGGACCAAAATGTCATCAAAGGCTCCTCTCTCCTATGTGCTGTTTATCTGTTTATCACGGTACTGTCTCTCTTTGTTCTTCAATATAATGTGTGTAATAAAGTATCACCACAACTAAAACCCTATACTGCCCCCCATCAGCTTTAGACTTTAGATTATTATTATTTGCCTGTCCAAACAATTAACTTTAAATTGTATGCTGTATATGATAAATCAAGCTAAGATTATTTAAGGTTACCAATATCCAGAATTATTCACCCTCTTATCTTAAATATTATGTACAGTGGACCCCCGGTTAACGGCCAGTCCAGTTATCGGCCAACTCGGTTATCAGCTGGTTTTTCGGTGCCCAGTTATCAGCTGTTAATTTGGTTATCGGCCATTTGGGAGGCGTCCATCCACCAGCTGGGGCCTCTTGCGAGTCAATTTGGCTTTGTCTCTGGGCGAGTGAGGAAGCTTCTGCTCATTCATCCAAACATTTTGCTATAATCCATTATTTTTTGTGGTTATTGATTGAGTGCAACTGCAAAATAAGCAACCATGGGCCCAAAGAAACACGGTACATAGTATATAAAAACATGCAATGTTTATATGCGATGTATATTAATAATAATCACTTGTATATTAAATGTCTTATTTTACATTAATACAGAAATTTTCATTAGTCCATCTATTATATCTTCTTCAAAATTATATAAGAAACATGTTACATAGCATATAAACATGCAATATTTATTATATGCGATGTATATTTAATAATCACTCTTCGCCACATTAAATGCCTTATTTTACGTTAATATAGACATTTTCATTAATCCATCTATGATATATTCTTCAAAATTATGTAAGAAACGTGTTACATATCATGTAGCATATAAACATGCAATGTTTATATGTTATCGAGTGAAGAGTGGGATGGAGAGTAAACATTACGTTTTCTCTGACGCAGCATTAGAGAAAACTGTGAATCTGGCGACTGGTGAAGTAACTGCCCTTCATGTGTGTTTGTTTACAATTCTTGGCATGAATTGTTCATTACTTCTCCCTCTGTTTATGATGGCATCTAAAGGTAGTTGTTAGAAACTATTAAACCCAGTGAACATGGTAATAATATGGCTGTGTAGTGTAATAATATGGCTGTGTATTGTAATACAGCTGTGTAGTGTAGCCTGGGGGGGGAGGCTACATGTGCGTACTGTACCTACATCTACTGCTACCTAAACTGACTTCCTACAAATAAATACTACTCACCTCTTGCCCTACATTAAGATTACAAATATTTTAAGGTTAGTAATGAATGCATTGCAGCAGTAAATGACAGATTAAAGAGGTGTGTGCAATGTGGACTAGAGTGCAAGCTTTTGTAGAGAACCACCACCCTGACCAAGCTGAAACAAGCCATATCTGCAACATGTTCAGTGACAAAACCCTGTCCCACTTCTGGGAAATCTTAGAGAGATGCCAGAAAGAGACCTCTATGGACAGATTTGTGAGACAGGGGTCCAGTGACTCTCAAGCTGGTCCTAGTGACATTAAAAGACAAAGAAGGGAAGTAACCCCAGAGAAGGCTTTACTACCTAAAGTCTTTATGGAGGGGGATTCCCTTCAAAACACTAACTCCTCCCTCTTTCCTCTTCCCTATCTTCCAGAAGCGAGCATTAGCCTTTAATAAATGTATGTAAAACTTACATAATTGTTAATTTTTTTTTTTTTTTTTTTTAGGGGGGGGGGATATTTTTGTCTGGAACGAATTAATTGTATTTCCATTAATTCTTATGGGAAATATTAATTTGGTTATCGGCCGACCTTCTGGAATGGATTACGGCCGATAACCGAGAGTCCACTGTATTATGCAAGCAGGTTCACTATTATCTGAAATTGTGATCACTTATATTCAAATGGGTTACTTCTTATAAAAACTAATTTACCAAATTGATGTTATTTTTACATGAAGTATTATACAGCAAAGTCAGTCAACCTCTAAACAATGATCACATGGTATATACAATTATGTATACATAATGAAAATGCACTCACAGAAAATCAGTCTTCATTCCCAATTTAGTTCGATATCATGGTCACTCATTCAACCACTCTTGTCAGAAGTGTGTTGACATGATAATTCAGATGACTCTCCCAAAAGCAACATACCCCTCCCCTATCACCCCTCCCTCAGAATGCAGACACTGTATTTCCCACCTTTAGGATTAAAGTCTGGCTAACCAGTTTTCCTGAATTCCTTCATAAATGCTGCCTTGCTCACACTTGCCTCCACTCAAAACTTTCTTTACCCCCCTCCCTCTCCTAAGACAACCCCCTACCCCTCATTCCCTCCACCCCAGATTTATATGCCCTGTATTTAAACTTTATATTATGGGGAAATTTTCAACCAACTTTTACCTTGTAAGAATTCCAAATTCAAAATTGGATATCACCTTATAGAATTTCCCCACATGAAGATCCTTCAATAGGTCCAACTAAACACTGTACTCTTGGAAAATGTTCAAGATCCTAACAAAATCAAAATTAGATCACTACTGTCATGTACACTCTAGCTTCCTGATCCCGAGTTCAGTCTCATACTATACACAGTTCATGAGCACAATGGCTTGCTTAAGATCTTTGCTTGTGGTCAACTTCTGTGCAGCAGAAAATGCTCTCACTACTGGACATTAAGAGTAGCTGAATTTCCAGTAATTTTTAATAAAATTCAATCATCATCAAACAAGAAAAACTTGCTAAAAAAAAAAAAATGATCATTACAGGTGACATGAGTAAATGTTGCATTGTTATTAGAGAACATGAAAAACCTTACAACATCCACAATGCATACCATCTTGAAATAATCTAGCATAATTGTACTTACTAAATACACAGATATCAAAATATCTAAACTCTAAATGGTGTGGGCCATGCAGTAGTATTTTCCCAGTGCAACTATCTTCACCCCATAACTACTACACTGTTGCTCCTCAATAACAACCCCAAAACTAAACAAAACTACAGCAGTATCTATTCAAACTTCTAAGGCATTTTAAAAACTAAAAATCCTCTGAATTTCCAAATCTATATGCAGATATTAAGTACAGCCAATCTCTGACCCACTGCCTTACTAGTAACAAATAAGTGTAATATTTCATTACTTTAGTCCTCATTTTAACCCTTTGACTGTCGCGGCCGTATATATACGTCTTATGAGGTACCGTGTTTGACGTATATATATACTCATAAATTCTAGCGGCTTCAAATCAAGCAGGAGAAAGCTGGTAGGCCCACATGTGAGAGAATGGGTCTGTGTGGTCAGTGTGCACCATATAAAAAAAAATCCTGGAGCACGCAGTGCATAATGAGAAAAAAAAAAACTCCGACCGTTTTTTTTAATTAAAATGCCGAATTTGTGGTCTATTTTCGTATAGTATTTATGGTTGTATTCTCGTTTTCTTGGTCTCATTTGATAGAATGGAAAACATATTATAGATTTTTGATTGATTTTACTATAAAAAGAACCTGGTAATGGAGCTCAAAGTAGGGGAAATGTTTGATTTTTGCCAATGTTCAAAAGTAAACAAATGATGCCATTGTCCAATAAATGTCCAACTAGCCATTCTAATATGCAGTCATGAATGGGTTGATGTTATTTATACAATTATTTACAGTATTGCAGTAGTCTGCATAATAGTAAGTCTTCTATTTTTTGTTTGAATAAAAATTCAAAATAGAAAGCAAGAGTAATATCAGAGGGGCCTGGAGACATGACTGATGAAGAAAGAAAATGTTATTTTAGAGCCAGGAATGTCTGCATTGTTCATTCTGGACCTTATTTTGAAATTGTCATATTTTTTAGTTTTCGTGAAATTGGCCAAATTGCAAATTTCTGACCACATTATTGGGTAGTTGAAATCAGTAGATGGGCAGTTTCTTGTACTCAATCGATAGAAAAAATGGAGTTCTAAAGAAATAGTTATGAGTTTGGTCGACTGGAACAACAGAATTAGCCGAAAATAGGGCTCAAAGTGGGCTAAATCGCCGATTTGTAAATATCGCCGTGGTCGCTAACTTCGCGAGAGCATAATTCCGTCAGTTTTCCATCAAATTTCGTTTTTTTGGTGTTATTACAATCGGGAAAAAATTCTCTATCATTTCATAAGAAAAAATAATTTTTTTTTTCTTTAAATTTTGCGACACCAGGAGACACCTCAGGATTGGGGGTTGCGACAGTCAAGGGGTTAAGGTTCAGAACAAATTACAAGAATTCTAAAACCTTCATTGATGGAAGTGTTTAAATTGTCGCTACAATGCAATGAAATTACGGCTCTTATCAGAATAGCGATACATACTTAGCCCAAGGAGAGGCCACAGCTACCCAAATGCCAATCTTACCATGTAAAAATTATCACTGAACATATAAAAATTATCATCAATGGTAAATACATTAACCTTTAAACTGTCCAAACGTAGATCTACGTTCACTTGCGCATCGCTTCGAATGTTTTGAAAAAAAAAATTGAAGAGCACATTTTTCTACACGTTATAAGATAAGAAAAATTTTTTAGGGTCTGTACTTACCAACATATAAGCCCATGAAGCTGGCACTGGATGCTCACCTGATGGCAACATCGAGTCCTGCGCCTTACAGAAGTGTTGCCGATATACCTTTTTCCCCTCGTTTTTATTTTAATTTACATAATTTTTATGTCCTGGTAATTACAATTTATAATAGTTCTTGTGATTTCAAAGCCAATCTTTGTTCTGACACTAACATTAGGTACTGAAATAGTACTCAAATAGTCACAATCACACCGACATGTGAACATTTTCACCTGCCTTGGTCATTTACTATTGTCTAGAAATATATACAAAGTATTTATAGGCCTCAGCAATGTTTTAGACAGGCTGGAATATATATGAAACTCCTTCAAGCATGGTGCTATGACCAGTGTCACTAAACTGCTGACAGTGCAGGAATGGAGTGAGTACACTTGATAGTGCACTGCTGCAGGGAACCCTGGCTTTATTTGTTTTCACTGTTAAACACAACCATGTCTGTCTGTATCTTTCCAACTATCTATCTGTGTCTTTCTGTCTAGCTCTGCTTATCTGTCTGTCTGCCTGTGTGTGTGTCTTTCTGTCTGCTTCTCTCCCTGTTTCAGGGAGCAGCTCGTAAACCTGATTCCTGAGCAAGTGAAAATGCATATTACTTGTGTCATGCTTATTATGCCTAAGATCTACAAGCACTGTATAGCACTTTGCCTGGAATTTTTGGTTATCCTAGGTAATTTACACTACGTATAATAACTGTACTTCTGTGTACTTGTGAGAGACAGATAGAGAGACAGCCAAAGTCAGTCAGCCAGCTAGCCAACCACCCAGCCAGCCTGCCGAATACATGTTACATGTTCCAGGATCTCTTCTCTTTACTTAGGGCATAGGTTATAAGACAATTCTGGCATCAAAAATGAGAGTATGTTGCACAAATGTTACACATGGGTTATTATCAAGGTTTTTGATATTTCCTCTACCACTTGTGGCCACATCCATCTCAAAGCCACTAAACTCTGGGTCAACATCACTTTCCTCTAAAAAGGGAAGCGTTAATATGACATGACATCAGTGAATCCCTGGTATTTGCCATGCTATTTGCTCTAGCTGGCACTCAATTGAACTGGTGCTCCCACAAGGTACTAAGTGGTCCCAGATTTTTTTTTAATCTGCACACACCGAGCGTTAAGACTTGTTCTATACTGATCAAGCATCTCGGGTCAACTGTGCCAAATTTGGAGGCAGGAAAAATAAAACGTAGATCAAAGTTTGGGGCACTAGCGGTACAAATGTAGATTTACGTTTGGACAGTTAATAGACAATGTAGTTACTGTATCCTCAATTTTAACTGATACTTTCTCAGCAAACTCCCACTGTTGTATGGTGATGCAAACAAGGAAACTATTATCATTCACTCAACAGCTCTCATGCCAAAAGCAGAGGCATCACAATTCAAATGACCCTCTGAACCACAACATTCCCACCCATGAATAGCTGGACTAAAGTCCGGCTAACTAGTTTCCCCTGAATCCTTCTGTAAATGTTACCATGCTCACACTCCAACAGCATGCCAAGCCATAAAAGCCACTCAACTTCATTCATTCTTGTGCAGCATGCTCTCACAAACTTGATGAATGCTCAAGCCCTTGAACTCAAAACCCTCCTGTAGCTCCTCCCTCCAATCCGTTATGTTATGGAACAACCTTCACTCCTCCCTCCCTCTCACCTTAGATTAACACACTTTTGTCATCATATTCAGCTCCAATTTTATTTACCAGATTTTCTAGTGCAGTTATAGTTACAATTACTTAATCAAAAATGCAACAACTTACAATTACTTAATATTATGCATTAAATTATTTTCTTCAATTACATGAAATTTTACCATTGTTACCATTGTTAAATGTTGGAAATAAGCAAACAATGGACTTCACATTCTGTACTTAAATAACAAACCACCTCAATCTCCCATCAGCTCTGAAAGATACCTCTGATTATCCCATTTTGTCTTCTAATTTCTACACTGAATTCTCTGTATAATATTCACACCACATATTGATTTCAAACATATTTCCAGTGCCTCTAGCCTCTTTCTTGCTGCAACAATGAAAGCCCATAATGAATAAAACATTAGCAACAATTGGGTATATTTGTTGCAACTTCCCACTAAGATTAAAAATAACTTTGAAAAAGAATTAACAGATATATCAACAAATGTATACATAGTACATTTTTTTCTAATTCTGCATACACTAAGTTCAGTTAAATTAATTAGGCTTATTTTAAATTTTCATACTTTCACAGATCACAACAAAAATGCACTTTAGTATCTAGTATAATTCATATCCTCTATCAGCTTCTTTATTAAATTCTAGAAGCACAATAACTTATGAACCTTGAACTCATAGTGCCTCAACAAACTACAATAACTCTCCAAGGTGGTGTTATGATAAGAACTTTCAATGTAATTAAAAAAAACTCAAAATCCAATAGTGAATGACTTTCCAATAAGGAAGAATATATTAAGACATGTAAATGAATAGACAATTTGAGGTCTCAACCTATATAAAGTTCATTAGAGGCATTGTGCTTGGTGTCAGTGTAACTAATATCCTGAATTGCCAACCCACTTACGTTTGATATCTGTAACGGTGCGTATGTAATTTTTAGTAGTTAAGACAAATTCATTGTATAGCACCCACTCTGGCTTGTGGTCTAGACAGGTGGATGGATGCAGCTGTACCACCTGATTATCCTTGATAGTCATATAGTGTCCAGTACGTTCCAGGTGAGCAATCTGCAATTATATTTAGTGGATAAAAGAATTAGGCTAACTAAATTACAGTAACTGGAATAAAAAAAACAATATTGAAAAATAAAGTGCCCTATAAGCATACAATTATAACCTACTTATCTTTATTTTCAGGCACTGTGCAAGCTTTCAAACAAGATGCTGATTAATTAACAGTGTGGAAATTAGATTCGAATTATTTGTGTTAATGTCTTATAACCAAAGCTAATGGTTTTGGAAAATTTAAATGAATAATGATCATAATCCTCATCAACCTTGGTTTTCTTTTAAATGCACAAATACTGCATTTTTCTACTTCTTTCAGACTTAAATGGAAGAAAATATACTGTACTTGAACCAACATTCAATCAGATAACAGATTGGTTAACTTTGTCACGAATGTAAAGAAAGGTTAAAGGATCATGACAATTTCTACACCATAGAAGGTTGGTACAGACAGCAACTACCCAGGGAGGTACTACAATCCCCCCAAACGATTGTGAAATGAAAACCTACAATAGTTTTAAACAATGGTAGAATTGCTGGTGCGTTTTCTGTCTCAAACATGCAAGATAACAGGTACATCTTGCTACTTCTACTTACACTTAGGTCACACTACATATGCATGTACATATGTATACACACCTATCTGAGCATGTTTCTGTTTTCCCTATAGCTCTTGTTTTTGTCATTTCCTTTCATGTTTATGGGGAAGCCGAGTAGAATTCATCATCTGTAAGCCATGTATATCATAAGAGGCAATTAAAATGCAATGAGCTAGGGGCTAGTAACTCCTCCTCTATTAATTGCTAAATGTAAAGATAAAGTTGGGATGTTTGAATGTGCATGGATATAGTGCAGATGGTAAGAGAGAGAGGATTCTGAATGTTATAAATAAAAAGACTGTCCTAGTTCTGACCAAAACAAAGCTCAAGAAGGTTAATAGATTTTCAGCAGGAAGAAATAAATTTGATAAGGTCAGATGCATCTGAGAGAGTTGGAGCTCAGGAAGGAGTAACAGTAATGCTGAATGGTCAGCTGTCGAAGGAAGAGGGAATGTAAATTTAAGGATTATAAACATCAAAATAAGGATCAGATGCAAAAAAATGGGTTACACTAAGTGTTTATGCACCTGGAGAGAGAGAAATTTTGGGAGATGTTAAGAATGTGTTTAGAGTTTTGAGTCAAGTGAGAGTAAACTGTGGTGGGGGAAAAAGTGTTGTACAGAGCACAGTAGGTAACTTTGGGGAGCCAGGAGTAAATGATAATGAGGGACTTTGATTGAACTTTGTATAAAAATAGGTTTGGTAATAAGTAATACTAATTTTAAGAAAAGGAAAGTAAGTACACGGGATATGATATAGGGCATAATGACAGCAACACTGATTCTGGCTATGGACCAGGTTCATCTGGTGCTTGCCTGGTCAACCAGGCGGTTGCTGCTGGAGGTCCGCTGTCTCTCACATCCATCACAGCCTGGTTGATTTGGCACCTGGTGAAGATACTTGTCCAGTTTCCTCTTAAAGGCTTCTACACTTGTTCCAGCCGTGTTTCTGATATCTTCTGGTAAAATGTTGAAAAGTCTGGGACCCCGGATGTTGATACAGTGCTCCCTTATTGTCCCCACTGCACCCCTGCTCCTCACTGGGTATCTTTTTCACTTCCTCCCATATCTCTCACTCCAGTATGTTATGGCAGTGCAGATTTGGGACCAGGCCCTCGAGTACTTTCCAGGTACACGTATATATTATCATGCATCTCTCTCTCCTCTGCGCCAATGAGTACATGTTAAAGACTTGAAGGCATTCCCAGCAATTTAGATGCTTTACTGGCTCAATGTGAGCCATTAGCGATCTCTGTATTTGTTCCAGCTCAGCTATTTCTCCTGCTTTGAATGGGGCCATCAGCACTGAGCAATATTCTAAGTGAGGGAGCACTAGTGATTTGAAAAGTGTCAACATTGGCATTATTTCCCTTGTTTTGAAAGTTCTCAATACCCACCCTGTCATCTTTCTGGCTGTTGTGATCTTTGTTTTGTTATGGTCTTTAAAAGAAAGGTCAGCTGACATAATTATCCCCAGGTCTGTTACGTGTTCCTTTTGTTCTATTTGGTAACCCTCTTGAGTTCTGTATATAGAGCTTCTTTTGAGTTCTTTCTTTCCAAACCTAATCAGCTGGAACTTTTCACCACTGAATGTCATGTTGTTCTCCACTGCCCACTGTAAAACCCTGCTTATGTCTTCCTATACTTTTTCTGTGTGTTCTACCGTAGTGACTTTCATGCTTATTTCAGTGTCATCTGCAAATGATGATACAAAAGCGTGCCAGGTGTTTTTATCTATATCTGCTATGAGGGCAAGAAACAACAGCGATGCCAGAACAGTACCTTGGGATCCTGAGCTTATGACCTCGCTGATGCTGGATCTTGATCTGTTTACTACTACTTTTTGTGTTCTGTATGCTAGGAACCCGAAAATCCATCTGCCCACCTTCCTCATAATGCCCATGGACCTCATTTTGTGTGCTATCACTCCATGATCGCATTTGTCAAATGCCTTTGCAGTATCTGTGTAAATCACATCTGCGTTTTGGTTGTACTCCAATGCCTTGGTAATTCTGTCATAATAGTTCAGCAGCTGTGACAGACATGATCATCCTGCTTTAAAACTATGCTGGTTCGGGTTATGCTGGTCCATGGAATTTGTAATCTGCCGTCTCATCGCTCTTTCGAATATTTTTATGATGCGAGAAGTTAGGGCTACTGGTCTGTAATTTTTCACTAGTGCTCTACTACCTCCCTCATGCAAAGGAGCTATGTCTGCACTCTTTAAAGCCTCCGGTATTTCACCTAGATCTAAGCACTTTTTCCAAAGAATGCTGAGTGCTCGTGCTAATGGTACTTTGCACTTCCTTATAAATAGAGCACTCAATGAATCTGGTCCAGGTGCTGAGTGAGTGGGATTGTTGTCCATTCTTTTTCGAAATCTATGGGATTTGTACTAATGTCAGTTAGTTGGTCTGTGTGTCCGTCTTCTAGAGTGAAAAATATTTCTGCATTTTATACCTTGCTGTCATTTAGTGGGTTGCTGAACACTGCCTAGTATTATTCTTTTACGATTTCACTCATTTCCTGCTCATTGTGAGTAAACGAATCTCCTCTCAGTAGTGGTCCAATTCTACAGGTAGTTCTTAACTTGGATTTTGCCTAGGAATAGAAATATTTTGGGTTTCTTACAATATTCTGTATGGCCTTTTGTTCCTTTTGTACTTCTGTTAGGTATGACATCCTAAGATTTTGCTCTAATTCAGTGATCTTTCGGCTAAGCCTATCTTTCTTCTGCTGCAGCATTTTGTGTTTTTAAGCAAATCAGTAACCCATTTTCTTCCTCTGTGCCATCTCTTATGCTCTCTCTCTATATCTGATCTCCTTCTGGGGTTCCTCAATGGTACAAGATTAATTTTGCAAGTGGCAAGTGGAGTAGATTTCACCATTCACAGAGGTGCCCAGATATGACAGTTTAGATGTCACTCCAAACAACCAATATCCCAAACCCCTCCTTTAACCCTTTCAGGGTCCGTCCCGTAGATCTACGGCTTTACGGTGAGTGTCCAAACCATAGATCTACGCCAAAATTCTAGCGCCATCAAATTTAGCGCGAAAGCGCACATAGGCCTACATGTGAGAGAATGAGTCTGCGACCGTGGGTGTGCGCCGTAAACAAAAAATCTAGGCGCCTGCATAGCATTGTGGGAACGCCAGCTCAGTCACCCTTGTTCACCATGCCTCGTCGCAAGTCAGCTCTCACTCCCCGGAAAATTGGGACTCTCCTCTTCCTGTCTGATAGTTCTGACACTGATGGAAGTGGAAATGAAGACGAATTCTACGGCTTTGATAAGTTAGTGACCGAAAATAATGACAAGGATATCGATAATAGTGCAGAAAACCCCGACAATCCTCGACCTTCTACCTCTGGTGTGGGCACTCGTGACTCACGGTTGGGTGTTCCTAAACGTAAGAGAAAACTAATATTTTCGCGTGGCCAGGCCTCTGACTTTAGCAATGACGATGATTCTGACGTGGATTGTGATTTTATTGCGCTCGACGATCATTCGAGTAGTGATAGTGAGGAATCATATTCACCAGTGAAGCGTCGGTATGTTCGCCGCACGCATGCGCTCGGGTAGTGGTACCCTATGCTGTGCCCAGGGGACGGAGTACATCCCGTGGCCCTACACCCGTTTTAGGTAGTGATAGTGAGGATGATGTGGCTACACTTGGCATGGATGAGCCACAGGCATCAGTGGATGGTTTAGTGGTGCTGGTGGTGGTAGTGGGCACCGCCATGCGTGACTCACCATGCCACGCGGGGACCCATGCTGCTGACTCGTCAGTTCAAGGACAAAGGTGGAGCGTCAAGCCCCAGCCCGCCACAACCACAAACCACCGTACAACCAGCCTATGATGTCCAGTATCCACCAGAAAACCGTATGTGGGATTGGCAGCAAAACCAAATTTTGTTCCCAAGCCTCACCACTTTGATGACTCTCAAAGTGGAATTTACCTACTTGTCCCCTGGGAACCACGGCCAATGAACTAGGAATTCTTTGAATTATTCTTGACCAGCATTGATGGAAATTATTGCCAGGGAAAGTAATGAAGTATTTTCAGTACACCATGGCAAATACGATCTTATCACCACAGTCAAGACTACACAGGTGGAAAGAGACGACTGTTGGCAGAAATGTATTTGCTTTTTGCAACAATAATGCTTATGCCTCACGTCTATAAGCATAATATAAAAGCATACTGGTCCACAGATCGGCTAATTTCTACCCCGGTCTTCAGTGAAATAATACCAGTGAACAGGTTTTATCTTACTGTTACGTATGTTGCACTTCTCTGACAAAAACCAGGCCTGACAGAAGTGACAGGTTATACAAGATTAGAAATGTTTTCATGTATTCTCAACAAAAGTTCAAGATATACTTTTATCCATTCAAGAATCTTGTAATTGACGAGTCTTTGATTTGTTCAAAGGTTAGATGTCATTCAAGCAGTAATATCCGAGCAAGAGGAACCGCTTTGGTAATAAAACTGTTTGTACTTCTGTGATTGTGACAGTGGCCTGGTGTTGGATATTGTTGTATACACGGGTAGTAAACATTGAAAGATACCAAGATGTTATTGGGTATCTAGGTGAGTAGTGAGAAACATGATGGCACCTTATCTTGGAAAGGGGCATACATTTATACCGATAACTGGTACACAAACCCATTACTCAGTGATTTCTGCGAGTGAAAAAGCCCAGAGTGAGGGGGGCACTGCGTTCTAATCGTAAACACATGCCCAGGCTCAACGCAGGTGTTCGGGTGATGACGTGCAGGTGTTTACTGCCAATGACATCATGGCATTACGGTGGCATGACAAACGAGATGTTCATTGTTGACAACCACTCACCGTAATGAAATGCAAAAACAGTGGCAAAGATGATCGAGTGACTAATGAACGTATTCGAAAACCAGTGTCAGTGATTGATTATACACAAAAACATGCGCTTGGTTTGAGAAGTGTGACATGCAGATTGGTTTTGTTGACTGTGTTCGTAAGAAGTTACAAGTGGTACATGAAACTTTTCTTCCATCTCATGGACATTTCAATGCTCAATGCAAAATAATATGTACCAAATAAAGACTGGTAACAGACCACCGTATGGTGAATTTTGTTTGTCTGTTGTCAGACAACTCATAATGAAGTACCAGGTAACAACACCTGCAATACAACATGGTCCTCGAATTCCTCGGGTTTAACCCAAGCGGTTTGAGGAGAGAAGGTGATCATTTCATAATACAGCTTCCTTCAACTCAAAAGAAATTTGCTCAGAAGAGATGCATTGTCTGTGCACAAACAAAACGACGGCAACAAAGAGGGCAAAGACACTCGGTTTTTTGTGTGAGGAATGTAAGGTGCCTCTGTGCATGGTGCCTTGTTTCAAGGAGTTCCACAAGCTCCAGCAGTTCTAAAACCATGTCCAGTGATTGTAAATATGTAAATATATGATAGAACATTAGTATTATACAATATTTGTGCATGTTTATTGTAATAAAAACAGTGGTAAACAATATGATAATAACTTTAGTGCGGTTATTGTGTTCAATACAGTGAGTTTATATATATATCAATTATATACAGTATTGGTCCTCCATGGGGAAGTGGAACAGAATTCTTCCTCCGTAAGCCATGCGTGTTGTAAGAGGCGACTAAAATGCCGGGAGCAAGGGGCTAGTAACCTCTTCTCCTGTATATATTACTAAATGCAAAAGGAGAAACTTTCGTTTTTTCTTTTGGGCCACCCCGCCTCGGTGGGATACAGCCGGTGTGTTGAAAGAAAGAAAGATACAGTATTGGTCTCTCAGGCCCCAAATGTTAGTAGGAATAGAAAAAAATTGGAAAAGAAAAGAAAAAACAACTAAAACAACAAAATAATATAATGCGCGTATGTGGAATTCGTCGATGTTGCCACCACCACATCATTTTCTATAAACTTCTTGGCACTGTATCTCGGTAAGTACTGATCAGATTCTTATTTTTTTTGTTTTATTACATTCACAAAAATATGCTCTTTAATTCTGTAAGAAAAAATAATTTTTTTTTTTTTTTCAAAATTTCTTGGACACTGGTGCATGACTTCAGATTTTGGCCTCGGACCCTGAAAGGGTTAACCCCCTGAGGGTCCGTGCCACAGATCTACGGCTTTACGTTGAGAGTCCAAACCGTATATGTATCTACATCATGAGCTCAGCTCACTCTGATAAGCTGTGAGTGGCAAATTTTGGCCTTGATATGAGAGAATACATCTATATGGTATGTGTGCACTACATAAAACAAATCCTGCTGCATATAGTGCATAATGAGAGAAAAAAAATGACCGTAAATTTCAATTAAAACAGCGAATTTGCATTTTTTTTTTTTTAGTTTTGTTTTTTATAGTTGTACAGTGGACCCTCAGCTAACAATATTAATCCGTTCCTGAAAGCTCATCATATGCTGAAATTATCATTAGCTGAATTAATTTTCCCTATAAGAAATAATGGAAATCAAATTAATCCGTGTAAGACACCCCAAAGTATGAAAAAAAAATTTTTACCACATGAAATATTAATTTTTAATACACATAAACTGACACTTACCTTTATTGAAGATCTGGTGATGATTGATGGGATGGGAGGAGGGGAGAGTGTGGAAGTTGTTAAATTTAGAAGGGGAATCCCCTTCCATTAGGACTTGAGGTATCAAGTCCTTTTCCAGGGTTACTTCCCTTCTTTTAATGCCACTAGGACCAGCTTGAGAGTCACTGGACCTCTGTCGCACAACATATCTGTCCTTAGAGGCCTGTACCTCCCGTTCCTTTATGATTTGTCTAAAGTGGTTCACAACATTGTCATTGTAATAGTCAACAGCACGGCTTGCAATAGCTGTGTGAGGGTGATTTTCATCCATAAAGGTTTGCACTTCAAGCCACTTTGCACACATTTCCTTAATCTCTTTCTTCATATCCATAGTAATTCTCACCCTTTTTCCTGCAGGGTTGGCACTAGAAGTTTTCTTGGGGCCCATGGTGACTTATTTTGCAGGTACAATCACTAAAAACGCTGTGATAATATGAAATGTTCCAATTGTAAGCATGGATGTGACCGCACTGGCTGGCTTGTAAACACTGGCACCCACAGGACAACTGAGGCGCGCTCGTGTAGGGAGAGTTTTTTAGCATTAGCCGAGGCAAAATTTTTGCGTTAAAATGTATCGTATGCTAGATTTAACGTAAGGTGATGCCATCGTTAGCCGAGGGTCCACTGTATTTGCGATTTCTTGGTCTCACTTGATAGAATGGAAGACATATTACAGAAATAGAGATGATTTTGATTGGTTTTAGTACTGGAAATGGCTTGAAATGAGCTCAAAGTAGCGGAAATGTTTAATTTTTGCCGATGTTCAAGAGTAAACAAATGGCCTCGCACATCTAATACACGCCTGCTGATATTATTTATACAATTATTACAATATTGCACAACAGTAAATCTTCTATTTTTTGGTTTGAATAAAAAAATCATTATGCGAATAAAAAATCAAAATGAAATTCATTAGTAAAGCCTGAAAATGCAACAAATGAACAGAGGAAATGTTAGTTTAGTGCCAGGAATGCCTGCAATGTTTATTCTGGACCCTATTTTGAAATTGGAGTATTTTGAACTTTGCATTAAATTGGCCAAATTACCAATTTCCGATCACTATTTTGTAGTTGAAACAGTTGACTTGGCGAATTCTTGTGCTCAATCGATAGAATAGAAGTAATACTAGTGAAATAGTTAAGAATTTGGTCGACTGGAATAATGTAATTGGCCCAAAATGGGAGTCAAAGTCCACAAGATCGCCGATGCATAAATATTGCCGACACATCAAAATTCGCGAGAGCATAATTTCGTCAATTTTCCATCAAATTTCATACTTTTTGTTTTATCACCTTCAGAAAAAGATTCTCTACCATTTCATAAGAAAAAAATAATTATTTTTTGAAAAATTCTTGGACACTGGTGCACCTTTTGAAATTTGGCCTCTGGACCCTGAAAGGGTTAAACTGCAGGCACTGTACTTCCCACCTCCAGGACTCAAGTCTGGCTAACTGGTTTCCCTGAATCCCTTCACAAAATATTACCCTGCTCACACTCCAACTGCTCATCAGGTTCCAAAACCATTTGTCTCCATTCACTCCTATCTAACACACACTCACATGCCTTCTGCATGTCCAAGCCCCTTGCACACAAAACCTTTTACCCCTTCCCTCCATCCTTTCTTAGGATGACCCCTACCCCTCCACTATAGATTTATACACCCTCCAAGTCAGCCTATTTTGTTCCATCCTCTCTAAATGACCAAATCACCTCAGCAACCCCTCTTCAGTCCTCAGAATAATACTTTTAGTAACTTAACGCCTCCTCCTAATTTCCACACTATGAATTCTCTGCATAATATCTGCACCACCCACTGCCCTTAGATATGACATCTCCATGTCTACCAGCCTTCTCCTTGCTGCAGCATTTACAACCCATGCTTCACACTGTAATGTAGTATATGTATATATTCTTCTTTCATATAATTTTATATAGTCGATATTTTCATTAATGGTGACTAAAATACCGAGAGCAAGGGGCTAGTAACCCCTTCTCCTGTATAAATTACTAAATTTAAAAAGAGAAACTTTTGTTTTTCTTTTTGGGCCACCCTGCCTTGATGAGATATGGCCGGTTTGTTGAAAGAAGATTTTCATTAATAGCTAAACTGAAAATGTCTTGCTTTTTATTATCTGACTTTTATATTAGTTTATGAAAGTAGGGAAGATATAATAATTTATACCTCTCACTGTTGGAGAGCTATGACTGGCTGCCCACCCTCACAAACTGCCTTGCTAACTACCGGCTCATTTGTTTACCTGCCGGCATCGCTGGGGTAGCACTGGCTAGTCATGTGATTGCACCTGAGGTGGGAGACTACCTTCCCTGCCTCACTCTCTCTCAAGATCTGCTGTTTGTCCTAGAAGCACCTCTCTTTTCTCTCATCTCTGGCTGTTTGTTCATGATTTGCTCTGATTTTGGTATAGTATGATTTTGTGGGAGAGCCAAAACATACTTGTAACTGTGTGTAAATGTTCACAGAGCACTGTTCAGATTTAGTGATTTTTGACATTTTGCAGAGGTTTGGGGAAAGAACTTTGTTCAAACCCAGACCCCAAGCTAAAGCTTCTGACCTATTTTGGTCATTATGCCTGTCAGTGGGGGGGTTTTGGGTTTAGCTAAACTTAGATTTAGCTTAAGGGAGTTTTTTTGTCTTTTTGGGAAGATCTGCTGATGATCCCTGTTAGGGTCCTTAATTTTTGCTCCTTGTTCCTGATTGGCTGCTGCTTATTGTGCTTTGTCGTTATTGTTAAGAAAGCTGTTTTGTTTCCCCAGTGGTCGAAAAGTAGATTTTGAGGATTTGTTGTCAGTCACTGTTTTTCGGGGTCAGTCTTACGGGGAGCGGAAAATATTTAACCCCTTTGGGGGTTTTCGTCTACATACATTTTACGTGTGGGGGTTTTTGACGTACGTACTCAAAAATTTCTAGGGGCCTCAATCAGGGGAAAAAAGCTGGTAGGCCTTCATATAAAAAAAGGGTCTATGTGGTGTGTGCCAGTCAAAAAAAAATCCTGCAGCATACAGTGCATAATGAAAAAAAAAAAAAACTTTGACCTTTTTTTTTTAATAAATCAGCGACTTGCGTGTATTTTCGTATGGGGTTTTTTTTTTGTATTCTAGTTTTTCTTGGGGTCATTTTAAGAAGGAAGACTATTACAGAAATTGAGATGATTTTGACTGGTTTTCAAAGAAAAGTGCCCTTGAAAAAAGTCAAAGACAGAAAGTTCTATTTTTACCAAACTTAAAAGTAAAAAAATTGTGCCAAGGTGCAATAAACGTAATGGGATCAATATTTTTCACAAGTGCACCAAAAATTTTTTCCATTTTTTACATAATGCAGTAGTCTGCTAACAGTAAATCTTCTATTTTTTGTGAGAATAAAAAAATTTAAAGTGGAAAGCAAAAAAATATAAGAGGGGCCTTGAGACGTGACTAATGACCAGAGGAAATGTCATTTTTTGCCCGGAATTTTTTTCTTGTTTTTTTTTTCGGACCCTTTCGGAAATTGGATCTTTTTTAAATTTGTGTGAAATTGGCAAAATTGCTTTTTTTCGCCACTGTATTGGGTAGTTGAATTTCATAAAAGAGGTTTCTTGCACCACGATAGAAAAAAAAGGAGTTCTAGCGAAAATATTATGTTTTTTTTTCGACTAGTACAGTGAAATTGGCCGAAAAATGGGGGTCAAAGTGGGCAAAATCGCCGTGCGTAAACATCGCCCAACCGTTAACTTTGCGAGAGCATAAATTCCCAAGTTTTCTATCAAATTTCAAACTTTTTGGGGTCTTTATGATCGGGAAAAAGATTCTCTATCTTTTCATAAAAGAAAATAATTTTTTTTTTTTTTTTTAAAATTTTGGGCCGACCCGGGGAATGGGGTTTCGGAAGGGGGGCCGGGGCGACCCAAAAAAGGGTTTTAAAGGGCAGTGCCAGATACCGGCTGGGGGTTTTCGTACGTTGGACTCCCACGTGACCAGCAGTAACAGCCTGTTGAAAAAGGGCCCTCATCCACCGGGGGCCTGGTTTGGACCGGGGGCTTTGGGGGGGCTTTTGTTCCCCAAAAAATTCCCCCCGGGTAGACTCCGGGTTGGTATTCGTACCAAGCCATTAAAAAAGCACTTTAAAAATTTTAAAAACACATTCTCACAACACATTGTACGCACATTATTACTTTTTTTCATTGAGTAAAATTCGTCATAGCTACATACCAAATAGCATTTAAAAAATTTCTTTACTGATATGAAAGTCCCCTCAGAACTACACTATATATTAAAATTTTAAATATTGAACACAAAGAAGTGTGGGAAAAACTTGTTTCCTAAACCATTTTAAAATTTTTTTGCCTGATTTTTCCCCACCTGGGACACTTTTATTAAAGATCTAAAAATTTTTTTCTTTTGGTTTTAAAGTTCTATCATTTGGGAGTCCCGAGAAAACTATTATTTTAAAGGGGAAAACTAGGCTAGAATTTTTCTGAAAAACTGTTACAAACAAAAATCCCAGGCTGGGATGTTTAGAGGGGAATAAATTAGTTGACCCTCTAGTATTCTCGGGTTTTTTGTAACACCCCCATTAAGTTTTGGTTTGGGTACCAGTATACTCTCGTACTTCCCTTCTTTCCCTTTCCATGGATATTTGTCTCCAAAAAATCCCTCAATCCCACCAACTTTTTTTAAAATTCCTTCATCAATTCTGTGGTTTTAAAATTTTCCCCCCATATAAACCCCTCTGTAACAAGTTAAATCCTTTAAAATTGAACACATTCCCCTTCTTCCATAAATCCCCCCACAATGTGAAATCCAATTTTTCTTTACCTAAAATCAATTGGGTACCCCCCTCCCCCTTAATCAAAACTATTTCCTTTTAAAATTTCTGCCTTAATACACCCTCCCCAAATGTCCCTAACCCCCCCTAACTTCTCTTTAGAAACCCCAAAGTGCAGTATAAACAGCAAAAAGTAAAAATGTCCCAAATCCAATTTTTTATTTGAATTTTCCCCCTAATTTAATCCCACCCCTCTCCCCAAAACCCTAGGCCCTTTACTTCTTTTGCAACCCCATCTATAAATTTATTAAAACCCACGGGGAAAAATTACACACCCTGTCTAAGACCTACTTTTACTGGAAAAACAATTTTTCCCTCTCTCCTAAACACCCTAAGCAAGCCTCACTTCCCATTTACAGCATTTTGTAACTTACTACCCAAATTCCCCCACACTTGCACCCTCTGCCACCAAAAGTTCCCCTATCCACCATATCATATGCCTTTTTAAATCAAAAAAATGCAATGAAAGTTCCCCCAAACCCTTAAACTAATTTTTTGTTCACTTTTTAGCTTTAAAAATTTTTAAAAACTTGGGTTTCATATCAGAGCCCAAGGGCCTTTCCCGCTTTTCATTCATAATATCCACAATCCTTTTATCTCCGCAATACATCCAAGCACATTCAAAATTTCCTTTAATTTAAAGGTTTTCCACTTTTTATTTTTTAAATAAGCTGTTTGGGGAAAAAAAGGGTTTCTATCCCACTGCTCCTGGCGGGGCTTACGGAGGAAAAATACTTATTCCACTTCCCCATGGATATGAAAGAAAAATAATAAGAACAAGAACTGTAAGATAAAACAAAGAAAATTCAGTTGGGTGTGTATACATAAATGTTACATGCATGTATAGTAAAAGTAGCCAGATATGTATGTGTACATGCATGTATGTAAAAGTAGCATGTAAAACAGATACAGGTTTCTGCCTTGCACTGATTTGGCAGGACAGAAGTACCTCCCTGGGTGGTTGCTGTTTACCAACATATTACTGAAAAATTAATTATTAAATATAGGCAGAATTTAGTGGTATTTCCCAACTCTGGATTTGCAAAATTTTAGGAATATAATCCTCACTATCTGGGGGATTTTCAGTATATTTCTTTAACATTGGCTGTCTCCCACTGAGGTAGGGTGACCCAAAAAAGAAACATTTTCACCATCACTTGGTATCAGTGTCTTGCCAGAGGGTTGCCGATACTACAGTTCAAAACTGCACATATCCCGCCCCTCCTTCAGAGGGCAGGCACTGTATTTCCCACCTCGAGGACTCGAGTATATCTATATATTTAACCCTTTCAGGGTTGGTGCCATACTGGTACAGCTTGCACACCAGGGTTGGTGCCATACTAGTACACACAAATTCTAGCTCCTTCAAATCTGGCTGAGAGAAAGCTGGTAGGCCTACATATGAAAGAATGGGTCTATGTGGTCAGTGTGCGCAGTATAAAAAAAAATCCTGCAGCACACAGTGCAAAGAGAAAAAAAAACCCCGCCCCATTTTTTTGGGTTTCAAACAGGGACTTTGTAGTGTATTTTCGTATCTATTTATTTTTTTAATGCAATTTTTTTCCGGGTCTCATTTAAAAAAGGGGAAAACATTTTAACAGAAATTGGGATATTTTTTTTGGGTTTTTTCAAAATGAAAATTTACCTTAAAAATTGAGCTCCAAGTACAGAAATGTTGATTTTTTCCAAAGTTCAAAGTAAAAAAAAACATGCCATGCTCCAATACTGTAAACGGGCCGAGTCAAAATTTTTTTTTTCCCCACAATTTGGCGCTGATATTTTTTTATCCCATTTCTACAACCCATTTCAAACTAATCATAGCTGCATAACAGTAAATCTTCTATTTTTAGAAAAAAAAATTCAAAGTGGAAAACAAAAAAACAAACAAAGGCCGGGGGAATGACTAATGAAAAAGGGGGAAATGTTATTTTAGTCCCAGGAATGCCCTGTCTTGTTTATTCTGGATTTTTTTGGGAAAAATTGGGGCATTTTTTGAAATTTGTAAAAATGGGAAAAATTTGGCC
This sequence comes from Cherax quadricarinatus, assembly GCF_026875155.1. Classification (NCBI taxonomy): domain Eukaryota; kingdom Metazoa; phylum Arthropoda; class Malacostraca; order Decapoda; family Parastacidae; genus Cherax; species Cherax quadricarinatus. Next base: position 9,609,274 of record NC_069450.1, on the reverse strand, counting down.
AAAATTTTTAAAAACCACTTTATTGGATAGTTGAAATCAGAAAATTTGGGCTCTTGTATCATTCGAGGGAAAAAAAGGGATTCTAAGGAAAGGTTATAAATTTTTGTCGACTGGTAAAAATTAAAAGGGGCCGAAAAAAAGGGCTCAAAGGGGCGAAATTCGCCGATGTGAAAAACATCGTGAACCGCTAATTTCGTGAGAGCAAAATTCCCTAATTTTTTTCCCATCAAATTTCAAAAACTTTTGGACCTTATGATGGGGAAAAGATTCTCAATCTTTTCAAATTTTTTTTTTTTTTTTTAAAAATTTTTCCCTGACCCCTGAGAAAAAGTTTAGGGAGGGCCTGCGACCCTAAAAGGGGTTAAAAGGGAAAAGCAAAAAATTTTTGGGAAGTATCCTGTTAAAGGGCCCCCTCAAAAAAACCCCCGAGCAGCCCAAAAACAATCAAAGCCTGGCAACCCTGCTAAATTTTTTTTCCCAATCTCGGGGCCCTTTCCCCTGTGGACTATTTTTGGGTTGCTCACCAATAACCCCTTCACCCAAAATATTTTTCCCTTTGATTTCAACAGTTTTTTCCCCTAAAAAAAAACCCCCTAAACCAAGCTTTTCAAATATTCATAAAGAAAGCACGGGAATTGAAGTAAATTAAGTTCTCTTTAGACTGAAACGGTCCTTAATACGAGAAAAAACCTGTTGACGAAAAATTGTCTGCCGATTTTAGCGAAAAACGGTATTTTTCAAAAAGGGTTTCCGAACCCACGGGCACATCCCCAAATCTACCGGATATAATGGATCAAGAAAAAAAAAGTTTAAAATTTAATTTTAAAAATTCAAACAAAAGGCCCAATAAAAAAAATGGCAAATGGCATTTTAAATTTTTTGCAGCAAAAAATAACAAAAATCTTTTTTTAAACTAGCGTATTTTTAACGGGAAATTTTTTTTAAAAAGCTGTCCTACTTTTTATTCTTAACAAAGGGGCAAAAACACAGCAATTTTTCCTCGAAAACCCAATCAAAGTCTGAATATACTATTCTTTTTAAATAATTTTTTTTTAAAAATCTACATCAAAAAAACTTCAAAATAAGGGAAACCCCATGAAAAAGGTTTTCCCAAAATAAATCTGACAACTTTTTTTTGGCGGGGCAAATTTTTCATGCAATAATGGACAAAGGTCACCCACAACATTGAAAATTTTTTTTCATTAGGGGGTAAAAGGGGGCTCCCGCCATACGAGGGGGGTTTAAAGTTCCAATGAACAAATCCTAAGTTGGAAATATTAAAAAGGTCGAATAAAAACCATATGATAAGTAAAAAAAAAACACTTCCCCCTGATTAATAAATAAACAAAAAATTACTAAAACCAGTATTTGGGAAAAAAAAAATAATGAAAACAAGGGGTATCCTTTTTAACCCTAGGAGGGGGTCCCATATTTTCAACCCATAAAATTCAAATTTCGCTCAGATAACTGTGAGTGGAAACATTTAAAGGCCTAAATTTTAACGGAAGGGGTCTATTAGTAAGTGTCCCCACCTGAATAAAAAAACCCAAAGGGCCCAACCATTCCTTAAACCCTTTTTCAGGGGTTGGCCCCCGAAATATTCCGGTTTGAGACCATTGGGGCCCCCTTAAAACAAATGCCAAAAAATTCAGCTCCTTCAAATCTGTATGGTCAGTGGTGGCATTTAAAAAAAAAATCCGCAGCATTTTTAAGTGCAAAAAGGGAAAAAAAAAAAATTTTTGGGTTAAACCCGCGACTTTGCCGTGTTTTTTTCCATAGGGTTTATGGTTGCTTCTCATTTTCTTGGGCCCTAAAATTTGAGGGAAAGGGAAAACCCATATTACAGAAATGGGATGATTTTGAGGTTTCAGGGATAAAAAGGGTCCCTTTGAAAAGGAGCCAAAAGAGTGGAAATTTCAATCTTGCGATGTTCAAGAGAAAAACAAATGATGTTCACCCTCCAATCCCGTGTCCAACGGGCCCAGTCAAAATACATAGTCACAAATGGGTTAACATTATTTATCCCAATTATAAAAAAATGCAGTACCTGCCTAACAGTAAAAATCTTTTTTTGGGGAGAAAAAAAAAATTCAAAATAAAAAAGCAAGAGTAATAAGAAACCTGGAAAAATTTGACTAATGAAGAAGAAAATGTTTTTTTTTAGGGGCCATGAATGCGGGCATTTTTTTATTCGGGACCCTACTTTGAAATTGGTTTTCTTTTAGAAATTTGGGGTTAAAAAAGGGCCAAACGCCTATTTCTGACCACTTTTTTTTGGGTAGTTAAAAATCGGTAAATGGGTTGGGTTTCTTTTTACTCAGTCAATAGAAAAAATGGAGTTCTAGCAAAAAAAGCTAGATTTTAGTTGACTGGAACGATGGAATTGGCCGAAAATGGGGGGCGCAAAGTGGGGGCGAAACTCCCAATGCAAAAATTCTCCGAAAATCACAAACTTCAGGGAAAAGGCGAATTTTTCTTAAGTTTCCATCATATTTCGCACTTTTGGTGCCCTTACCATGGGGAAAAATTTTTCTATCATTTCATAAAAAAATAATTTTTTTTTTTTTTCTTTTTTTTGACACACTTTTTTTAAACCCCCTTTGAGTGCCCAAAACCCTAAACCTGAAGTCTCTTTTGGGTGTTGAAAAAATTTTTGAAAAAAAAAAATTTAAATTTTTTTTATAAAAATAAAAAATTTTTTCCCCCTGATGGTAATGACAACCAAAAGCCAAAAATTTGTTTGAAAATTTAGGGAAATTTTAACGCTTTTCGCAAGTTAGCAATCTAAAGTAAATAAAATACGCATCGGGGGTTTTTCGCCAAACGAGTCCTTTTTTTCCCGCCAATTCCACTGTTAAAATTTCGACCAAACTCACAGTTTATTTTTTTAAACCCATTTTTTTTTACCCAAATGATACAAAAAACCCCACCCACTGACGATTTAAACCGGGTCAAAGGCAATTTGGCAAATTTAAACGAAAAATTAAAAAAGATGCCAATTTCAAAAAAGGGTCCAGAAAAAAACAATGTAATTTTTTGGGGCATTAAAAAAAACATATCCTCTTTTCTTTTAGTCCCATCTCCCGGGGCCCCCTTATTTTAACTCTTGCTTCCTATTTGGATTTTTTTTTCCCACACAAAAAATGGGAAAATTACTGTTATGCAACATGCTTATTGTAAAAAAGGATAAAAATACCCAATGCACTATGAAAGAAAAATTAGACCCCCAGCTGATGGGGTACGGTTTGGGGTTTTATTTTTCTTACCCCTTGAACATTGGTAAAAATCAAAAACTTTTCCGCTACTTTAGCTAAACTTCAAGGTTTTTTCATCATAAAACCCAATCAAAAAAATTTTTTAATTTTCTGAATAATGCTTTCCATTCTAAAAAATTTGGGGCGAAGAAACAAAATACAACCCATAAATACTATACAAAAAACACCTCAAAGTTGGCTTTAAAAAAACCAAAAACAAGGTTGGGGTTTTAAAAATTTCTTTTCTCATTATGCCCTGTGTGCTAGGATTTTTTTTAAAACAGTGCACACTGACCCCCACAGACCCATTTTCCCCTCCTTTGTTGTGGGGCCCACCACTTTTCTCCTGCTTTTAAATTTTAAGCTGCTAGAATTATTGAATATAATTTCAAACCGAAACACAGGGTTTTTAAAGACGCAAAAAATAAAGGGCCCCAAACAGGGCAAAGGGTCACCCTTTCAGGGTTTGAGAGGCCCCTCCAAACTTGTTCTCGGGGTCCAAAAAAATTTTTTTTAAAAAAAAAAAAAAAAAAATTTTTGTGAAAAGTTGAGAATCTTTTACTGATCATAAAGAAACCCAAAAAATATAAATTTGATGGAAAAAATTACGAAATTACACCCCCTCGTGAAGTTTGCGGGCCCCAACGTGCTTTCGCATTTGGCAACATCACCCCCCCTGAGCCCTATTTTTTTTGGGCCAAAATTCCCTGTAATTTGTTTACAAAAATCATAACTATTTTGCAAGAACCCCCCCATTTTTCCCCCCGAGTGGGGTACAAGAAAACCCCCCATTTTAATTTGTTTCAACTATCCAATAAAGGGTCAGAAAAATTTGGAAATTTTTCCAATTTCCAAAACAAATTTTCCAAAAAATGCCCAAATTTTAAAAAGGATCCAGAATTTAAAAAAGAGACCCTTCTGGCACAAAAAAAACATTTTTCCTTTTGTTCATTAGTCCCCAACCCCAGGGCCCCCCTTTTCATTGTTTTGCCCTTTTTACCTTTGAAAATTTTTAAATTTTCAAAAAAAATAAAAGAAATTTAAATGTTTAAAGGGGAAAACGGGATTAGTGTAAAAAAAGGTATAAAAAATAAAAAAGCACCCCTGTGAAAGAATATTAAAAACCCCCATTTAAGTGTAAATTGGGGCTTTGGCATGATAAGCTTACTTTTTAACTTTGGCAAAAATTAAAAATTTTTTCCCACTTCGAGCTTTTAAAATAAAGGTACTTTTTTATTGTGAAAAACCCTTTAAAATCAAACCCAATTTCTGTTAAGTCTTTCCCTTTTATAAAAAAGAGGGCCAGGCAAACTAGAATACAACCATAAATAAACCCCACGAAAATACAGCAAAAATTTGGGCCCTTTTAAAAAACCCCAAAAAAATGGTCCAAAAAATTTTTTTTTTTTTTCATTATGCACTGTGTCTGCAGGGTTCTTTATAACTGTGCACACTGACCACAGACCATTCTTTCATTGCAGGCCTACCCCCTTTTTTTTCCCCCTCCCCTAGATCTGAAGGCGCTACAAATTTTCGCATACTAGTACTTTAATAACCCTGGTGCACAAGACAAATTTGTACGCAAAAACCCCGAAAGGGGTTTAAGGGTCAAGGGGTTTAAAACTGAAAGGGTTAAAGGGGGGGAAAAATAAGATCGTATTTTTTTTTTTTAATGCAATGACTTTTTTGTGTAAATTTTTATATGGCTTTTTTGGGGTTTTATTCTTTAAAAACCCTTTGGGCTCATTTGTAAAAGGAAGATATATTACAGAAACAAGGTTTTCATTGGGTTTTAAAACGAAAGTACTTGAAAATGAGCTCAAGTTAGGGGAAAAATTTTTTTCTTTTTTCCGATATTCCCAGTATTGGACGTCACTTGTCCCAACACTACTTTAAAAATCGTCCCCGTCCCAATACGCTTTTAGGAAAAGCACTGAAAATTATTTATATGATTATTTTCAATAATGCACAAGTCCCCCATAACATAAATTAAATTTTTTTTTGTAAAAAAAAAACCCAAATGGGGAATTTAAAGTGTAATTTTTGGAGAAGCCAAGGGGGGAAAACAAAAGAACAGAAAGGGTTGTTAAATTTTTTGCCAAGAATGTCTGCACTGCTTAAATTTTGGGGCCCTACTTTTTAAAAATTTGGGACTTCTTTAATTTTGATGAAATTGGGCCAAATTAACCAAATTTTTGATCCAATTTTATTGGGGAATTGAAATAGATGAAAGGCAGTTTTTTGTACTCAATCCATAGAATGGAAGGCATAAATAACAAAAAAGCCAAGAATTTACCGACTGGAAAAAATGTTTAAAAGGCCTAAAATCAGATTTTAAAGTGGGCAAATTTTCCAAATGTAAAAATCCCTGACACAGCAAAATTTTTCAAAAATATAATTTTAAACAGTTTTTCCCTCAAATTTTGGGACTTTGTTTTAAATTTCTTTGAAAAAAAATTTTCTACAATTTATAAAATTTTTTTTTTTTTTTTTTAAAATTTTTCCGACCCTGAAGCAAAATTAAGGGGAGCAGGGGGGGGCCAACCCCTCCAAAGGGTTTAAATAAATGTACATACTGTACCGTAAAAATCTACAAACGTATCAAACCATTGTAAAATCAAAATATTAAAAAGTCAAACTATCTAGAGCGAGGAGAGACGCATTCCTGGAAGACTCCCATACATGAATTCACTCCCTTCATCGAGAAATTTTTTCCATTGCGAAGGTTCAATAGCTTTTTGCCCATTACAGACTACATCCCTGAATCAAGCATTTTGATACAAGTTTTTTTCAATGTTTTTTTTTTTTTTTTTTTTGATTAAACAAAACACTTTTCCCCATTATTAGTCCATTATATTTAAAGGGTTTTATTAATTTTTAAATTTAAAAGTGTATTTTTTTTTTATAAAGAAAAGAATTTTAAAATTTTTCATTTTACTATCTTTTAAAACAAACGGGACTTCTCGACAATTAAAATGAAAAAAAGGGTTTAATAAAATTTTCACCATACTTACTCTGTTTGAAGGCATGGTAGACGTTCAGCAGCGTGAGGTGGTCCCCATCTATGTGCGCGAATCTCATCTTTGCCTCGTCTGCAGCCTTCTTAGCTTCATTAGGGCGCACAAAGCACTGGGGTACTGTAGCGAGAATTGGGAAACCGACCCGGCCCCACCACAGCCGCGCATGACGGCGGGAGAGGGAGGGTACGGCCCAAACATTAAGCCTCACCCTCCTCACAACGCGAAGGGCACCGCCCCTCCTGGCTTGCTCAACACTTTACTTCAGCCACCTAGGGGAGCTACACCAGATTAGAACCACAGCCTCCAACCTTCCCACCACAAACATTCCTACTGGGCCATCAAACTCAACGAGTTTGTTAGGAAGAATAAGATGCCATAATTCTTGATTGGGCATCTTCAAGCTTCTGACAAGTCACTTTTCAGATTAAATATTTGACCATGGGAGGAACGATGGATGGATGTGGTCCCAACACAGCGCTGCTCATTTTAATAACACTCACTTTTCAAGTAGTGTTATTGTCACACGGTGTACATCATATCCAGCACTTCTAAATCTGATACTAAAAAAGGCCTTTTCAAAATTCATAAAGCTACCACTTAAAAATGAGTTCTATCATATTAAATTCATTCTTTACTTGATAAAGTCCTATGTCTTAGGAATGAGTAGATTTTACTATCAGTGTCTAACATGACTATCAAAATATTTAAGTTTTACTTGATTTGCTTGCCTTTAGCAAAAAATGGAACATTAAATATAAAATTTACATCAAAACGAAAATTAGGCCCCTAATTTAAACAACACTTTAATGGTTTACCTTCTGTAACTAACCTGATAGCATAGCAGTGATGGACAAGATCTCATTAGAACAATTGAAGTCACAGGAAGCAATCACCATTTTAGCAAGTTGAGGATCCAATGGAAACTCTGCCATAATTGCCCCTAGCTCCGTCAGATTACCTAAAAAAAAAAAAAGGTAAATTTTTTAAAATTGTGCGAAATATCCTCATTTCTTACTTGTCGTAATTTAAGACTACTAGAGCTATAGTAAATCATTCATTATCCTGCAGTCTATAAACCCTTTTAGGATCAGTCCCATTGTATCACAGTTTTGAAGCTAGTGTTGGTCCTGTAGTACAACGCCATGAGCTCAGCTCAGATTTGCTGTGAGCGGTAAATTTGATCCGAGATATGAGAGAATAAGTATGAAGCGAGTGTGCACCATATAAAACAATATCTTAGAGCACATAGTGAATAATGGGAAAAAACTGCAAACCAGTTTTTGGTTAAAACAGTGACTGTGGCAGTGTAATTGTCATATGGTTTTATGTCTGTATTCTCATTCCCTAGATTCCATTTGATAGAATGGAAAATATGTTACAGAAATAGAGATGATTTTAAAATGTTTCAGGACTTAAAGAAGCTGGAAATTGATGCAAAGTAGAGGAAATGTTCACAATTTTGGCCCGATATTCCAGAGTACACACAATGTCACTTGTCCAACTGGCCAGTCTAATATGCATATAGGAATGCACTGACATTTATAACACGATTACAATACTGTCAACAGTCGGCATAACATAAATCTATTTTTTTGTGAGAATAAAAATTCAAAAATGGAAAGGAAGACAGTACAGGAGGTCCTGGAGATGTGACTAATTAATCGGAGAAGAATGTTATTTTAGTGTCAAGAATGTCTGCATTCTTTATTCTGGACCCATTCTGAAAATTGGCACTTCTGAATTTTGTGTGAAATTGCCAACTCACTCAATTTCTAATTACTTTATTGGGTAGTATAAAGAGTTGAATGGCAGTCAATATGCTCAATTGGTAGAATGAAGACATCCATGTACAGTGGGACCCCCGCTTTTCGTAGTCCCGGCAATTCCGTAAATTTCAACCAATCATAGGGGTATTTCCGTATTAAACATGGGCTCCCGCTTTTCATAGGTGGACCTCGCGAGTCTAGTTCGTCTTGAGACACACCCATGGCGTGAGAACCGTGCGGCAGCCATCTGCATTGTTTACCAGTGAGCGACAGGGTCCCCTCATGTGCTCCAAGCGAAATATTTCATAATATTTCCATTTATTTTAGTGCTGCAAGTACAAATAAGCTACCATGGCTCCAAAAAAGCTCCTGTGCCAATAGCCTGCGGTAAAGAAGGTGAGAAATTACGATTGAATTTAAGAAAACCTATCATTGAACAATATAACGTGGTACAAGTGTGGCCGAACTGTCCAGGATTATAAGAAAACCCTACACAATCTTCTGTTTCCATAGTGGCCAAGAAAAAGGAAATCAAGATGCTGCTGTTGCAAAGGGGGTACCTAATTGGCTGACAAAATGAGATCACCAGTACTCAAAGAGGTTGAGAAAGTTATTATTGGTGTGGATAAATTAGAAACAATTTAGCAGGAGATACGCATATGACTTGTGATTATTTGTGAAAAGTGCTATGCATTGCATGAAGATTTGTAAAGAAACTGAACTGCTGCAAATAGTGTGATGTGGGTGTAATTTTAACCCTTTCAGGGTCCATTCCCGAGATCTATGGCTTCACGTTGAGTGTCCAAACCATAGAATTCTACGCCAAAATTCTAGCTCAGCTCAAATTTAGCGCGAAAGCGCTCATAGGCCTACATGGGAGAGAACGGGTCTGTGTGGTGGGTGTGCGCCATTAACAAAAAATCTAGCGCCCGCATAGCATTTGTGGGAACGCCGCTCAGTTAAACTCTGTGTTCACCATGCCTCGTCGCAAGTTCAGCTCTCACATCACCCGGAAAATTGGACTCTTCCTTCAAATCTGATAGGTCTACACTGATGGAAGTGGAATGAAGGACGAATTCTACGGATTTGAGATTCAGTTAGTGACCGAAAGGAATGATCAGATATCGATAATATGGAAGAAAACCCTGACGAATCCTCAATCTTCTACCGCTGGTGTGTCACTCGTGACTCACGGTCGGTTGTTGCCTCAACGCAAGAGAAAACTAATAATTTTCCGCATGGCCAGGCCTCTGACTTCAGTAATGATGATGATAGGTTGGGTAACGTGGAATGTATTTTATTGCGCTCGAACGATCATTCGAGGTAGAGATAGTGAGGAACACATTCACCAGTGAAGCGTCGGTATGTTCGTCCGCCGCAATGCACTTGGTAGTGTACCCTATGCCTGTGCCCAGGGACAGAGTTACATCCCGTAGTACATCCTGTGGGCCCTACAACACCAGTTTTAGGTAGTGATCGTGAGGATGATGTGGCTACTCTTGGCATGGGATAGACCACAGGCATCAGTGGATGGAGGTATGGTGGGTGAGGTAGGGGCACAGCCATGGTCCTGATTACTCACCAGCCCAGGCTGGGACCCACGCTGCTGACTCATCAGTTCAAGGACAAAAGCGGAGTGGTCCAGCCACCAGCCCCCCACAAACACAACCACCCGCACACCACAGCCTATGATGATCCAAGTACCACCAGAAAAAAAGACCGAAAGTGGGACTGGCACAAAATCCCAATTTTGTTCCCAAAGCCTCACCACTTTGATGACTCTCAAAGTGAATTCTACTAACTTGTCCCCTTGGAACCACAGCCCAATGAAAACTGAATTAATTCGTTGAAATAATTCTTTTACCACAGCCATTATGAGGAAACTATTGTCAGGGAAGTTAATAAGTATTTTGAGTACACCGATGGCAAATACGATTCATATCACGCACAGTCAAGACTACACAGGTGGAAAGAGACGACTGTTTGCATAAATGTATTTGCTTTTTGCAACAATAATGCTTTATGCCTCATGTGTATAACATAATATAAAAGCATACTGTCCACAGATCGGCTATTTCTACCCCGGTCTTCAGTAATCATCCCAGTGAACAGTTTATCTACTCTTATTAGGTTGCACTTCTCATGACAAAACCAGGCCTGACAGAAGTGACAGTTATACAAGATTAGAAATGTTTTCAGTATCTCAAAACAAAAGTTCAGCATATACTTTTATCCATCAAGAAATCTTGTAATTGACGAGTCTTGATTTGTTCAAAAGGTAGACTGCATTCAAGCAGTATATACCGAGGCAAAGAGGAAACGCTGGTATAAAACTGTTTTACTCTGTGACTGTGACAAGTGCCTGTGTTTGATATTGTTTGTATACCACGGGAAGTAAAACATTGAAAGATACCAAGATTTATTGGGCATCTCAGGTGACAAAGTGAGAAAACATATGGGCACCTTATCTTGGTAAGGGGCATACATTATATACCGAAAACTGGTACAACAAGCCATTAACAGAGTGATTTCATGCGAGTGAACAAGACAGATGTGTGTGGTCACAGTGCGTTCTAATCGTAAAACATAGCCCAGGCTCAACTCAGGTGTCTCCATGGTGTTGACATGCAGGTGTTTACTGCCATGACAACTGCCATTACACGGTGGCATGACAACGATATGGTCACAATGTTGACACCATTCAAACGTAAAGAAATGCAAGACAGTGGCAAAGTTGAGTCGAGTGAGACAAATAACGTAATTCGAAAACCAGTAACAGTGATTGATTATACACAAAACATGCGCTTTGGTTGACAAAATGTTGACATTCAATTGGTTTTGTTGATTGCCACCCCGCAACTATGTGCCATACCGACCCTTGCTTTCCAGTTCTCTGGAAGACATACAAGTCAATGAGTTAACAACCACTACCCCCAAGTCTCAAATAGTAAATGGTGACAGTGAAAGGTAACTTGATGCTACCAGTCACATTTATTCAGTACTGCAGAGGCCACATTAGCCCTCCCCATATATGCCAAAACAAAAGGTCAAGCACAACATCCGTAACTGGGTCCCTACTTTACACGAGGAGGGGCCAACACAGATGAACAGCAAGAAATGATGAGTTACTCAAGTCTCAATATGACTAGAGAAAGCTAGAGAGGGGAGGGAGGGAGGGAGATCCTAGGATCCTTAACCTAACCTTGTCAAACCCTAAAATATAAAAAGTAGGAGGGAGAGGATGAAAGGAGAGGGGAAAGAGGGAAAGAGGGGGAGAGGGGGAGAGGGAGGGGGGAGAGGGGGGAGAGGGGGGAGAGGGGGGAGAGGAGGGAGAGAGAGAGAGTAGAGAACAAGCAAGACGTCTCCCCTGGACCCCATCCTGATAGCTCTGCCATTTCAGCAGAGCCCTCAACATGAGAGGTATGTGGGTGGCCTTACTGTTATGTACAAGGCCAATATTTCAAAATACCACACTTGGATCCACTTCGAGGGACAGCGTGAAACAAGCTTTTATGCACACAAAACGCAGAAAGCATAACTTCACTCTGGCTGTACCCTCTCCAGAACATCACTTATCAACTGAGACATATATACCCAGGATGAACTCGAGTAAGGAACACATTCGTAACAGGCATAATAATGTCAACGAGATAAAGGTCAGTTGATCAAATGAAATTCTGGCCCACATATGGCTCCAATTTCATCATCCTGGTTCCCATATCTTGTATGTCTCATAACAATAAAAATGCTTTCAAATGAGCTGAGTAGGTAACAAGGCTCTTAGCTTGCCAATAAAGTTAGGAATCCTTAACCTTAAATAGCTTGGTCCATAAAGCTAGGGATCCTTAACCTTGTCTAACCCTATGTAAAAAAAAAAAAAGAAAGAAAAAGAAGAGAAAAAAAGTGAAAAGAGAAAGAGAAAGAGAAAGAAGAGAAAGAGAGAGATATAAGAGAGAGAAAAGAGCAGAGAAACGACAGTTAGTATAGAGAATGAGAGGATTACCAGCAAAGAGAGAGCAAGAGAGAGAGGAAAGAAAGAGAGAGAGAGATAAGAGATCCAGAGATGCTAGCAAGAGTAGAAGAAAGAGAGAGTCGCATAGGAGAGAGGAGTGAAAGAGAGAGAGAGAGAAGAGAGAGAGAGAGAGAGAGATAGAGAAAGAGAGAGAGAAAGAGAAGAGAGAAAGAGAAAGAAAGAGAGAGAGAGAGTAGAAAGAGAGAAAAAGAGAGAAAAGAGAAAGAGAAAGAAAGAAAGAAGTAAAGAGTGAAAGAGAGAGAAAGAGAAAGGAAAGGAAAGAGAAAGAGAGAGAGAGAGAAAAGAGAGAAGAGAAAGAAAGAGAAAGAGAGACAGAGAAAGAGCCTTCATCATAGGAGGGATGTGGGTGGCCTTACAGTTATGGTCTACAAGGCCAATATTGTCAAAATACCACACTTTGGATTCACTTCGAGGACACGTGAAACAAGCTTTTAATGCCACAATAGACGGCAAGAAAGCGCAACTTCACTCTGGCTGTACCCTTACTCCAGAACATCA